>JBCFYV010011172.1:31908714-32508714 GCA_039000515.1 Timema cristinae | reverse complement strand
ATGGAAGTATCTCTGCCTACTTAGCTAAGGGTCCTGTGTTCAATGCCCGGCGTGGCTGAAACAGTTTTCATTTGTGAAATGAGGGGTTTCCTCTTTCACAATGATGATTTAAAGGCAGGGGGCTGAATGTTGTGTATGTCCTAAATTTAAGTTAGTTTGTAAGTCATATGCTGATATAATCAGTCTGTTCAGAAAGTGCAAGGTAAATAAACCAAATAAAAAGAAATAATTAGGAGGAAGATAGAAAAGGATGAAAGACAAACATGGCGAGCGATCACATCTGACGAGTGCATGGATCGTTAACAAACACAAGTTTCGTGCGGTTTTTTATTGCACCACACCAAATTAAAATTCACAAAGCAAAAGAGATTTCTTAGAAGCACCGGAAATGAAAAACAGGAAGTCTTCTGAATGACGACAGGAAGGGATTTTATCTTAGTATGCGGAGGAAGAAATAGTCCATAGGGGATTTGGAAGACTGCCATTCCTCCCCCCCCCCCTTACCTTAGCACACGTGAAGAAAATAACTATTTTTAACAATATAAGCCACGTTAGCAGGTAGACATCGATTATGGTCAGGTCGGGGGGTTCGAATCATACCCGGGTGTATCAAGGTATTTTTTCCCCTAAATGGCTACTCACTCTATCATTACGAAAATGAGGGTACATGTCCTCTAAATTCTAACTTTCCTGGAGAGGGGAGATTAGAGACTGTGGGACACATATATTATAACGCAAGTAGAGGGACCAAGAGGGTCGCCTAATGGCGCGTTGAGAAGCGTTGCAGACAACTTGAAACTCCTTGTCATGTGGAAATATGGCTCATGCTAAAATTGAGACGTAAGGTATAAACTCTCCATTTTGGATTAAAAATATTACAGTTTGAGTTTTATAGTTTTAAAAATTTCATGAAAGGTGGGAGATCATCTAATTTTCTGAGACCGTAGCAAATGGGTTATTAACAAAGATCTAGCCTTCCTTAAAACAAATGTGACATATTTTTTATTTTATTTTAAAAAGATGAATAAGGATTGTTTTAGTAGTTTTGAAGTTTCAGAACGGCCATTCCCATTCCAGTACAACTCAATTTTCATACAAAGGGCAGTCCTGAAAGTTATAAAAGCTAATAGATCTACTTTAACGTCTCCATACGTAAGTAATGTGATCTGAAGCTGTCATTTTTGATATATATATTATCAATACCTATAAAATAATACTAATAAAATAGTAAAATATTAGCAATTTTGCTGCAAAAAAAAGTTTTGTATTTTCCAAAAGTCCCTTTCTATGGAAACTAAGTTGTACCACGATGCGAGGATATTACCCTCAAAATATGAGGCCAGGCACAGTGGTTAGCGCGTGTGCAGTCCGACAGTCATAGTCTAATAGCCCCCAGCTACACAATCAGAGCACTGGGGTTCGTGCCTCGAGGCAGCACTAACACATTAATTACGGCAGGGCATCACGTGGAGATACCCTCTCGAGGAAGCGGGCTATTTGCTCATGAGACGTGTGAAGTGGGCGGGCGCTTATCTTGGCCCACTGAACGCGGAGAACTGTTCCCTGCGAGCCCAACAGCCTATGCCAATTCACATTACATCGCTTTTATTAAACCATTTCGTAATACGAGAGTGCTATCTATGAGCAGCCTATCCCAATTTTATTCTAACACAAAAGTAGTAATTACACCCCAAGATCAATAATTTAACATTTTGTTTATAGTGCAGTATATAAATAACTGATTTAATCAGCCCTCGATTTACAAACTAATTTAACTTTAGAACCAATACACCCTCTAGTCCAGCCAATCGTTAAGTTATAAATACAGTTAAATAAATAAAGTTATAAGCCCCAATGGTACATATTACGGCTATGCAGGTAATCGAACCCTGGGATCCTTAGCTCACACACGTATTAATTAATCCCCCAAATACTGTCACTTTGCCAATTAAATTGACCATGATTTATTATTATTGTTATTATTATTAGCACAGCGTCTTACTACCCGTTCGGGCTATACGCACTTACACTAATATATTCCGTTCACGATAGGTTTTTACCTGGATGACAGTTAGAAAATCATATGTTTAGGTTTTGGGTTGCCAATACTTGTAAAAGATCACAGTTTTGTTATAAATGTAAAGATCTTTAATTACCTGTTATAGTTTACATTTAAAATAACGTAAACTTAAGTTTTCTCATACTATTTCATTTTTTTAAAATAATTTATTTTTATCCAACTCGAAACAATATTTTAAACATAATTAAAAGTACTTATTTTTCGTTTTGGGACGTTACTGATTTTGTGAAATATAGTGCACACATCAATATCTTTTAATACAGGCATCGTATTTACTTGGAAAAGAGAAAATTGTTGTCGTTTTTTTACATACAATAAATTATTTTATGATTATTTTATCGTATTTTGAAATATTCAACTGAATAAAATATTTTCATCAACTGCGTGTCTGCATCATTGTAAAAAAACTTGTTTACCGTTATGTTCAATCATATGGTTTAGATTCGTCAGCCGCCATTTTGAAGCTATGTTCGTTAGAAGTTTTTGTGAAAGTGGTGTTAATATTTTTTAAGGGAATAAAACTATAAATAAGCTCTTTGTCCAACCTCAAATAAATATATAAATAATATTGGCCTAAATTACTGTGGTTAACTATCACATTAATATATTACCATCTGTTTTCATCACAGTCATCCAAAGTGATAGATGTCAGCCGTTGGCGTAGTGATATATTAGACTTACTTCTAGTAACATTTCGAGCTGTCATCCAGGTAAACTTAGCTCGTGAATGACTTATACGAAATGGTAGGGTGATTGTGAGATGAAATGAAGGACCTACAGTTTAACGTGAGATCCGAACCACGGTGGAGGCCTGGCATTCCACACATTCACAAGTTGCGATTAATACACGTCTTGTCAGGTGGTTTTATTAACCCCAATATAATTTTGTTATTACATCTTGTATAGCTTTCATATTATATTAATATAATTTGTGCACATTTGGCGGAGGGTCCTGCAATGACCAGGAAGGTTGAGGCGTTATTCTTTAGAAAACGAATCCCAGTTAGGTGACGAGAGCGTGGACGGAGAGCGAGTAATCAGGAGTTCGTTGCAAGTACGGTCAAAGATGATATCATTTTCAAGTTAATACGTTTTAGCACTAAGGTTGTTTAACGGCTCTACACGAGGTAAAGGATGAGTAGGGTAGTTTGAAGGAAGTTCACCCGCATCAGCGTGCAAAAGGAAATGGGACAACCACAGTAACGAGTCACATGTGTAAAACTATCCCCAGTGCCATGCGGCCAAGATTCGAACCTGATCCATCCATTTCTGTCCCTCTAGAACACGTGATTACTGGTGTACCGGGGATAGGTATTACTGTTCGCAATCGTGTAAAACGGTGATAAAAATGATCCAACATTAATTAACCAATCAGTAGGGACAGTAGTTATTTTTAATTAAAAATATACTTTTATTCGAAGGCAAAGGGGTCGTTGTAAAATATACACCAGTAATTACTCAACTTCAGGTGCGTATAATCCGAACGGGTAGTAAGACGCTGCGTTAATAATAATAATAATAATAATAATAAAATAATAATAATAATAATAATATAATAATAATAATAACTCAACTTATGACCAATTTACACTACTTTACTTTTTAAATTACGTAAACACGACGTTACTTGACAAATTAAAATTTCTAATATATGTAACAACATATTCACGTATTATTTCCGGGTTCAAGGTCATATTACACACATAAATACCTCTCTTGATGATTCCACCTGAGATTGCGATTGTTAAGGTCATTGTTAGAGCAACAAAGACAAAACAAATCGTAATAAGGTTTATTCAAGAGTAGTAAAAAAAAAGGGGGGGGGGGGGAGGGGAGACTGTTGAAAGAGCAAAACATCTGTTTCTGAGGTTATCGCACTGTAATGAGTCAAAAGTAAACGGCCTGTTTCACTTTAGTTGTGTTTTGTAAGCATCACGAGTTTTTTTTTACACCCACGATGCTACATTAAAATAATGTGTCATGGTCAGGGATATTTTAAAACCTTCGTAGGTCCTAGGCTCTTTTCCTGTGAGTCCAATATTTTTACTCATTTTTATATAAATTTCATTATTTGCACGCACAAAAAACAATGAATGAATCTTGAAAAATAGTCAAGAATTTCAATGCACCATGAATGCCTCTGAACCTCTGTTGACACAATATCCTGGGTCCACCAATGGTTCGCGATATGTACAATACAACCACGCATAACAACATAACCCTGTTACACACTATGGTGTCTATGATCATATCAATGAGGCTGTTAAGAAACGCGACGACTTAAATGTTTGTTTTAGTCCAGTCAAATGTCAAAATGAATATTTTAAATTAAAATTGGCTGTTTTTTCTTTATTTGAGATTTTTTTTGTTTATGTATTTTTTTCAAGTATAATATTGTAAGCCTTAAAAGGTTCGTAGGCCCTACCTACGCACTGTACCTAGTTGGCCCAGGGGTGCAGAATATGTTCAGAGCTCCAATATTTTCCCAGAAAATAATATTTTCATAAAAAAAATCCCGAAAACCATAGCACTCAAAATAAAACATTTAATATTTGATATTATTTTACCTTCTAAATAATTTGGAAAATTCAAATTTAAATATATTGTTAATCATAGTTATTTTTATAGTACCTACCTTATGAAATTTTTTGTAGTCTCCCAGAAATGGCAACCTTGCGATTTCCTTGTGTGCATTACATATTGTTATTAATTGTTCATTGATACCAGTAGGCTTACCGGTACCAACATTTAATTTTACATCTTGAGAGTAAGAGGCAATGGAGTGTATTTCTGGGAGACCTTGGTTTAATTGTTGATTTTCATATACTTTCCGTTTTTCATAGACTCGCCACTACTGCAAGGTCTATCACTATCAACCACACTAGGGAAAATTCTATCACTATTTTCGACTATGAGTTTTTCCTGATCACATACTTTGTTTTACAAAACTTGAAATACTCCCTTGATTCTTACTTCTAGGTTTTTTGGGGATGTTTATTAAATACGTGATATCCGAGTTTATCAAGTCAGCCACGCCATTCACAATAAGCACAGTTGACTTCTTGTTTGCTCCTAAAAATCGTCATAATAATCATTTGTTTCACTAAACCATCTAATTTTTTTTATAAACATTTATCTTTTGTACGATGTACAAACTTTAATAGGTCCACTAAAAACAACAATTTCATGGCTACACAATTATTACAATACGCATGTCACGAGTTTAAATAAACTGCGCGCACATCTCCGTGTAATTAGGCCGCGATAAAGGGGTGACTGAATTCAATTTAAAACCAAACATCGCTCACCCTTTCCTACCCTCCACCACCTGCCCCCCAGAGCTACCAAACACCCGCGGTAGGGTAGGTGACTGATGCCTCATCACTCAATCACGCCATTAGCTAGGTTGAGTTATTAGATTTTTCCTTTGCCCCTTATCTAACCTCTTGACTTCTTATATAGAACTCTGACACATTATCTTAGCCCCTGGACACTGCAACTCTTTGTGCTTACAATGACACTGCCTCACTATGGCACATACTGATAGTGTTGTCTTTGAGTGTTATCAGCCTTTGTTTTTCATATCAATGAAACTATCATATCAGAAACAGAATGTATTAAAAATGTAAAAAAAGTTGTTGGACTTTTCCCTGCCCCAAATTTCCCCAAGACTGCTTTAATTTTCCCCGAACCTCGTTCGCACGTTCGAACATATTCTGCACATATTTTTCACATTTTGTAGCACCAACAGTTATTGAATATTCGTCAGGAAAATAGTGATTTTTAAATTAAGGAGAAAAGTCTTGTTCAAATTCCGCAATGGCCATGATAAATATTCAAGAACTATTTAGATTACAGCGGGTAGAAAATTAAATTGAACGTGTCTACTATGGAAATATTTTAATTTTATTCAAATTATTTTGTTTTGTTTTTGAAGTATAAAAATACAGACAGACCTTAACCCAGCTCGTGTATTTGACTGACGTGCCAGAATAAACTTATATTCAAACATCGAAGACAAACTTGATTAAATTATTCAGAGAATGAAAAAAGAAAAAGAAAAATGCACACCCAAAATAAGGACAATTATGAATTGTGCCCACGTTCATCAAATAATAGTTTGAAAGAATTCAAATCAGGGGTAGACTGGAACGCCGTGACTCTAAAAGATATCTCGGTGGGCCAGTTTGAATCGGGCCACCATAACTATTTAAAATAAAATAAATATATTCATTCAATTGTAAATTATTGTTTTTTTTTAAAATTTGAATTAAAGGTTCCAGGGAATAAGTCTGAGGTGCTCATAATACATCATTTGTGAACATATATGATGGCATTCAATTAGAAATTATCCCATTTGTTGTTTCTTGAGATTGTTTGTAAACAAACGTAAAATCAAATGTTTAGTGATCTAAGCAAGAAGCGAGTGTAGGATCATTTTACAAACTTAAATGTTGCAATAAATACACAGCTATTGCCTACAAATTAGGAAGAATTTTTGTTCGTGTCAGAAGAAAGTAGAAACTGATCATGGGTAATCTAGCTGAAATGGCCTCGGGATTAAATTAACTAATACAAAAATAGGACTTTACCACGATACTTCAGCTTACAATGAAACATAACTTCAGCAGTAGATATTAATAATATATGCTATAGCCATCATATTTGTAGTCCCGGGCCGCTTGGAATCTGCCAGTCCTCTCCTGATACCATTGTTAACAATAAAATAAACACCAGTGGGTTAGATAAACGTGGGATGTGTTAGAACCTATCTTCCCGTCGCGACCTTGCGGATAAGAGCCGTATGCGGCCCGTTCTGCAGAGAAACCCAGCCCTAGACGCCGCTATGAAACTCAGCAGAAGTTGTTGACAGGCGAAACCTACTCTTCTACCTGGGGGGACGCCCTTCCTTGTCAACCCACGCCCGTTTCAGCCATGGAATGCCCGCCAGAGACGGGCAATTTCTTAGGCCTCGATAAAATATTGTTTTCCGTGTTTTACTTCTCCTGGTTACCTGGAGGTTATATATATATATATAGATACCCAACCTCAGCGTATCTGACAAACAAGACGACCCTTCGAAGTGGGTCTCAACCAAATAATGCACACATTGAGTTTATGTAGGTCCCTAATGTAGACATTAATAGTCAAGCAAGTTTCTTAAAACAATAATTATGCCAACAGTTAATCTGTATTTAATTTTGTTCACCACTTCTTACTATATGTGCATATTCATACTAATAGGGTTGAGGATAAGAAAGGTATACTTTTTAGGAAATGTGACCTCTTTTGCTTGAAGGGAGAGTAGGAAACTCTTTAAAGGAAAAAGTCCTCACTACACCCGACTGAGATTCTAACCCCGATATCTCCATTACCAGCAATCAAATATATTAAGACCCGCTTCCGTGACCGCCTGGTCTAACGCGTTAATCTCGTGTTGGACTGGACTACCGAAGATTGGGAGATCGGGTTCGATCCCGGTCGGGTGCTCTGAGGGTGGTTTTCCCTAAATTGTTTTTCACTCCCCCTTCACGCAAATGCGGGGCACTTCCTTTAAACTAAGCCTTCCTAATCCCTAACCCATCAGTGTAATTAGTGTATAGGAGTATAACCTGAACAGGTAGTGAGACGCGGTGCTAAAAACAAGTATATTAAGAGAGTGACAGAGGTGAACAGCATATTTTTCAATGTGGCCGCAGGTGTGGCGAGTGAGAAGTGAAATTCACCACGTCATGTAAAAGTGGAGAAATTAGGTTGCTCAATCGAACTTCTAAAACAACACACACTGTTTGAGCAAGTTTATTCAAGATATGCACACTCTAACTACTCAGTTACAACTGCCTCATACGCAAATGATGAACACCGTACTAATTGAAAATGTAAGACAATTTAATGCGAAATTTGACAATCATTTTGCCCGACATGTTTCAGAAACATTGGTTGAATATCTGAATTCAATGCACATTCGATATTCTTCAAATGATATGCAGGAAATATAAAGGTACAAATCACCACACGCGGTGAGGGAAAAGTTTATTTTACTGTGAGAGCTGGCAAAACTCAAATTCTCCCCACTTTTATGGCCAACAGGGCATGGCGACAGGGTTGTCCACAACGCCTTTGGACCATGCGACCAATGATGCGGGTATTTAAATAGAGTTATCCTGGGAGAATTTGTTTGGAAAGTAAAGGTGGATAAAACTGATTAGGAACAATCCAAGATAACTCGTCTTTGATTGGATATGCAGCTTGGTCACAATCACATATTAACAATGCTACACCGAAATGCTGACTAAGCTGTTAATCGAGGTAAATGCAAACTGATCTGCGACAAAGCTCGACCCCAGGCGGAGGTTAAGATTGCTCTGATCAAAGTCTCCCCCCCCCCCCCCCGATCACGCGATATAGCCACGGGTTGATTAATTTCACGGTACGTCGACGGGGAAGGTATTAAAAACTTAGCCTCAGGGTCAAGATTAGTGCCCTGCTCACGTCCTCGAGTGCAAGGATGCCCGCCCATGAGTGGGGAGGTACGGACTAGCCAGGTCTTACGTGTGCGGGAGATATTACGTTCTGTTGAGACCTCCTTCGAAAACGACCGTTTTTTTAGTCGTTTTAGTTTTAACAGACAAGCATTGTTTACTTGCGCAATTAAACCAAGTTAAAAAAAAAATATTGTCTATTGGCTCGAGTCCAAGGCCTCGCTCGCTTTGTCCGAGAAGACGAGGCTTGCATTCATGATGTGGAGCTTTTCAGTGTTTTCGATAGAAGATGTTTTTAAAACATCTTATTGATGTTTATGCTCAGCTCTAAACCCGAAGTTGTTTTTGTAAATCTTGGGATTGCCTCAATTAGACGCAAATAAAACGTACAAAATAGTATTAATAACTCCCATAAAGTGCCATCTACATCTTTTTAAATCAATGTATAATGCAAATAAAACTGTTTTGAATAATGAATTAATAAACTTAAATTTTTAAAAGATAATAAATATTTACGTAATGAAATAAGCTACTATTGGTAAATTCTTAATCTCTCCTTCAACCTCACTCTAGATATTAAAAAAAAAGATTATTTTATTAAGCAAATATTTATCCTCTTTTAAAGAATACAGTTTGTTAATTTATTATTCAAAGCAGTGTTATTTGCATTACTTATGTATGTGTATATTTGCATATATCACACATTCCGCTTCCACGCCTCCCCCCATTCACACACACATATAAATATATATAAAAACACACACACAGAGAAACGAGGGTCACATGGTCTAAGACATATATGAACGAATTGCAGGTGACGGGGAGATACAAGTTCGAATCTTGGCCGGGTCACTGGGGGTAGTTTTACACGTGTGATTCATACCCAACATGAATGGCGGTGCTTCGAGAAATGTTTCCTGGGCACCTCATTTCACGATTTGGAGACATCGTCTGGCCACCACGATCACCACACTTAACAGCTCCAGACTTTTTCTCCTGGGGAATGTTGAAGAGACATGTTTACGTGACTCGCCCAAGAACAATTTAGGAACTTAAAGAAAGAGTTGTGGTGACAGTTGAAGAAATTCATCAAAATACATTGCACGTACAACAAGTTATTGCATATAATGGTGGCCATCTCATGTACTGTACATTGTTAAAAAAAATAATTCAAGGGTATGTAGAACATTGTCAATCTTTTGTTTTTATTTTAAGAAAAATTAGTAGCATTTAGTAGTTAAAATAGTAAAATTAAATGCGTTAACACTTTATTCCCCACCTGTATATGATAACGGGGGTTCAGATTTTATTGCAACATGGTGCAACCTCCGTTTACACTGAAAGGTGACCTGCCCCGTGGTATAGTGGTTAGTGTACCTGGCTACTACCACCACCTTAGTGGTCTCAGGTTCAATTCCCGGCTGGTACCATAGGTATTCTCCCGAAAGGGGAATTATCCCAACGGTCACCAGGGTTTGGGTGATTAGGCTTAGGTTTAAGATCCCTCCTGGCTTCACAACTTCATAATAACTATTATCACATCATCTCATTGCGGGCATGACGTGTAGACAACCTCCCAAGGTATACCTTGGGCAACGTTTAGTGATGTGCAACTAGATTGGCCACACGTCTACACAAACAGGCGACCAAACTAGCTACTATATAGTAGATATCGCTCTCTAGATCAAAGATGCCTTACAAAAAATTCAAGGTACATTTTGACTCTTAACTTTTGGAAATTAATTAGCACGCGTTCTCTATCCTTGTAGTGTTCCAGTAGCCGTTCATGCCCTATTTTTCCACTTCCTACATCTGTTGTAACATTGGGAAACAACGTATTCCCGTGTTATTTCTTCCTCAGCGTTCCTTTTAAGTTCTTCCCCATTCCTCCATCAATCCTGCTGATGAAATGATTTCCTCTACTATCCCAAATATACCTCACCATCAGGTCTACGCGTCGTTACCCCCCTCCTCCTTCCCCCTCGATCGTAGACTGCTTGTACGCATGCGTAAGTCTCCTGGCAACGACTTCTTCCACGAGAACGTTTCCAAAACAAATAGTTGAGAAAAAAAAAGTCATTCGATTTTTAGTTTATACCGTTACACCATTCCTGTCTATAAAGTTTATTTGCCTCTTTCTTCTACCCAGCCCCTTATTTTTATAGCTTCAGGGTCCAGGTCTTGAGAACAGATAACTTTTGTTTTCATGAATGGAAAACTTACAAAAGAATTTCCACGCTTCTTGTTTATCTCGACTCTATTTTCGAAAGAAAAGAAACTACCGGCAGCGAGTTTGTGAAATTTATAGATACGTCGGACTTTTAAAAAATATTCTTTGAGGCCCTATAAAAATATCTCGGACATTTTCTTACCAAGATAAAAAAACTATTGATGCTTCGCCAAAAGTTTGTAATGTTATTTTACAGCTCTGCTCTTAGGCAGAAACACTAGCGCTGAGCTACCACCGTCCTCCACCACTTGAAGGGTCTCTCCTATAAACTTAAAATAAATGTCCGGTAAATTATCAATAGGAAAATTTCAATTAATTTCAGATAAGTGAACCACGGGGGGAGGAGATGTATGCGTAAGGGCTTTGATAATAATAGTGAAGTATTAACATCCCTGGGAACCTGCTTCGGTGGCCGCATGGTCTAAGGCCTCACTCTCGTGTTAAATTAGACTGCCGACGGGGTTCGAATCCCGATCGGATGTACTGACGATGGTTTTCCCCTCTCCATCCAAGCAAATTCCAGTACACTTCCTATTAATTAGACCTTCCTCATCTCTATTTGTTTAGCACATCTTCTTATTACCCGTTTGAGTTATACGCCTATGTATCAATTACACTAATGTGTTAGGGATTAGGAAGGTTCGATTTAGAGGAAACGCACCAGCATTTGCGTGGAGGGAGAGTGGTAAACCATTTTGGAAAAAACCTCCCTCAGTGTACCCGACCGGGATCGAACCCCTCTCCCCGACTTCGGCAGTCTAGTCCAACAAGAGATTAGCGTGTTAGACAACGCGACCACCGAAGCGGGTCTTATCCCTAATTAATTAGCGTAATTGGTACATATGCGTACAAGGTGAAACCCGCTAAAAATAATAAAACATATGTGGTCTACATCAGAGCCGACTCTAGTGACACATTCCCGCTGTACTTGATACGCGACTATGAGGAGAGAACTAGAATCGTTGTTATTGTTTGACTGTAGCTCATTTGATAATGTTTCTGGTGTTAACGTCCTTTAGGATACATTATTAAAAATAAAGTTTACACTTTAAAACATGGGATTATATAGATTGCATTCTTTCAATTCAAATAGGTGGGACATTTTCCGGGAAAAACTTAATTTAGCATTTAACATCTTGTAGTACCTAGTTCCTACCCGAGTCGAGGTTGACGACCTCAGATATATAGAGCGTCAAGAGGCAGTGTACAAGTGGTTAGAGCTACAGTATAATAAATAGATCCCGGACGCTAGTATAGCTAATCAACGGTAGGAATGTAGGTAAGTAACATCTTTATTGCAGACATTGGCTAGAAGTATTCTTTTAGAAGCGTTTGATTAAACTTTTTATTGATATTATAGGATTACTAAGCAAATAAAAATTATTTTCCAATATGTTAATGACGTCCAGCCAATGTTTGTAATAAAGAACCTTCTGGTAGCTGTCCCACTCCCACCGTAGATGAGCTATATGTTGAACATTTAAACAACATGTGATAGATACAGGATGTTCGTAAACTCATATCTCAAACTGCACATAGAGCTTGTTTGAACCAAAAATTAATACAAAATCCCCCTACACTTACATCCTGGAAGCTACGCTAATACCATTAAATTGTGTTCAAAGTTTCGGTGTACAGCGCCGAGAGAGCAAAGCTGTTCAAGTATGCGTGTATAACAGGTTGCAGAAGAGTTAGGCGCATGGCACTACACATGCAATAGTGGCAAGCACTTTCTGTGATGTAGGACCGTTAATGATGACCCTCAGAACGTATTCTTATTTCTAGATGGACTGGTGTGTTGTTTACTATTAATTGTGTTATGTTCTGCTGCCCTGCTCCAAGATGTCGAGGTGTGTATTGCCGCACGCCTAACTCCTACGCAACCTGTTGTACAAGCATGCTTGCACAGCTTTGCTCTCCCGGCGCTGTACACTGAAACTTTGGACATAATTTAATGGTATTAGCATAGTTTTCCGGATGTAGGTGTATAGGGATTGTGTATTAGTTTTGGTTCAAACAAGCTCTATGTGCAGTTTGTGCTATGAGTTTCCGAACACCCTGTATATGTAGCTTTTCCGATGAAAGAATAACAAACAGGGTTATGCCATCAATTAACCTGAATACAAGAAGTACGTATTAGAGCACCAACTAGGTACTTAAGTTTTAGCTTTTATTATTTGTATTAGTATGTTTATTTAACCTGATGATTATTACCGCCTTAGCCTCAGTGGTAGGGATAAAGAGGGTGGTTTAAATTTAACTTCAACCTGGACGAAAAACCCACGGCAAATGTAAAAAAAAACCAAACTGGCCGAGATTAGAATCGCGACCTCGCCATCACCAGCAATCCAGCCCAACTCCTTAGATCATGTGTTCAACGGTGCAGGGTGTCATTTAATAAAAATAGTATTATCTTAAAGGTTATTAAGGTGGCGTTTCCAGTTTTTAAAATTACTGTCAAAAATTAATATTCGTCGATCAATTTAAATATGAAAATTAAGCTGAACAACCAAAACGCGACCTTAAAGGGAAGTGGTCGACCTGGGGGTCTAAAATGTCGGACTCATTTAGTCTGGTTTGCCGGAAACAGGTAATCCCAGGCGAGAGTATTGAGGATGTTTTTCCTAAATGGTTTTCCACTCGTATTCCTGCAAATGCTTCTATAAATTTATTCTAAATTATGCCTTTTCCCTCCCTAACTCATTAACGTTATATATATATTATATATATATATATATATATACACACACATATATATACAGATAGCCCGAACGGGTTTAGTGAGACGCGGTGAAGAGAAAGACACACACACACATACACACAAGAGTTGTCCCAGTGAGACGCATTTCATACTTCACACGTCAGCTGAGAAAGTTACCGTCATTAACGATTCGGAACTTGATTAAGGAGACGTCGGGAACATGTCTGCGGTGCGTTTTCCAGTTTCCAGTCCATTATTTGGAGTGAGGAAGCTAAAGGGGATGTAAATAAATACGAGTATTTTACGGCCGACGTGAGTCAGTTCGGCTTTCGTGCTTTTAGTTTTGCGATGATAAGGAATTATTTCATTCATAACTGTCTTTCTTAGACATTTTACACCCCCGAAATGATCTTCTCATGATCATGGTTTTCCTGATAAAGTCACAAATTAGTCTCCGACTAGGGTCCGAACAAGAGCTACTTGAATAAGTTAGCAATTCATTAAGAGACTGGGTACGCTCACTAAATTATTTTTGATATACAATTAAGTATTTTGTTCAATATGTTCAACATTCAATAAATTCCAATAATACAAAATTTAAGTCAAGAGTAAATTAACCATAGTGATGTAAAAAATACATGTGTTCAGAATAAACACGTTTGACAAGAGGTTTGCATAACTAAATCTTAAATATGCAATTAAATTAATAGCCACTAAAGCTATTCAAACCATGTCATTGATAGTAAAAATAATCCCCCCATACCTTCATTCCGTAACTTGTCTTAAGTTGAGCAATAAACACACAACTTCACGTGGGACGGATACGTTTGAAAAAGTCGCGCGGAATCTTTTGAAACTGAACAAGTTATAAAACGGAGATAATGTGCTAAGATGTAGGTTTATATTCAGAACAGATCAGTTTTGTAAGATTTAAGGATAAATGAGCTTATGAACTATAAATATATATATTTTAAAGTAGACCTAAGATCGCCTAGTTTTCTTTGTATCATCGCATGATTAAGGAGGTTAACTATTAGTATGGTTCTAATAGCAAGCACCTTATCTTCCTTCTAAATGTGTGTCCAAGAAGGTTCTTACTATCAGAATCCTACCGCAAAACTCCTAAAGATCCTGGTTCAACTTCAGATGGTGCCCAAGGTAGATAATTAATTATTGGGTATCTTCGGTGACGATATGGTCACTCTCACATTAGATTTGATTGCCTATGACGGGGAGATCGGGGTTTGAATCCTAGTCGGGTGTACTGAGAAGTTTTTTTTCCTAATTGGTTTTCCACTCTACCACCACGCAAATGGTACATAGGCGACACGGTAACCCGAATGGGTAGTAAAACGCGGTGCTAAAAATAAATAAATATGATTGCCGGAGTGGGCAGTAAGATGCGAAGCACAAATTTTATTTTTATAAAATAAATTAATTGGGGTATACGTGGTGCGTCTCTATACGCATCCAATACATTTCAAACGCTAAGATTGTTTTTTCGTTTATTTGTAGCTCTCTGGCTTTGCTGTTTTAAATGGTGCATCCCTATATTAAAAAAAAACTGTGTAGGGAAAGAGAGGATGGGATATCATATAGGGTAGAAAAACCCTAGGCACACCCTTTCTTGATTTGAGCCCCACCCCCCTCCCCATCATTGTTAAAACAGACCGGCTTATGCCTATCATAGAGAAAGGGATAACATTTCTCTATGTGCCTATCTCCGTGTTGCGAAAGGTGAAGGCATTTGCTAATTCGATAGTTGGTTAATATCACCGGAATCGATCCAGCAGTTCAAGGACTTGTAACCAACCAACCTAGCCACTAAGTCATGGGCTCAGATTAAGATGTATTAAATATTTAGTTCAAGCACTCCCTATCTCCCTTTAGTATATCGCCGCATTGCCATATATTATATGGACTTTTAGTACAATTTTGAACAAACAGATATATAGAAGGTTTTTTAAATTCCTGAGTATGTGGAATGTATTTTGTTTATTTATTTAGAGAAGTAGAGGGAACTTTGTGGCCCACTTTCGTCTGGTTGGGTCGAGTGGTTAGCTCCATCCTCCGATGTCTGGTCTCTCTCTTGTCTGCCATGGAGTTTGTCGACTAACAGTTGTTTAATTTTGGTCTCTGATACTTGAGAGTTGGAAACACTAACACACTCCTAATAAATGTTTTCTTTCTAAGGAAAAAAGTAAAGAAAAATAAAGTAGTTTAATTCCATGCCCCTCCACTCCCCTTGAGAGAATGGATAGGAGGACCTTATTATTGGTTGAGGGGTTAAAATAATTTTTTATCTATGTATGGATTCTACTTATCACCGAAATAGTACAGTTTACTTACGTTATAGTTGAATGGTCAATGTTAATGTTGCTGTCAAAATTCACGCTAGGCTCTACAAAAATAATAGTGATAACTAAGTTACTCGTATCAGTGGGCACACAGACTAAATGACAGACTCAGCTTATATGGGTTTCTGGTGACAGATTGTTTGGTGATATGAGTAGATGGTCAGATTTATTGAGGGTGGTTTAGCCTTAATGGTCTCCCATCCTCTCTACTCGCAAATACGGGTATATTACCGTTAATTTTACCTTCCTTAACTCCTACCGTAATTCAAATCCGTTAATCCAGGACGGGTAATAAGTCGTGGTAGTAAAAAAATTATATTAATTTTTTTTATTGTAGATTACGTATTATTTTGTGAATCTTAACAAAAGGTTTTACTGTCATATTTTAATATAAGAGTAGTTTGAGGAATAATTCCTAAATTATTGCGGGGAGGGGATGGAATAAAAGATAGGGATAAATCACATGTGCAAACCTCTCTAACACCAGTACACTCGACCCAGATTTGAAACTCGACCTTCAATGTCAAACCTCAAATAAAAATATCAATTTTTTCTTTCGTGCTTTATGCGCAACATGCCATCTGATAGTTATGTTTTGATACATAAAAAAAATCTCATTCAATCTTCACCTTAAGTTGAATATTCCTAGTTTTATAGTATTTTAACGACACGGGCAATCACCGCGCATTGCCTTATTTACAATAATCTATGTTCATGTGCACAGCTTTGTTGTTACACTTGGCAGACCACGGGATACACGTTAGGTAGAGAATGAATGTAGTCAAACTTCATAACACAAATCATACACGTTATGTAAAGAGTGAATGTAGTAAAATACCATACAAAAGAACATACAGGCTATGTAGAGAGTGAATGTAATTAAAGACTATACCTTACCAAAGAGCATACAGGAATGAATGTAATAAAACACTATATTTTGCATATTTTTTTTTGTGCGATAATATGATTCTTCTACCTATTTTTAAAATACTTTAAAATTATTAACCTTATTCAAAGTGGGAAATAATTTGTAGATTATCTTGCTCGTTTCGAGTATAGATACTTCACGCATTGCGCCCCTGATTACTCTGAGTGGGAGATATGCGGCACCCATACAGGTGGTCACGCGGTCTAAAACGTAAATCTAGGAATATAGTTGCCTGATTCAGTGGCCGAAAGGTCTAACTGCATCACTTTCGTGTTAAACTGGCCTGCTGATGACGGGGCTATCCGGGTTCGAATCCCAGTAGGGTGTACTAAAGGTGTTTGTTCCTGAATGGTTTATCACTCTCCTTCAATGGAAATGCTGTTAGATTACCTCTAAAATGGTTCCGTCCTGATCATTACCCCACTAAAGTAATTATAATAAATGTATTTAGCCAGAACAGGTAATAAGACGTGGCGATAAAAAGTAATAATATAGTATATTGCCGGTGACTGAGAGGCTGAGTTTCGAACCTCAACTGATTATACTTAATTCACGGTAAGAATTACTCTCTGAAAGGTCTTTTTCCCCATTAATATACTACTATAGAATAGATTTCTGGTAGGGAAAAAGGCCTTTCAGAAAACAATTCCTACGCTGAACAGATTTTACCTTGAGTGCTTGTTTTCAACGTGTGATATCAGTCCCCCCCTTAACATTTCCTCGTTAATTCGGGTGCATTTTTTCAAAAATATCCTTTTTATCCTTGTTAGTTATGTTAAAGTCAATATCTTTTCTAGCCTTTTTGGTTATGTTAAGTCTTTATTAAACTTGGTACTAAACGTACTCTTGAATAATAATAATAAACGAAATATAACTGTTCATGTTCAAACACTTGGCTTACTACAAATTACCAAAAGCAGTTACCGGTCCTATCTGACACCTTTTAAAGTTACTATGTCTAATTTAACGTGTTACCATATCTACGCGACGTCAGTTAATCTGCAGATATCAGTTTTACTAAGTATAATCAATACCTTTTAAATAAAACTAGTAGAGAGTTGTCAATTATGGCAGCAAAAATAAAGTTTTATTTTTTGAAAGGCCTTTTCTACGAAAATTGGACTGACTATATTTATCTCTGGTAAACAACGTTAAAAGTTTCGAGTATCGAAGCGACGTGCTTTCACGTAAGACACTCTAACGTCTTGTTCTAAAATTCGCTGTTTATTAAGTTCCGCCGCCGCTTCCACAAAAGGAGCGCCACTGCACGCACTATTTCCGAACTTTAATTTAACAGTCTAAAAACCTTGCGGCCGTAAAAAGATGTACGAGGAAGTCACTTTTACAAAGTTGACCGTAATCTGTGTGTAATAAAGATGTATGATTTGTGAGCTGCAGGTAACGGTTTAACTAGTTCAAGAGCTAAGTTTTGTAAGATTATAATAAATTTTATACTGACAATCAATATCAACGTGTTCTCTTTACGACCGAAAGATAGCCATAAAGTTGAAATTTAATTTCAAGCGATCAGGATGACATGTGAAATGAAAATGAAATATCTAAGTTTTGAATGATCATTTAGCACTCAGCCTACAACCCTATAAAGTAAAGGGAGTATCGGAGGTTTATTGATTTAACCTGTCGTGAAAATGACGTCACCTGATTATTTGTAGTTGTCAGTCCTCTCAATCCAAGGCAGCATAATGTGGGTGATATATTTCAAACAACATCATTACTCCCCTGGATACCATATCGGACCCTTTGGCGGAAGTTAGGAATACTGAGCTGGAGTGAGCTGGAGGACGATTCGTCAGAGAAGGACATCGAGACAATCGATGGTTGAGACGTAGGGCCCATCGACGGTCTGAATGGCCAACCGAAGCGCCTCGTTCCACCAGGTAACAGGGCGGTGGAGTGGATTTAGGGATGGAATCCCTCGCCACCGCGATGACAAGTATCCAATAAATATCGTCTAAGGAGATGAATATTGAGACAATGACGTAGTGGCTAATAAGTCTTAGTACCAGAGGACAGCGAGACAATGACCTGGTGGCCAATATTGCCAGGAGAGATGAATATTGAGACAATGCCCTGGTGGCCAATATCGCCAGGAGAGATGAATATTGAGACAATGCCCTGGTGGCCAATATCGCCAGGAGAGATGGATATTGAGACAATGCCCTGGTGCCCAATATCACCAGGGGAGGACATTGAGACAATGCCCTGGTGGTCAATATTGCCAGGAGAGATGAATATTGAGACAATGACCTGGTGGCCAATATTGCCAGGAGATATGAATATTGAGACAATGCCCAGGTGGCCAATATCGCCAGGAGAGATGAATATTGAGACAATGCCCTGGTGGCCAATATCGCCAGGAGAGATGAATATTGAGACAATGCCCTGGTGGCCAATATCGCCAGGAGAGATGAATATTGAGACAATGCCCTGGTGGCCAATATCGCCAGGAGAGATGGATATTGAGACAATGCCCTGGTGGTCAATATCACTAGGGGAGGACATTGAGACAATGCCCTGGTGGCCAATATCGCCAGGAGAGATGAATATTGAGACAATACCCTGGTGGCCAATACCACCAGGGGAGAAGGACATTGAGACAATAAAGTGCGGTTCTTGGAACGAGGTTCTTTATATTCCCACCATGATTATCAACTAGAAACAAGTCATGTCGTTAATTGCGCCATTCTTGTTTCATTGAAAGCGCAACGTCACGAGAACTGAAATACTTTCTAAAAAAATATATTAAAATAAACATTTTCCAATGGGCTACTATAGTGTTACAGATGGATGTTTACTACTATAGTGAAATCGTGATAAGAAGATGGTCTTAGTAGGTGACCTGCTGGTCTAGGGGTAAGGTGTCGGACTTCTATGCTGGGGTCCGGGGTTCAATCCTCGGTCCCGGCACAGATTTATCTGATTACCAAACCCTTCCTTCACCTCTGACAAGACATCTTGTGAATGTGTGGAATGCCTGCCTCCACCGTGGTTCGGATTCCACGTTAAACTGTAGGTCCTCCATTTTATCTCACAATCACCCTACCATTACACATTAGCGTAAGTGCGTATAACCCGAACGGGTAGTAAGACGCGGTGCTAATAATAATAATAATAAGATGGTCTTAGAATATATTATAAAATATGAGTAGCTGTATTATTTTTACTTTCTCGCTATCTTACAGGTAGAGAAAGTATTGTGATCGTAAAAAAAAAAATCGAACTCAAGATTTTGATGAATCTTGACGTTTCATGACCCCCCACCCCCGAATACAAAAAAGTTGTTTTTGACTTTCCGTCTTTCTGTGCCTCCAACTAGAGCCTAAACTATTTTACCGATCGGGCTAAAATGTGGTATCTAGGATTTTCATAGGGTTGCACCGAGGGGATTTTGGAATTGGATATCTAACCCTAAAATTGAGGGTAGTTTACTGAAGGGCAAAAAGAGAAAAAGTCGATTTTATCAAAATCGGCTCAAACGATTTTAATTAAATTTCATTTCTAAAAAATTGCTTCTCTCTGATGGATGTCGACATCTCAAGACCCCCCAAACCCTAAAAAGTGGTCTTCACAATGACGTCTTTGTGTCTGTTTGAACTCAAAATTAAGAGTAGTTTAAAAAAGGGCGAAAAGAGAAAAAATAGATTTTATCAAAATTGACTCTAACGATTTTGATTAAAATTCGTATCTAGGTGTTGATTAAGATTATAAATAGACTGGCTATTTTAATTGTATCATGAAAATGAATTTTAGGGTACTTTACAGAAGCAGAAACTACCGTATCTCCGCAACTATTTGAGATACTAAATAACTTATCATTGCAAAATTGTAGTACTATTAAAAATAAAAAACTTGTATATGAAATATATTTTTATAAATCCAACAGTTTCTGAGATATTGGCAATTATATTAATATAATTTTGTGAGCTTTAGTTGTAGTGATACTACTTGAGTTTAAACGCAATAATTCTCCAATGCAATAGAGTAATTAAATATATTAAGTAAGTCTCTAAGAGTTTATGTTGTTTTTCCTTAAACCTCTTAGGATAAATTCTGTACAACAATGATCTATATCCATTTTAAACTCAATAGTCAATATTTACATTTTTTATTGGTCAAAATTTACATGAGGAATTTAATAGCAATGCGATGGCATGTAGATTTGCAACACCTAATAAAATGTCGAAAATTTTAACCGGAAGTTGAAATTTTAATACGTAGTGTTGACCCTTGTGGAACCAATATTGATTATTTTTATCGGTCCAAACAAAGAAATGAGGACATAAATTCTTTAAAAACAAGATTATAAAATTTAAAACCGGGACTTAAAAAAAAAAAGTTTTACATAAGTATAGTGAAATTTATGCTTGGGTTTGCTAGTGTATATTATTTAGTTTCACATATATTACGAGTTTTGAGTAAATATCTCCATTTTCAAACAATAGAGCGAGAAAGTCCGTGAGGAGTTCCGTACCATTTATTTTAATAATATACTTTTTAACAGCAAGGCTATTTATGCCCTTTACAAACAAGCAATGATTTCTTTCATGATTCAGTTCAAGTCAGCCATTACCGTGTGAACGACTCACTAGTATGGTGACCATCAACTAAACAAGCAACTAACATGACGACTTGTGCGTGATTTGGCATAGTTCATTTCTTAGTTTTCAGCTATGTTTTAGTACAGACGCATGCACAGAAGCGATACAAGTTGTGTTATATTATTAAAAAAGTTTGAATATTGGTTTTAATTATTTTATTTTATAGGATAATTTGTACTTTGTTTTTTTCAAATTTGTTTCCAAATCATACATTGAACTTATAAAACAATGATCGTGTGAATACCTGTCGTACTTTTCATAGTTAGCTAGTTTGACATTTTGTGACTGTCAACATTCTTATTTTAATAAAAGTTTCTCTATTGAATTAAGTACGAAAACTACTCGCGTATATGAACCATAATGGTTGGGGATTAGAAGGGTACACTAGTTTTGAGATTAAAATCATAACCCTCAACCCCCCCCCCCCCAAATAAAAAACAACCCAAGACTTAATACCAATACATTTAACTTAACCTAACACTCAACCCTTAAGAGCAAACATTTATTATCCGTGTTTAGTAGGCCTACACTTCCATAAGACAATAAGTTTAAATTTAAATTCTAACTGGACTGTAATCATAATATTATTTAAATACTATCTTTATAGAATTCAATATGAAATAATTAGTGTAAAAACGTATAATAGGAAAGAGATTATGAGAAATTACAAAATTGAAATTGCAGAATTTTACTCTAATATGTCAATATAAATTAATTGAATAGAAAGTTTGTTAACTATACAAATACGATTTAAGCTATGAATCACAATTAAAATAAACATTAAAAATGTGAGTCAAGGTCACAATATGATAACAAGAAAACACAACAAATTAAACATAGATTAAACCATATGGTAAATTGTATTGATTGACTAGAGGTAAAGTTTTAATATAATTCAAAGATCATTAGGAAATTTTTTTAATTTTTTCCTAATGATTCTTGAAATTATATTAAAAACTTTACTCCTTAGTCAATCAATACTAATTTACCCGTATGGTTTAATCTATGTTTAATTATGTTTAATTTGTTGTGTTTTCTTGTCATAATTTTACTTGTTATCATATTGTGACCTTGACTCACATTTTTAATGTGTTATTTTAATTGTGATTCATATCTTAAATCGTATTTGTATAGTTAACAAACTTTCTATTCAATTAATTTATAGTGACATATCAGAGTAAAATTTTGCAATTTAAATTTTGTAATTTCTAATAATTTCTTTCCTATTATACGTTTGTACACTAATTATTTCATATTGAATTCTATAAAGATAGTTAATATTGCTTCCTTATTACAATTTCATCATGTATTTCAAAAATTATTTAAATATTCAACTCAAACTAAGACTGCACACCCATTAATTAACAAACACCTATCCCTAGAATACTAAGATTTTGTTTTCTTGGGCAATGGTTGCCACCATAATTTATTAGTGTCAATATTATTAATAAAGATATTTGAGTGAGAATTAGGAAAATAATACAGTCGGCAAATGCATGATATTACTCGGTAAGTTGTTAACATCTCGCCAAGGACATTCAACGCGTATGGGAGAATCTAGAACCTTCTTCAGAGCAAACCTAATGGGAAGATACCATTGTGAAGACCTAGACGCAGATGGACCTGAAAGAGATAGGGAGTCATGAGGTGGACTGGATGGAACTATCTCAAGATAGGGATAGGTGGCGTACTTTTTAAGCGTAGTAATGCACTTTCGCATTCCTTGTGGCATATAATAAGTCAGTATTATTGATTAGCAAGCTAAACGGAATAGAAACTACTATCGTAACTTGCTTAGACTTCCCTGTAATGGTTAAATAATGATTATTGTTAAAATAGACACATAATAATATGATGCAAATTTATTTTTCCGTGTGCAAACGATTATAAATATAAAATTGAGTTTTTACCGTAACGTCATACCTATGTCTCAACTTCAGTCAAAGTAGTAAAGACGTCGAAGGAGGACGTGATTAATATTCGTGGCCACGCTCCTGGGCTTTATGCAGTCAAGAACTCGATCGTTCGTTGGCCTCACTTTCCCCGACCGAACAGACGAATAAGAGCAAAATGATAGTTTTTAAAACATAGCATTCACATTTATGTTCTCTATAGGATACTCTTCATTCTGCCAGTCACGCATTTTAATAAGTTTGACGAAAGTAGTTCAAGTTCAATTGATTGATGGTGTGTGTGTATATATATACGCCTGGATTCTCGTTCGGGCAATACGCATTTAACAACACCGGATGATCAGAGTAAATGTGCCCGTATATGCACGGAAGGAGGGTGAGAAACAAAAAATAGCTTCAGAGGCCTACCCTAGATTGGAACCTTAGACATTTATTCCGCGTGCCGCCGGTGCGGTTTATTGGCGATATCAAACGACCGTTTCTCGATATTGTTTCTGGTTAATAATGGTTTTACCGACACCTTATCTCAGTCGATAGCAGGTCTGTATACTTAGCTATGAGTCCCGGGTTCGATTCCCGTTATGGTCGAAAAAATTACCATTGGTTAAATGTGGATTTTCCCCTTTTACAGTGATAAATTAACTGTAGAGGGCTGTATGTTTTATCTGGTATGTGTATAATTAAGTTTAAAAGTCGTGTGCTTATATAATCAGTCGGTACAGAGAGTGTGTATTAAATATCTCAAATACACGAAAAAAAAAGTGAAATTATTTTTTTTCCGTTCCATTTTAGTTACTCTGAATGGTTTATTTTATTTATCTATCAAGTATAACACAGGTGTTGTTAACGAATTAGAACTTATTAGGGATTAGGCTAGTCTAGAAGATGTTCACCCGCATAGACGTGGAAAGAGGATGGGGAAATCACATAGCATGTGGAAATAAATTCTTCCCCTTTAAAGTTCCCCCAGCCCGAGTTAGAACTTCTGGTCACTCCGTCAACAGCAACCAAGTACCACAACACTCAAACATCACTTTCAGGTTTAACGCGAGTCTAACGCCTTGGAACACACCGCTCAGACATCACTTTCAGGTTTAATGAAAGTCTAACGCCTTGGAACACACCACTCAGACATCACTTTCAGGTTTAATGTGAGTCTAACGCCTTGGAACACACCGCTCAGATATCACTTTCAGGTTTAATGCGAGTCTAACGCCTTGGAACACACCGCTCAGACATCACTTTCAGGTTT
The DNA here is from genome assembly GCA_039000515.1 of Timema cristinae. Lineage (NCBI taxonomy): Eukaryota > Metazoa > Arthropoda > Insecta > Phasmatodea > Timematidae > Timema > Timema cristinae. The sequence goes on along the minus strand of JBCFYV010011172.1, from coordinate 32,484,152 downwards.
AATGCGAGTCTAACGTCTTGGAACACACCGCTCAGACATCACTTTCAGGTTTAATGCGAGTCTAACGCCTTGGAACACACCGCTCAGACATCACTTTCAGGTTTAATGCGAGTTTAATGCCTTGTACCACAACACTCAGACATCACTTTCAGGTTTAATGCGAGTCTAACGCCTTGGAACACACCTCAGACATCACTTTCAGGTTTAATGCGAGTCTAACGCCTTGGAACACACCGCTCAGACATCACTTTCAGGTTTAATGCGAGTCTAACGTTTTGGGAACACACCGATCAGACATCACTTTCAGGTTTAATGTGAGTCTAACGCCTTGGAACACAGCGCTCAGACATCACTTTCAGGTTTAATACGAGTCTAACGCCTTGGAACACACCGCTCAGATATCACTTTCAGGTTTAATGCGAGTCTAACGCCTGGGAACACACCGCTCAGATATCACTTTCAGGTTTAATGCGAGTCTAACGCCTTGGAACACACCGCTCAGACATCACTTTCAGGTTTAATGCGAGTCTAACGTCTTGGAACACACCGCTCAGACATCACTTTCAGGTTTAATACGAGTCTAACGCCTTGGAACACACCGCTCAGACATCACTTTCAGGTTTAATACGAGTCTAACGCCTTGGAACACACCGCTCAGACATCACTTTCAGGTTTAATACGAGTCTAACGCCTTGGAACACACCGCTCAGACATCACTTTCAGGTTTAATTGTGAGTCTAACGCCTTGGAACACACGCTCAGACATCACTTTCAGGTTTAATGTGAGTCTAACGCCTTGGAACACACCGCTCAGACATCACTTTCAGGTTAATGTGAGTCTAACGCCTTGAACACACCGCTCAGACATCACTTTCAGGTTTAATACGAGTCTAACGCCTTGGAACACACCGCTCAGACATCACTTTCAGGTTTAATACGAGTCTAACGCCTTGGAACACACCGCTCAGACATCACTTTCAGTTTAAGCGAGTCTAACGCCTGAACACACCGCTCAGACATCACTTTCAGGTTAATACGAGTCTAACGCCTTGGAACAAGCACTCAGAACATCACTTTCAGGTTTAATACGAGTCCTAACGCTTGGAACACACACGCTCAGACATCACTTTCAGGTTTAATGCGAGTCTAACGCCTTGGAACACACCGCTCAGACATCACTTTCAGGTTTAATGCGAGTCTAACGCATTGGAACACACCACTCAGACATCACTTTCAGGTTTAATACGAGTCTAACGCCTTGGAACACACCGCTCAGACATCACAAAACATTTAAGTTATTTCTTTTAACACTAAACTGTTTAAATACCTAGTTCTAATAAACACGCGAAGCTATTTTAAGATCTTACTACAATAATTTACCCATATCGGTGGTCACGTTGTTTAAGTCCCTCTAAGGCGTCACTCTCATCCGATGACAGAAGATCGGAGTTCGAATTCCGGTCGGGATATATGGATCAAGGTATTTTATAATTTTTATCTCATTTAAGTAAATAAGCGGATAGCCCTGAAGGGAAGTAACACACACACAATAAAAAAAATAATGTACTCAATGAACAGTTAAATGTTCATAGGAAGCTCTTTATCTGACATAGAAAAGTTACAGGCTTACTTTCTCTCTCTCTATCTCCTCTCTCTCACACACACACATTTATATATATATATATATATATATATATGTGTGTGTGTGTGTGTGTGTGGAATCATGTGACCTGCCGTTTTCACTTTTGATAGATGTTATTTATATAAAAAATACTACCAAAGTAGTAAAATGTTAACAATTTTGACAGAAAAAAAGTTTGTATTTTCTAAAAGGACCTTCGTATGAAAACCAGACTGTAGCTAAGCTAACACTATGCCTTGTCAATGACTTACCTTTCTTAAGAAAAGTTGAACCGTTACGTTTTCTATCTCGTACTAATTATATATGTGAGAAATTAAGAAACTTTTCAAGTTAAATTACAATGTTGACAAATTAATTAAATTTTAAAAATGTCCACGAGAAAGTTGGTTTAAAAAAAAAACACCTGACAATAATTAAACCTGATGCAGTTCTAGATAACGGTTTCGGCTAGTTCAACTTTCACACCATCATCGAGTCTCGTCATTTCGCCGGTAGTTACGAATATTCAGTGCGCAATGAACATACTCCTTAGGTTCTTTCGTTGCCTGGGATCGTCGGGAAAACTTCATTGAGCCCAAACATGCAAAACACACATTCTTTGTTACAGTGAAAGATAATATAATGCAAATTAGCTGTGAAGTAACCGTAAGAAAGCTGCGTATATTTCTCCCGGTTTTCTAGGCACAGTCTACGCATCTCTGTGAGAAATAATTACCGCCCATAAACATGAGCGGAGGGCCGTACCTTCACAAAGGATATTTTACTGTATGTTACCTTTAGTAAAAAAACAAACAAAAAAACTATTAAAATAGCTAGTATACATTTCTTCAAGTTTTTTTCTGCACATACGTTTGCATTCCTTTTAAGGAAATAACTGTTTCAAATGCATACTGCATATATTTGTTTGATTTTAATTAGCTATTTAATAGAGGTGTGCGAAGGTCACCGCTTACATACGAAGTGATATTGAAGTGATTCTTGAAACAAGCAAATCAAAGAAGAAGCCGGAGTTGAAGGAATTGTTTTTTTATTTTTTATTATTATTATTAAATTTGGTGCTTACTTTCCGCCTGGTATTTTTACCGTATCAGTAATTTTTATTAATAAAGCAAAGAAGCGGGTAGCTATGAAAAACGTATGTGTCCAAAAAGCACTTGTAAATTCACCAGAGATAACTTCAACGAGCTAGAATATCAAGGACTAATGGACAAGTATGTGTTTAAATTGAATGCAAGCAAGGAATATAGCATAATTCTAAAACTTTATATATATATCTCATATCAAGAGGAAATATTATAATCGTAAAAATATTTGACCTTTAGTTTAGATTACTATGAATGATGTGTGTCCAAACCCAAAAAACGGATTTTACAAGTCTGTCTGTCCTTGGCCACAGATCTGAAAGAGTTTGATGAATTTTGTTCAAACTTTATATATTTAAATGCTGTACGGCAATCAATCCCAAGGGAAGTTTTTTTTTTAAATTTTGACCTTAGCTCTCAAATTAAGGGCAGTTTACTAGTGAACTATTTTTTTGAATTCAAAATTTTTCTAAAATGGTTATACAATTTTTTATCTAAAATTAATATCTAGGGAGTGTTTCATCCAACATATAATAATGTATACTTGTTTTTTGGATACAAATTCGTTAAATGGTAGTTTACTAATGAATATTTTTTATAAAATTATTAATATTTCAAAAATAGTTCTAATAATTGTGTTTAAAATGTATATCTGGCTGAGGGGTGTTTGACATGACAAATAAAACTGTATACTTGGTTTTCGGGGGGAAATTCGTTTAAGGGTAGTTTACTAATGACAGATTTTTCTTTGGAACAAAATAATGCTGGATAATAATGATGGATATAAAGTATTTTACTTAATTACCTGCTTACGTTATAAATGTAATTTAATTCTGAGTCTGTGTTAAAATAATATTTAATAGCTGTTCTAAAAATAATTATGTAGAAATATGTCATATTTAGTGAGATTTTTATAATCTGTTTATTATATAGCATTTAAAGCTTTCTTCTTCCTTTGAAATTGTTCAATTATACCGACACTGACAATAACCACGGTATATTTGAACAAGTGAAAGAGATTTGACATGAGACGATTCTAAACGTAAAAATTCATCCCAACCGGGATTCAAATATGTCTCTTAGAAGCGTTTAGTCAAAGCAGTCCCAAGGCCGATAGGGTGTGTAAATGAGAACGGTACATCGTGTTTTGATTGCTGACGTCACTGACATCGGACCGGAAATGAGCATATGGAGAGGTGGATCAACGTGAATAAAGATGTCACTCGAAGAAAGGGACCATCAGTCCGCGAATTAATTTCAATTAACTACTAAAAATCACACATTACGTTAAATGGATTGCCAAGGTTGATCGAGTGATTGGGATGTCTAACTCTAAATATTTACAAATCGATTAGTGTGGGTTTATTTCCATGCGTTTAAGACTTAAAAAAACATGGAGAAAATCAAGATACATTTCCTTGTGAGCTGTTCTAGATATACTATTATCATTATTTAGGGTTATTAAACTTTTGAACAGTATTTTGTATTCAAGATCACGAGTAAAAAAAACAATGTCATATTCAATTTTTTTCTATTCAATTCTTGACATATAAATTATCAGAGACGGTATGGTATGTCTTTGCCAAATCACACGAGATTTAGGTAGAACTAATAGTTAACACTGGGTTATGCCTTCTGAGGGACCCCCGTTCATATTTCAACGTGAATCGAATCTACGAGCTTTAGGAAGAGACCCACACTAGTGGTCATACGGTTTAAGGCATCAATACCTCAATAAAATGGTTAGCTGGGTGACAGAAAAATAGAAGTTTGAATCTCGGCTGGGTGACCTGAAGGTTTTTTCCTTTCAATATTCTATACTCCCATACTCACTCCAGGCGAATGTTGATTTTTCTTTTCAAATCCTCACTCGTTATCGTGTTAACCTAGGTTATACTATACACGCAGTATATATATTAGCCAATTCAGGCACTGGCGTATTATTAAATAAAGTGGTTAGCTCGTTACGAGCGTTTGTTGCTCCCTATAATCAGGTATTAATAGCCTTGGCGTGTTACGTATCATTTAAAGGCCATTCACGTGGCCGAGTGCTTAGGGAGGGTTCACTACTTGAACTGTGGTCAGTATAAGGAATTCTCGACTAACCGGGTGTTGCTTGACAGGTTTGCAAAAATAACCGTGGTCATCTATACGGTATATCAATTTTTTTACTTCCATAGTTAATTTAATGGGCAGTGATTATCCCAAAGTCAGCCAAAGCAGCGCACCGAGGGCTGTGGAATGTCTCTTGACATTATTTAGAGCAGCAAGATGACTATCTAGTAATGCAGAATTCTGGTAGGAAGAAGCTTTTTGAAATACAAACAACTCTCTAGTATTGCAAAATTCTGGTAAAAAGAAGCATTTTGAAATACAAATATTTGTTTTTCGCTCAACATCGATATCGTTTTACCATGTTATTAGTTATTTTATAGTTTTGATAAAAAATTATCCAAAATAACTGCTGATTACATGATTTGACGAAAGGGATATATTGACTCATGTAACTGTCAAAATAGTTCCTTCCCATCTGAATCTTATTCTAACAAATACACTGGTGGTATCAGAAATTTTGTGCAATCCTAAGGACAAAACTAAATCAACATAAGAAACAGATAAAATATGACGGACTTCGTTAAGTTGCCTGGTTGGTAATTAAGTAATTAAAGGGATTTGATTTATTCCTATGAACCGTGATTTTGAATTATTATCCGTGGCTATCCTCCCCTCCAGAACGCTAGGAAATAGTAGAGTATGCTTACTGTGTTATTTATTCTATTACTAGATTTACAATTCTATGCTATGGAGTTGGGGTATGTGTTTGCTGCAGTTTACAGGTCGTGTGCTGATATAACCAGTGTGTTTAGAAAGTGTACATTTAATACATTTTAGTTTAGAATATATGTATCCTAATTTTCTTGAGGGGAAAAGTAACAGTTAAAAAAGAAATAATTACGGCACACCCATCACCAGATATCTAAACCAGATGTGGTAGACGCTTTAGTCCTCTTATCCATCGGTGCGGGTTAACCCTCATATAATAACACAACTAACGTTAAGAAATTGAAGTAATTTGATGTAAATACGCGTTATCAATAATTCCTCCAGATGAACTTAGAAACTAAGAATACCATGATTTTACCTGCTTAAGTGATCGCATTGTCTAAGGCATCACTATCTGGTTAAGACAAATTTTCCGCTGACAGGGAGATCGAGGTTCGAATCCTCTCAACCTTCCTCATCCCTAACTCACTAGCGTAATTAGTACATAATATGGGCATAACCTGATCAGGTAGTAAGACGTGGTGCTATATATATATATATATTATATATACACACACACACCATAATTTTGGTAAGAGGGCCGTTCTGGCAGACCTTTCATCATATTAAAATACTACCAAACAAGAAGATTCTCGCACAAAATAAGGCCTTCCAGAACAATCTTCCTACCAAAATCAGGAACTCAGCCCCGTGTTGTGGGACACCGTCGCGGTGTGAACAACAGAGGTAATGTACCATACGTCACACCAAGCGAGCCGAGGATGGGCACACACACACACACACCACACACACACACCACACACACACACACACACACACACACACTCGGCACCCTCTGGTTTCTCACGCGACCAGGGCCGCGGCATATAATAATTAATTAAAACTAGCACGCAACCTTGGCAATTGGACCAGTTTTTACGTCTTTGCGTGAGATACAGCCACGCTCCAGTCGCGATCTGTTTGGAACATAATAATATACTCACAGTCATAATAACTGAGAATCCGCGTTCCGTGTCTTACTTCCAGTCCGGATTATTTGCATAGTTTATACTGAAACAGTGGCTTTCAACATTTCTACAGTAGCGTGCCTCCACATTAGTAAACACATCGTATTGAGTACACTAAGAGTTTTTATAAAGACATAAATTCATTTTTTCAACGTCTCTATCAACCTGTTCAGGTTATATGCACTGACGCAATAAACAAGGTATACACCAAACCCATTGTCTCCAGGTTAATGTGGCTGCGGTCCGTGGCAGAAATTGAGTCCTTCAACACGAGTATCGCTAGGTGTCATCAAGGTGCATTAAAATAAAATCTCATTTGTAATATAGTTGCACTAGAGGACACAAATAGCCATCTAGAGTCAATCGGCCAGTTGACACGAAGCTAGGTTCAGGTAGCGAGCCAACCCCCTCTTCACATAATCCCACCTCACGCAGACTGCACATTACGATTACAGTGGTAACTTTATTAAGAACATTTTGAAAGTGTGTCGTTTAACAAATGAACATTTGAAAGTGATTTTTATTATTATTATTATTTTTATTAGCACCGCGTCTTACTACCCGTTCGGGTTATACGCACTTACACTAATGTGTAATGGTAGGGTGATTGTGAGATGAAATGGAGGACCTACAGATTAACGTGGGATCCGAACCACGGTGGAAGCCTGGCATTCCCACATTCACAAGTTGTGATTAATACACGTCTTGTCAGAGGTGAAGGAAGGGTTTGGTTATCAGATAAATCTGTGCCGGGACCGAGGATTGAACTCCGGACCCCAGCACAGAAGTCCGACACCTTACCCCTAGACCACCAGGTCACCTTTGAAAGTGTTTTTTATCAATAAACATTGACACTAGCGAACCCCAGTGTTGATGGACTCAACCTGGCTCAAGGAGCGCAACGAGACTTCAGTAAGACTGTGGATCTGGTGTATCCTAGTATGTGACCTAAACCTCTATTAATCACGCTAATGTTGTAAGGAAGAAGAAGGTAGAGTTTTATAAAATATGTTTCCACATTTGCGCAGAGAGAGTAATTAACCATTTAGAGAAAATAGCTCGGTACACCTAAACTGGGATTCAAGACTCGATTTCCCCATCTTCAGCAATCCAGTCTATTCAGAGAGCGACACCTTAGACTATGCGAACACCGAAGCAGATATTTAAATGATTAATGATTAAAACCCTTCTCCATAACCGTACTAGTGTTTCTTTAAATAACTGTCCCGGCACAGATTTATCTGATTACCAAACCCTTCCTTCACCTCTGACAAGACGTGTATTAATCTCAACTTGTGAATGTGAGGATGCCAGGCCTCCACTGTGGTTCGAATCCCACTTTAAACGGTAGGTCCCCCATTTAATCTCACAATCACCCTACCATTACAAATTAGCGTAAGTGCGTACAACCCGAACGGGTAGTAAGACGCAGTGCTAGTAATAATAATAATAATAATAATAATATAATAATAATAATAATGATAGTAATAATAATTTAAATACCTATCTAGAAGACATGTTGTTTTGACGAATATATTTTTTCAAGCTTAATTTAATTTATATTTTACACGTCAGCTATAAAAATCCATACACGTATTTTAACTGTGTAAAATCATCATATTGTTCGATAGATAACATTAATTTTCAACTTAGGTATAGAAAGAGAAAGAAATCATTAATAATAATACAAAATTCATATTTGGATGAAAATTCAGGTTTTGTTTAAAACAACACATTTTTAAAAATGTTATGTTGACATTAGGTTATCCCTGGACAAAAAGTAGCTTATAAAATAATAATGTTAGCCTACTCCAGGCTGAAAACTACTGAAATAATGGGATAGGGATAGAAATAGGGAAGGTTTTTTTTTAGTTTGGGGTATTAAACATGTAAGTTCTGAACCAAGTGTTTGTATCAGCACACGACTTACTAACTTAATTCTCGAACCGACACGACACTCAGTCCCTGCCCAATAATATGCATCCCCGTGAAAAGCTAAGCAAGTCATACATTTATCGGCCACTTGGTTTACTAAGCAGACGCGCTACAGACTGAGATAAGGTGTCAAAAGACGTACATCCGCATTTGCAAGGGAGACTGGGAAAATATTTAGGAAACACAAATCGGTCGAGAGTGTTAATGTTTTGTTACTTTGTTTTTATGTGGGTATGGTAAAATACTCTTTCTGTGGAGTTTCGATTACAAGTAAGATGTCAAATATAATTTCGACCTAACTTTTTACTAAGATAATTTCCTTTATCAGTGTCTAGTTTGAGAAAATATTGATAAGGCTTACTCATAGAAGAAGTGTATACAGATATACAAACTAAAATATCACGAAGTAAAACTTGAAAATGGGGCACCCTACGGGTGGAGTTGACTGTCCCACGTTTTGTGTATTTCAGTATACATTGTGCTACTAATGAGGCGCGATTAGCAAGACAACGCACAAAGTAACAAGGATCTAGGTTGTCTCCATCGGCGTATAATACAAGGGAGAGAAATTCGACACAGATTAGATCAGGGCAGGTTGGTAACTAGATTCAAAACAAACCTGTTGCGATTTTATTAAAATTATAACTACGCTCTTGTTATTAAAGAGGAATATCCGCAGTTTTTCACCAATGAGAAAGATATTTAGAGGAAATGCACCCGCATTTCTGCGAAGATAAAAAGGTGGGGGGAGTGTTTATGAGGGGGAACAAAATTCACCACACCCCAGCGAGATTCAAGACCCGACCTTCCCGTCATCGGCCCATCAAATGTGACGAGACTGACTCCTTTGTCCGAGCAGTCCCCGGTGCGGGTAATGCCCCTTGTTGTAGATATTTTTACTAAGTCGAAGCGGATAAGACGTTTCCCCACAATAAAGCGCTTATTATTTACTGTCAAACTGTTGTCTAGAAATCAATATGCTCATTCAAAATATGAAAATGGGAAAAAGGAGAGAGAGGCACAATAATTAATATACCTATTGCTAAACACAGGTGTGTATTCTGAAAATTGAAAAATGACATCTGGACACGAGAATCAAACCGGGGATCTTTGGTTTAGTCCGCCAATCATCTAACCACTGAGCTATCCAGGCAGAGTCTATGATGTACGTGCGAAATTGTCGGCTACAAATGTGTGGTTTGAAGATCACGAGCTATCAGATAACGTAGCCACCTTAGACTCGGTAGTTGGCTTATTGCAGCCATTTGTACAGTTATTATAATTGTAAGGGATTGCATATTTAAGAGTCAAATAGCCAAAGCTATTATATATGCTTTTAGTGAGGATTTATTCCATCTAGATATCATATTCTGTCCAAGTTCGGGTGTCCAGGTGTCATTTTTCAATATCTGATATCTAGATGGAGTAAATCCTCATTAAAAGTATATATTATAGCTTTGGCTATTTTATTTTTAAATACGTGTGTATGTTTGTGTGTGGGAATCCACACACCCACCTACGTGATAATTACAGCACGAGGCGTACCGCGTTTAGGCAAGTGTCCTCACGTCACTCACCTACGTCCGCGACTGTTCCTTGCTCCATGTTCAGCGGCGGCGACAGCTTCTTGACCTGCCTTCACATCAACACCAGTGGCCATCATTTGGTCAGGTCATTAAAAAAAAACTAGAAAGAACGCGACCAACGGACCAAGTGATTATAGAGTCAGGCGCAGGCCAGATCGAGACGTGTTTTTAGCGCCCACGTGGCGGTGTGCCCCCCGGCGCGGTAAAACTCTGCAAGGACACTCGTTCAGAAGGTTAGCACGTATTTATTCCAATTTGAGATGAAAATGCAGTATTTATACACGTTTAATCACTTGGGACACGCAAACACAAGTTTCTGCAATCCCCCCCCTCCAACTCCTCCAACGGCGTTAATTCTTATATCAGAATATCGATAGTTTAAATATTGTCAATTTTATATTTATAAAAATTTTGATCTTAATTAAAGTAAAATTCTCTACTGAATTATGTAAGCCAAATTTCATGACCTATACATAAATATATTCTATTAGTACCTCATCTTACTACCCGTTAGGGTCACACACTTATGTACTAATTACACTAATGGTTTTAGGAATTTATTAATAATGATTATTCCTGTGAAAAAAATCGACTAACTAATATGTAAGCAAGACCGGGGACATTTGCTTATTTTTTGTTACATAGGGGAGATAGGGGGCCCAAAATGGTAAAAAAGGTGATTACGTAATACTTGAACGTTCCCTCCTCAATGTATCCGTGATGGACATGCAGATAGAAGACGTAGGCGTCCCCCCTCCCCACCCCTCTTCAACCCCACACTGTTCTTTAACAATCTCTTGGCCTCACAATGGTCTCCTAATAAAGGTTTCAGGTCAGTTTTAAACAGGAAGAAAAGCACCGTGTGAAATTGTTACAAAAGATGACATCTCAAGAAAACATAGAACAAGCTCCTGTTCTGCGAGTAGCAAGGAGTCAGTGAACTATTACGGTACTCTTTATAAAATAAACGGGCATCCACTTTAGCCGACACCTGTTGGGTTGGTCAAACGATCACATTATTTAATGAACGTCACGTCTTGATGCGATTAGAAATCTGAAATAGCTTCAGTTTAAGGAAAAAAATATAAGTCAAAACTAGGACTGTTCATTTAAAAATTAGTAAAACAGATTAAACCTATAACAGTTATATTTTTTTCCCAATTTTCTATATTTTTAATTAAAAGAGTATTTGAGTGACTTGTTAATTTTTTAAATAATATTTATATATTATTTGTATACGATACTAAAATAATTTTATATCTGACTAGAGGTTATAAAAAACACCAATAATTAACTCCCAGTAAAAAGTCGTAAAAAAGTATGTGTTTTTATCTAATAATATATTAGCTTAGAAGACTAAAAATAGCATTATGTAAATTGAACATATAGTCTTAGTAAATGGCTTAATGTGTATAATCAATCATATATTGTGATTAAGCCATGCATGCAGTTCTCTCATTTGCATATTCTAAGCGTTTAAGGTGAGTTTTATTAATATATGCTACGAAGGATGTATCCATTCCAAACCTTTTCTTATCTAAAGTCAAGTTGGAGGGAAAAAACCTGATCTTATACCAATGAATATATTATCTTATATACATTAAAATATTGTACATAATTCGACAAGACAAGTTATTGGAATGTTCAACTCAATTAAAAATTACTTACTGTGTTGAAGTTGGCCACACGAAAGTGACTCATTTTTATTGAAAAACAACAACACAACATTCAATTAGAGTGACAGTTTTGAAAAACTCATTGGTGTGAATAAGATTATAATTGGTATCGTTGAAATTCTCGATGATGGCGAAACTAATTTCGAAACGTTTGTCACCAGGGAGTTTCTAAATTACCCGTCTCCCTTCACGCTCTTAGGTAATTGGAACAATTGTGGCAATTTAATACAATGGCATATAACATAAACATTAAACTTGATATTAGCCGGGGAGTTGTTTTTCATATTTACTGTACTAACAGTCACGTATCAGTGCTGTGATCCAAATCAACTTACACCCACGTAACGTAAAGGAACATAGTCTGATCAGGATGTACACAAGTATGTTAACAACTCGAGCCAAACACAGCTAATGAACTTTGACTGTTTGTAAAAAGAAATAGTTCAATAAAATAGATATATGGCAGCTGAATCCTTGCAACAGAAGCTCACACAATAAAACTCCATGGCATGAGCCCGCCAGCGAGCTATACCGACCGAGCGGCCGCCACCGTTAGCAATGATAGTGCCAACATTTGCGGAAAGAGGGTGTCATGTGATCAGCACAACAAACCCTCCGGCCGTTCATCCTAGTTCTATAAACAGAGCTACCATTAATTAATTTATTCAAGTAACTCCTTATCTGCCCTCGCGCGGCTGAGTCTGACCACCTGCTTCTCAGATATATTCTGGAAGCGACTGGGATCGAATCCGGGACCTCTGGATCTGTAGCCAGAAAGTCTAACCACTAGACCACAGAGGTGGTCAACAGAAGCTTACTAGAGTTACTAAATAAAGTACAAGAAGAGGCCTTGGTGTATTGTTCGCGAGACGGTTAGACGAACGACACCAAAGAAAGCGTCAGCACACCATACACAAACAAATGAAGAGCTAAATAACCGTGTCGACATTACTCACAGCATGGTTGGCTGGCAGGAACACGTGACGCACTTCACGTAACTTGGGGTCAGTTTCACAGTCAAATTTAGTACGCCTCAAGTGCGGCTCTACACTAAGTACATGATGACACCTACCTATACTCGAATGGAATGGGCCATTCTCGCATTGGAAACTGGCCCATTCCATTCTGGTTTAGGTAGGTGTCATCATGTACTTAGAGTAGCGCCGCACTTGAGGCTTACTAAATTTGACTATGAAACTGGCCCTTAACGTTATTCCATGAACAATACTTGAGTTAAGTGAACCTTAAATTTACGTTAAGTGCATGGTAATGGTTTCAATTTAAATATAATATGGTAATATATATGTTGCGTAACGTTACGTTAAGTGAAAGTTGTTAAGTGGATCGTGGCTCCGGAATTAGACTCGTGTTGCTATTGGTTAAGTAAGGCGGGGTGGTGGAAGAGGACGCGAGAAAAGGCCTACGTGTTTGCAATTCTTATAGCAAAACTATTTTTTCGCCGAAATAAATCAAATATTTCTCCAGTAGAAACATATAGTTTAATTTTCTTATTTTGTTTTGCTTTCAGTAGCAGTTCAATTCCAACCAGTTACCTCGTTTTTTTAAGTCAATATGATCTCCCCAATCTTATTCTAGGCAGAGACTGATGTATATCTTTAAAATTCACCCGTATTTTTCTGTTATATTAAGGTGGATGATTTAAGTTATTGAGAGCGCAGAAAAATATCAATCCTAGGCAAATTATGACGAGGTAGTCTTTCCAGTTATCGCTCATGTCCTATTTATTGTACTCAGCTTCTCCCCCCCCCCCCCCAGGGATGAGGACGGTAAATTTAGAATAATGTAACCGGATTTGCGTAGAGGTAGATTGGAAAACCACTTAATAGAAAAAAAAAACACTTTGGTAAACTCAACCTATCCATTCCCCTCATACACATGATAAAAAAAACTTTGGTATACTCGACCGGGATTCAAACCCCAACCTATCCGTTCCCCTCGTGCCAACCGGTGCGGATTCAGACATGAAACCACCTAAGAAAAAGTACTTGAATACGCACGGCTGAGATTTTAACCCCAACTTAGCCATCTCCCTCATGAAAAACCTGTGCGGATTCGAAATCTTATGACATGTCAAAGTAGGGAACCTACTATCGGATGAAGGCAACCTTAGTGCTAAACTCTTCAAACTTACCTTCTAACGTGCGACTTTAGGAGCCTTCGTATGTATTTCAAAAATAATCTGGCTTGAAATATTAATAACCAAGAAACCCATAAATGAATTTGAGCAGCCACTTGGAAGCCTGACCTCTGATATCTATCTATCTCTACGTCACTAGAAGAAGAGAGTGTCTTCCAAGAGAAAGAAACAGATGACTAAGGCCCCGCGCAGTAAATTAAATGTTCCTTTAATTAAACGTCCATTAGAGGCGAGTAAGGACGTGTCCTACTATATCACAAGACTAATAAGGCCAAGCTAAGTTCATCATCAGTTTCATCTCCCCTTTTAACGCGGTGAAGTCATCGTTTTATGGAACAAGATCTGGATGTACCAGCGCAAGTGCACCATTTGTCACCAGATGTAGCAAGATACGCATGCGATGAACATAATTATTTTTAGTGCACTGCATCTTAATAATACCCGTCCAGGTTATCTGAATATCAGCTAATGGGATATGAATGAGTACGGTGTAGTTTAGATGAAATGCACAAACAATTGCTTAGAGCAGGGATGGCGAAACTTTCCAGACCAGTGCGCCCCTTAAGGACTAGCTGGATTTTGAACTAGTCTTAGTGGTCCACCTCTTATTTACGTTTTTTAGTGAGCACTAACAAAGCTTGTTGTCTATTATGAATAACTTAGACAAATTGTATATATTTTAATAATGTCTACATTTTAAAGAAGGAAAATTTACTATAATGCCAAAGTGATAGTTTTAGACCAGCGATTTTCAAACTGTCTTCCACGGAGCCTTTGGGCTACCCCATAGCTATCTATAATATTCTTTATTTATTTTTTCACACTATAAAATAGCATCAGTTTTAGAATCACCCTTTTTTTTAAATCGGAATAAAGGCAATTTGCCAAACGTGCGGTCGGAACATGAGATGTTTTCAGTTGGTTTTACATTTGTAAAATTTAACTGTCTCTAAAAGACCCGCCTCGGTGGCGTAGTTGGCTAACGCACTTAGTCGTGTTGAGCTCCGACAGCCGAGGACGGGAATATCGAGGTTCGAATCTCGGTCGGGTGAACTGGGGGGGGTTCCCTAAATGGTTTTCCACCCTCCCTCCACGTAAATGCGGGTTCACTTCCTCTAATTCAACCTTTCCAATTCCTAATCCATTAGCGTAATAAGTACTTAAAGTGTATAACCCGAACGGGTAGTAAGACGCGGTGCTAAATAATAATAATAAATGTCTCTAATGAATATTCATAATATTAGTGTTAAAAAAATCATCAGGGCTCTAATTTATTTAATTTATTTTTGGTGCAAGGGCTTCTTTGATCTAAAAAGTTTGGTAGTCCCTGTCTTAGACAATATTCATTTTAATAACAAACATTGAAAGTAACACCGTCAATGAAAAAAAGACAATAAGTTACTATATCTTAGGATCAAAAATGTATATAATATCTTCCATATTAGTTTGAAACATGTTGTATTTTGCTAGCCAAGATATTTATGTTAAGTTCATAACTATGTTGTCTTCGTCAGCACACAAGATACACGAGCCAAGACGATATCTAACCGTTGATTTCACAAAGTTAATTGAGACACGGAATTGAATGTCATGGATTTACGATTTCTAACAAATGTATCACAGAGTTGATTGGCCTGTAACACACGCTCTTAAACCCGCATGGTTTCCTGGGATCCCAGTCCTCAACACTTCACATTCGAATAATAATAATAAATAATAATAATAATAATAATAATAATAGATGCAGTTCAAAGAATTGAGCAGAGTATATTTAAACCAATATAGCTACTGAATCATGTAACACACTACGAATTAATTACTGCAACAAAAACTTATCTAATTAGACTATGAGAAATTTGATATTGCATGGGCTTAAAGTAATCGATTCACATATAGAGAATAAATAGCGTTGTGTGCCAAGATTGCGTTTGTATACTTTATTATATTTTGCGAGACTCAAGTTGGTCATGGTTCGGTGCGGATATGGCAACAGCCACTTAAGCACACGTCATAAGCACACTTCCTCCGAATTAATAAAAAAAAAAGTATAGAAATAAACCATTACGCGGCGGAAACGTCAAACTAGTGTGTGGGATCGAAAGAGTGATCTCCCACGTATATAGCTCGATCACCGAGTTTAGAGATTGCACTAAATGTTGGCTAAAGGAGGCATTCGTATGAATGGGTCGTGAAGCAGAATTCAGAATTCGCCGAATGTCCCGTCATCACATACAACTCTTATGGCGAATAAGACAGTCAGCGGTAACTACATCTAGATGTGGAGAATGCCAAGCCTCCACCATGGTTCGGATTCCACGTTAAACTGTAGGTCCTCCATTTCATCTCACAATCACCCTACTATTACACATTAGCGTAAGTGCGTATAACCCGAACGGGTAGTAAGACGCGGTGCTAATAATAATAACTACATCTAGCAGGTTTAATAGCAGATTCACCCACGTCAATGAGTGTCGAACTGATTTGATCTGGTTTGCCGATGACGGGTATGTCGGAAGTTTGAATCCCGATCGGGTGGTTTTTCCTCTAAATGGTCTCCCACTATCCCCCTGAAAATGAGGATACATTGTATCTAATTTTACCTTCCTCACTTCTACCATTTTAGCCTACTATATATGCGAACAGCCCGAACGGGTAGTGTTTACTTTATAATTAGAGAATTTTACATGAACTTTCTAAAACAAAGAGTTATTTCAGAACACAACTTAATATAAAAGAAAGCACATATTCCTAAAACCCCCAACCCCAGTACCAGTAATATTAATATACGACCCGCCTCGGTGGCGTAGTTGGCTAATGCGCTTGTCGTGTTGAGCTCGACTGCTGAGGACGGGGAGATCGAGGTTCGAATCTCGGTCGGGTGAACTGTTTTTTTTTTTTTCCTAAATGGTTTTCCATTCTCCCTCCACGAAAATGCGGGTTCACTTCATCTAATTAAAACCTTCCCAATTCCTAATCCATTAGCGTAATTAGTACTTAAAGCGTATAACCCGAAAGGGTAGTAAAACGCGGTGCTAAATAAATATTAATATACGAGCGGAAAAGCCAACCTACACACATGTATTACATACATAAGACTTCTGTCACTGGCCTCTTTTATCTCTTAGTCACAGAACTGGACTAACCCGAGCACAAATTGAGCAATACTTAGGTAAAAATATCCAGCGTTTCCAGAGATGCGTGTAGGGGAGCGGAGGGAGGGGTGGAGGAAAGTCCTCATCTGTCAATTTAGACCCATAAAATAGGTCGATATTGGTTTTGACAAAAATAAACACTTTACTATTAAAGATATTGATAATTAACGTTGTCTTAACTTTAAAAGCAGACATCGCAGCCTTATCAAGTTTTAACCAAATAAATATTTAATGTGAAATAAAAATATAAACCATAGATAGGCCCTTACAAGTTACAAAATATTATAAAAAACACATTTAATAATGGACTATTAACACATTCACAGGACGAATACCTTGTCAATAATACTACCAGAACTGTTTAAATTTGAAATGAAAATACATCAAAATGTTCACTCCATACAGGTGGGGCACGCGGACATTTATCTGTGGCAGCGTGTTGCAGGTTGGAGATTTGATGCGCTGTCTAGTGATAATAAGGCTATTGTTAACTCGCAGCATGAGCTCCCAGCTGGCGATGTGACTTGGGGCGTATCTCCCGGCAGCTATCGCTAGCAAAGGCACGTACCATCGCGTAGTCTACGCCCCCTCGGCTTCTCCACGTGTGCTAAAGGAAGTAATACCAATTGATAGCAAATTTCAGCCCGCCAGGGCGCCATTGTTTTTTCACGTTGAGTTTTGTGTTGTACGTCTATGTCGTGTCCGTTTTCGAGAGCCCTTCGGGGCTGGTGTTAACTGTCTGTCCTCAATGTTTCACGTGTTTTATTAATGTATATATCATATTTATGTGTTACAAAAATAAAATAACTCTTACAAACAAACAAAGGAAGTAATACTGTGCATTAGTTGTGTATTTCTTTCTGAGCCACGCGCTGGTCAAAGTTTATTCACGCCATCTCGATCTTCCCAATAGTCAAGCATGACCAGAAACAAACAGCCTCCTTACTTCTCCACCAGCTTTTCTCTCTGGACTATTTATGAAGACATGATATATCTGGTATGTTTCTTTTTTGAAGTGGACCACGTCATACAGCCCGTACGGACTATCCGCATAGTGACACTATGGGGGCAAATATGACGATGGGAGGATTTAGAAGGAGCTCTGGTCACTGAGGTGGGTTCGTACGTGTGTAACCAGGCAAGGCGCTTTATCTTGGAGATAATGTATGAAATATGTGACAACGTGAGTTTCGGAAGTCAGTCAATCCCCCATTCGACCAAAACTGCTTGTTATTCGTACCCCGGGAGATTGGTTGACGACTACAGCGATATTGTGCAATAATACTAGGTTGTTTATGTTAGGTAGTTAATGTCTAGACTCGAGCCCTAGTCTCCTAGAAAGGTGAACAGCCCCGGTTATGTTATATCATGTTTGCCGATAGTACACAAATAATGAAACCACCCGCTTCCGTGGCCGGATGGTCTAAGAAGGCATCACTCTCGTGATATACTGGCCTACTGAAAACGGGGAGATCGGGGTTCGAATTCCGGTCGGATCTACTTGTGTTTTGTTTACCAAACCGTTTCCCAATCTCCATCCCCGATAAAGTGGGTAGATTACCTCTAAAATGCTTCCTCCTTCATTCCTACCCCATTAGAGTAATCATATATGCGTATAACTTGAACAGGTAGTAAGACGCGGTGATAAAAAAAAAAAACGAAACCCGTATATTTACGTGAAACGGGAGTCTGTCATGAATGGAAGCCAGTGTGGTGTGCAAGGTGCATGCTGTTATCACCTTGGCACAGGGTGGGTGGGACCAGGAAAGTATGGCGGAAGAGAGGAGGACCATTTTCTAGGAGAGGGTTAACTATGCCAGTTTAGGGCGGAAGTGGCCCCAGTGACAGGAAGCGGAAGGAAGTTGAACGACTCCTACAACGAGATAGCGAGATCCTAGAAGCTCCTATTTAGCGACCTCCCTTTCTAGCCGGCGGGCGTCATAAAGACTCTCATAAAGACACCGTCGTCCTCACCAAAAAACTATCCTACGACTGACCCCATTAGACTTATCACATTTTTTTCCCGAATAGCTCCAGGGCCTACCCACCAATAGACCTTCGATTTTATTATCAGAGTGATTCGTATTTGACAAGTAGGTCATGACTCATGAAATTGTTGGGGAGGAGACGTCGCGTGGCCCGCGTCTTAAAAGACCATGCAGTTCACCCACATTTTAAAACACTAAATGGGGTAGGGATGAGAAATATTACTTTTAGATGAAGTGTTAAGTATTTGCGTGAAGGAAAAGTTTAATTCAAGGTAAAAAAAAAACACACGTCATAACACATATATGGGGTTCGTACCCCGACCTCACCATTAAGACAAGCCATAACGACAGTTTTATTAGAAAATAATAAGTAAGAAATAGCTGCTGTTAAAATAATGGTAGAATGAGGCACACACACACATTTGAAATGCCCTAGCTTACAACCGAATCGGTGGGTAGAAGGCCTAAGCCATAAGTCAGTCTAGTTTGGTTTAACGGTAGCTAGAAGATCAAGGTTTAAATCCCAAATGGGTCTATCTCCCTTCATTAAATGCGGGCACATCTTCTCTAAATTCTATCTTCCTAATCTTAAACCTCATTAGTTGGTTTTTTTAGCACCGCGTCTTACTACCTGTTTAAGCCCATATGCACATGTAGCTAATTACATTAATTTAATAAGGATGAAGGGTGAATTTAGAGGAAGTGTACCCTCATTTACGTGGAGGGAGAGTGGAAAAGTATTTTATGAAAAATCACCTTCAGTACACCCGACCGGGATTCAATCTACGATTTCCCTTTCGCCGACAATCTAATCAACACGAGAGTGACGCCTTCGACCATGCGGCCACCAAAGCAGGTCATTTATAAGTGTTATTTAATTGTGATAGCCCTGATGGGTAGTAATATAAGGTTAAAAAATATTGCTTACATTAATACATTAATCGGCAACTTTATTTGTGTGAAGTGGGTTGCATTACAAATGTATTTTTAAATATTATTACTATTATTATTACGCTTTGGTATAATGGCAAAGCTGTTATCAGATTAATAATGTAATAGATTATTTTAAAAGCGTGAATATGACGAACCGCCAGTTCGCATTTACTCGAACAAACACACATTATTAATTATGGTAACACTTGTGTGGGTTCTGGTGTGCGCCCACCAGGCGCATGCGCACAAGTGGGAATACCGCTCGCCGAACTATGATTAATGATGGGTATTGTATATCGTTGAACGGAGCAGTAAAGACAGCGGAAAACCATAAATAAGTTATTAATGACTCACTGAACAAGGATTGGTTCAAAACTTTTTAATAGTTTTTTAAGCAATGCAACTTTTTTATGCATGAATAAAAACAAAAACAGAATGTTGTTTGTTTACGTGTGTAATTTATTTGTGCACTGCCTCTTACAAACCATATAGGTTACCCATATATTTATGAATAAAGTTCAAGTTTACAAGATATAATATATCCGTATTTGAGTAAGGAAGGGGGGGGGTGTTATTAGGAACATAATTATAAAAAACTACCATCAGTACACCTGACCAGAATTCGAACCTCAAACGTTCCCATCACCAGTAATCGTTCATTGCGAGAAGGACGCGGCCAGCAATGCGGAGTCTACGACACATACTAACAAAAAAAAAAAAAAAAAACTTGATTGAATAGTGCAGCACTTGGAGCCCATGACCGACTAACCGGGAAGTGAGATAATTAAGATTACGCTTGAAACTGAAATCACATCTAAGTGTAAGTTATTTTAAAGGCATTGATAATATCTATCAAAGGTGATAACTGATAGGCTAGAGAACAGGTAAAGGTCAGATAAGACTTTGCCTAAGAAATTGGATTGTAGTAATCGGGGAACTGGCGAGCCAGTAGATCGATACCTGCCTCCTTCAAGTGCAGGCTACTTCTAGAACCTGCCATTAGAATAATCAACGCTCACAATCTCTATCCGAGGAGGAGAGTGAGGGGACAGGTTCAAATAGAACACCGCAGGTCTTTGAAGTTATTTTTTTAACAGTCGCGTGACTCGAAGGAATGACCGCACGGACTATCAGCTGCACAAAGGAAGGTTTACACATAAAGAGGATTATAATCTTCCTTTTAACTCAAAACATGGTGCGATTAAAAAAAAAACACCACACACACAAAAACTCACTTTTGTTATCCTGATAGCTTTTATTGTAATTTTGCTCATTTTGATTGTAATTTAAGTCGCTTATAGTCCATAATGACAGATAAATTGTTCGGTTGAAGAATGGAGGGTCATGTTACGCACCACCGTTTGCAACCAACAGCCAAACGACTGTCGGGACGCAGGAAAAACGGTGCATGCAGTAAATCACGAGGGACGACGCTGCAGTCCCGCGTTCTCCAGACGATACGCGGGATTTATTCGTCCCGGTTATTGCACTCCTATATCCCACAATGGTATTGTTATGTCACGCGCATTTCGCTCCCGTTCCTGCGCAGGTCTTAAGATAAGATACCGGCCGTACGAAAGATGCATCATTGGTGACATTGGAGTTTCCCCTTATTCTGTGAAGAAGTGAAGACGGATGAAGAGGCTGTTTTGCCTGTTCTAGAATTTAGTTGTGTGCGGATGTGATCAGTTGACTCAGATATATTACTTATATGTAGAAAAAGAAAAAAAGATTAAGCGTGCACAAAATTCCCCCTCAAAGCTATTAAAATATCAGAATATGATAAAAAATAAAAAATAAATTTTCATCGGGTCTCACTAATAATTCATGTTACATGCATATGCACTTTTTAATATAATGTTTAAAGGATCAATAAGATTTAATTGATAGGAAGTGTATCAACATTTGGGTGAATGGGAATGGAAAACCATTTAGGAACGAAAACGGCCTCAGTGCACCAAACGGTATTCGAACCCGATCTCTTCCAATCAACGCAACCCAGTCCAACAAGAGAGTGACGCGTTAGACGATGTGATCACCGATGTGGGTGCCTTTCATATTACCCCTATGATATAACCATTAAACAACATTTGTGTTAAGACGTGTAACCACAAACGCGTTTGTTTATAGTCTCTCCTCAGCGGTATTAAAGTATTGTGAGGGACAATAGACGTGATTGGACCAAAGCGCCGCGATATTTGTGCTCGCGACATTAATGGTTCGTCTAGAATCAGTCGGACCTGTACTCGTAAAGAGCACTTCTCAATACGCGGTGTGTTTGTTTTCTGCTTAAACAAAGACTGTCTACAACAGTAGTTGGTTGTCGACTTTTTTTTTTGTTCGCGGCACATTATTATTTATTGTGAGCTCTCACCGCACACTAAACGTCCAAGTTGTCAACATTACGGAAAACTCGAACATAAGCATGCGCAGAGAGACTTTTCCAGTTGAACAGAACAGGAAATGCGCGCGCGCGTGTGTGTGTGTCCTGTTTATGGAAAAGTTTCCCAATACTTAAGCACTAAATTGCAATTGATAAATTTCGTAAAATTGGATCAGTGAAGGGAGCGCCTAAATCTGGCAGGACACGAGTGCTAACAGAAGAATAAGTACTGGGTATTTCGGTTCGAAATATACAAAACGTAAAGAATTTTGTTGTTAAATTGTCACAATAAGCGGAGTCAGGGCGCTGAAGAAGCACTCGCGTCTTCACGCCTAAAGATAACACCAGTAGGTTTAGTTTGGATAGCTTCTTGTTTAGCAGAAACGATTAGCACTCCTTTTTATTTTGATGAGGGTGAATCCGAATTAGTTTAAAGTTTTGACATGAGCGTATATGAAGGAAGGGGATTTGTTTTTGTTTTTTTGCTGAAAGAAAGAGACCCACACTAGGCGTGTTGAGTATTGCCGATGGTTTTCAAAGATTTTATTAATGTCGATGGAAAAGATATTCAGTATTTGTATTGGCACTGGGGGGTGCACAGTTACTTTTGACTCATTCTGTACTTTTGATTAAATTTTAATCTACAAAAATAACACGTTGAGAATTTTGCGGCACGCTGGTCTACAATTAAGTGTCGGGAGACGTAATTTTATTTCGATCAATATGACTCCATCATCAAAGTAGTATTTAAGTTTACAAATCTATACAGAATCATAATATATACAAACACACGCAAAATTGATCTTATCACATTTTTAATTGCAAAATTACTCTACTATTTATTTTAATGAACTGCTATCCTAGATGACCTGGCGGTCTAGGGGTAAGGTGTCGGACTTGTGTGTTGGGGGTTCGGGGTTCAATCCTCCGTCCCGGCACGGATTTATCTGATCGCCAAACCCTTCCTTCGCCTCTGACAAGACGTGTATTAATCACATCTTGTGAATGTGGGGAATGCCAGGCCTCCACCGTGGTTCGGATCCCGCGTTAAACTGTAGGTCCTCCATTTCATCTCACAATCACCCTACCATTACACATTAGCGTAAGTGCGTATAGACCGAACGGGTAGTAAGACGCGGTAATAATAAATATCCTAGACCAAATAACTGATTGATTTAGTTGACTATAGTAGTTCATCTATATTTGATTCTAATTGGCTGAACCAAACCAATCTCCCTAAATACACTTAAGATTTGGGCAATGTTCGTCTCCTTCCTACAATTCCGACATACGACTGCGTTGTGTGTGCTATTGTAGACAGACAATATTACGAGTCCGACTGATTGTAGACGAGTCTTCTAATGCGTTATTTGTGTCTAACTCTAAAATGATGTGTGTTAATTGCGGTGTTTGAGAAATCTCTGACGGATGACATATTATAGCTTTCTACCGATAATTTGTTGTTTTTTTAGAGAGAAATTCGTGCATGTTCCTTCAACAACAACAACAACAAAACAACAACAACAACAACAATAATAATAATAATAATAATAATAATAATAATAATATGTGGACTGCTATGGGGACGGAAGAACGTGTTCCGTTGGAAAGCGGTCACGATGAAAAGGCAGACCTGGGTGCCGATTATCGAAACAGTTCGTAGACGTCTGGTCAGTGTCGTATACGGTTTGACGGGAGGCAATATGGCCGAGACTTGAATCCCAGTTGAGTGTATTGAGTTTTTTTTACCATCTAAATAATTCACTCCATGCAAATAAAGGAACATTTCTTCTAAAATTATACCTTCTCTCTCCCTAATCCATTAGTAGTTAGGTGCGAGTAGTAAGATGCAATGCGCGCGCACACACATACACACAAACAAGAATATTTCTATAGCGATCCGACTAAAGAAACTTATATTTTGATCCAAACGGAATTCAAACCGGAGTGTCTCAGAGGTCTTTCATAATATAAAGTTGAATGCATAGGCCTAAACTGAATGGGAGGTATCTGATAACGTTTCGAAACGACTAATAATATTATAGCTCAACCGAAAAAATGTCCAACACCTTGGCTTAGTCGGTAGTACGCCTGCCTACTGTACTATGGGTTACGAGTACGATTCCCGACATGGTTAAATAATTTATCATAGGTAAAATTGGGGATTCCCATGAAAAATTATGAATAAATGGCCGAGGGCCTGGGTGTTGTTTCTGTTCTAGAATTTAAGTTAGTTTGTAAGTCACGTGCTAAAGTAATTAGTCAGTTAATAAGGTGTAGGTTGGATAAAATAAAACAAAGAAATTGTGATTGGCTTCTTAGTTCAGTAGGAAATGCATCTGTCTAATGAGTTAAGGCCCCCGGGTTAGATTTTCGGAACCACCGGAAAATTTATGGAAATTTTATTTATTATGTTTTAGAATTAAGTTAGTTCACAAGTCGTGTACTGATATATTCAGTAGATTTTTAAAGTGCATGTTAAAAGTGACGATAAAAAGAGATACATACCAAAGGTGGATTATTCTACAAAATGTAAGTGTAAGTCCGCTAAAACACATATTCACAAAAATTATAAAGCCTCGCCGTAGGCACGGCCACATTAAACAAATTACTCTTAAATACGATCCAAGCCAGTGATAAAAAGCAGCGGACCGTTTCGGCAAGACAAAAAACAAACAAAAAAAACGCGGCTTTTTCTTCAAGGTAATTCACTACATACCGCATTCAGCCGTATCTATAGTCTAGTCTTGGGAAACAATCAAACTCATCTTATACGGATAACAAGCAGTTTAGGTCGAATGAAGATCGATCTGACTCTGAAACCCGATTATTTATATGTACCATTTATAAGGCCAAGGTTCGGTTCTAGCCGAATATTATTATTATTATTATTATTATTATTAGTACCGCGTCTTACTACCCGTTCGGGTTATACGCACTTACGCTAATGTGTAATGGTAGGGTGATTGTGAGATGAAATGAAGGACCTACAGTTTAACGTGGAATCCGAACCATGGTGGAGGCCTGGCATTCCCACATTCACAAGATGTCTTGTCAGAGGTGAAGGAAGGGTTTGGAAATCAGATAAATCTGTGCCGGGACCGAGGATTGAACCCCGGCCACCAGCACAGAAGTCTGACACCTTACCCCTAGACCACCAGGTCACCCTCTAGCCGAATACATTCGGGTAAAGTTTTCCACACGCCTTCGCTTTACGTTCAGATTAACTCGCCTCAACCTTACGTTAGCTTTTTATAGTACAAGTCACAGATAATCAACGCATTGACACCAAGGTTGAATTATTAAAAAAAAAAAAGTAGGCATATATATAAACAGGCCCGTGCGTAGGATTTTTTAAGGGGAGCGGGAGGTCAATTTTTTTTGTGTGATTAGGTATAGCCTAATAAATAAACTAGTTAACAAAAAAATAACCTAATATGTGGTGTAGTTATGGTACCACATAAAATATTATTGAGAAGTTTCCTTGAGTAATAAAAAATAATTTAAATATTTGTATTTTATTAATACAATAAAAACGTAAGCACAAAAAACAACACCACACAATCATTCATGACTAATCGATATCAACAGCTTGTCTAAGATATACATTAAACATGAGGGAATATATTATTAAGTCTTACAAATATCACTTCTCGCTGAAATCTACTACTGGGAATGTTTTTGTACTCGTTTTATCATATTGGTATTGTTTTATCTAGTGTAAATTCATTTCTCAATAGGAGGGGTTTAAATCCCCAGACTCCTCCCCCACCCCCCTCCAGCTCGTACGTACGGTCCTGTATATAAACAACGCATGTCAATTAACGTTTAACGTTCTTACTTTTGTTATTTAATATATGTGTATACAATGTTTTTACTAACAAAAAAATTTGAATCGAGAGAAGACCGGATTATTGCATAATACACAGTGTATACAATTACAGGAACATGTCGGTGACCTGGTGGTCTAGGGGTAAGGTGTCAGACTTCTGTGCTGGGGTGCGGGGTTCAATCCTCGGTCCCGGCGCAGATTTATCTGATTACCAAACCCTTCCTTCACCTCTGACAAGACATTTTGTGAATGTGGGGAATGCCAGGCCTCCACCGTGGTTCGGATTCCACGTTAAACTGTAGGTCCTTCATTTCATCTCACAATCACTCTACCATTACACATTAGCGTAAGTGCGTAGAACCCGAATGGGTAGTAAGACGCGGTGCTAATAATAATAATACAGGAACAGGCTTATTGCATATATATTACCGAGTCTAATATGTACTGACTTAGGTTAAGTTAGCCTTTAAAATGCGCGTTGAGAAATAGACGCGGAGCTAACTCTACCGGTTACACTCCTTTACTCAGAGAATTTAACATCGTTAAAAAGTAATTAAAACTTTTTGATGACAAAGCCCCGCAGAAATATGATTAGCGGAGAGACCTGAAATTGTCAGAACTGTATCGTAAGAAATTCACCCACAAATTCTAGTTATTTCCTTTTACACTAAAGTGCACACTTTGTGATTTGAGTTTTTGTTTCCGTGCGAAACTAAATGAAGATATCGGTACAGTCGATTATCGCAGAATTCTAGTGTCCCATCTTAGGAATAATAAATTCACTTAGGACTAATAAATTCAAGATTTAAAATTATGGTTACTACCCGTTTCGGTGGTCTTATGATATAAGGCGTCACCCTCGTATTAGACTGTACTGCCGATAACGGGTAGATCGCAGTTCAAATCTCACTTAGGTGTATTGAGGGGGGTCTTTCCTAAATGGCTTTTCACTCTCCCTCTCCACATATTCGGGTACACTTCCTCTAAATTCAACCGTACTCATCCCTAATTCATTAGCGTAATTAGTACATAGGTGTTTAACCCCAAAAAGCGTCTCACTACCAATCCGGGTAAAACGTTTATATATTTTGTTTATCCTCACGTCTTACTACCTCTTCAGGTTATATACATGCATATATAATTACTCTAATGGGGTAGGGATGAGGAAGAAACAATTTTAGAGGTAATATATCCGCATTTGCGTGTAAGGAGAGCGGAAAACCCTTAAGAGCAACAAATATGACTCCCCTTAACATGCATTCATAAATATCACTAAAGATTTGTTTCAGTGTAATCTGAAGTGGTGTGGTGAAGTATTTATATGTTTATTATTAGTAAATTAAGTAAACCAAGGCAATTTAAGTTACATTATCGATGATTACGTGGCTATTTAGTCTACTTTGAGCATCAAATTCTACTGTCTACTGACCTGATCAAAAATATTTCTAAATTGTTAGGCAGTGTTTGGGAGTCTATTTTTGATAATATTTAAGTTAGTAAAACGACATCCCCCCTCCCCCTTTACTTGTGTATATTACAAAAATAGTAATAGTGAGTTTTCAATACACAAATGCTTTAAGTTTATCTAAAGGAATTGTTTATAAACAACACCAATAAACAATAAACGGGGTGTTTTTACATGTAATTCCATCTTTTATCTTCATAAAATATGTAATCTGGGCACCCTGAGACTAACTCAATGGGACCTTTTGATCACAGTTTAATAAAAACCACCATTTATAATTAAAGTATTTAAAGTAGTTACGGCAGCCCAAATCAAACCAACCTAATGAGATATGACCCGGTGGACCAGTCCACACTTGCTCGTTACACCCAGCCGGGATTCGATCCCCGACCTCATTCATCGACAAAAATCAAATCAGACGAGATTGATGCCTTGGTTCACGCACTCACCGGTGCGGGTAATCAAGCGGATTATACTTTTTTTTTTTTTTTGCAATCTGTCAGGGGCGTTCGCCGCGCAGCTAAACAGGATTCTGGCGAGAGTGGTCGTATCCGCGCGATCAAGACGGGATCTACCACTTTTACATCCGCCCTTGAGAAAACTACTAATACTGTACTGTCTGGATTGAGATCTTAGTGTTTCCTTCAGTTTTCCATGTTCTACTTTCTCTTTCTTTCCGGCAACAGCTTACACAGCCGACAGCTTAGCTCGGTGATGTAGTAGCTAAACTCTTAGTCTGATGTCAGACCTCTAATATAAGAACGTTAGATTATACCGGACGAAGATATGAACGCACGTATTGTATTGTAGGACCTTTTAAAAATCACAAACATTTTTGCGTTCATCCACAGAAACATTTTACTTTAGTATTAGAAATAATTTTTTTTATAAGTTTTGATATAATCTATCAAAAAAGACATCTGCTGATCACATACATTGGCGTATGAATATATGTGAGTAGTTTTAGTAATTGTGAATGTCAGAACTTGTTTTTATTACTAGGAGTTTTAACGTAGTTTTATAGCTTTTTAACTTCTATTTTATAATTATCAGTAAAAAACTTAAAATTTTACTTAGTAATACGTTTTGACACTGAAGATATATCGGGTACGGCTGAAGAGGTTGTTTTAGAGGAATTGAATCCACATTAGCAATGTCATAAAAAGGGAAAAACCATTCTGATAAATCGTGGACGGAAAAACCACGCCAAGTGTAACGGACAGGGCGAGATTCGAACATTGACCTTCCTTGTCAATTTAGTTTGATGCGGACCTACCACCTTAAACTTGTAACGAATGATGCAGGTGCAATCGTGATTTAACCCCCCCCCCCCTTCCCCTACTCAACCCTACAGTACAGTCATTCAAGATTGAAAGCTTATCTTCCGTGTCTTATTTTGTCAGTAAAACACACTTGAGATTGTTCTACAAGGTAAAAGTCTGACTTTTTTGAAGGTGTATGATTCATTTGTAGATAAGTGCTCGGTTTCCGTTCTACTGTTCTTCCAGCACGCAAACAGACTGAATGACTGGCAGGAGTGGAAGGAATCGGATTAGGTGTTTTACCGCCTATATACCTAAATGTTGACTGTCAGAAGTCAGCTGTGAGCTGTCAGTCAGCACCAAAGAAGCCACGGGACTACTGTAGCTTATAGAATAAAGAAGGTTCCAACCCACTTCGGTGGCCGTGTGGTCCAACGCGCTACTCTTACAGTAGACTAGACTGCCAATGACGGAGAGATCGAGGTTCAAATCTCGAAAGAATGTACTAAAGTTTTTTTTCCAAACTGGGTTTCCACGCTCCCTCCACGCAAATGCGGGTACACTTCCTAAAAATTTTAATCTTCCTAATTCCTAAAACCATTAGAGTAATTATTACATAATTGGTAGTGAGACGCATTGCTAAGAATAAAATTAAAAAAGGTTCCAAACAACTATTAACTGGCGGTGAGGCTTACAACGAGAGTTGTTATATAACGATACGAGATATCACACTTACAGCAAGTCAATCACGTGCTTGACTCATTTGTTTACACTGGCCAGTACTGCCGTGGGCCTACAAAAATACTATCATGTTTTATTATAAACTTGTACACTCTGTATATAAAAATGTTTGCTCTGCGTTTCACTATCTATCCGGAATATATACAATTAATTGCACTAATTAAGCAGGGAGGAGTAAAGTATAATTTGAGGAAATGTATTCGCATTTACGTGGAGAAAGAGTGGAAACCATTGTTAATAAATACAACAAAAACTTAGTAGACCCGGGTAGGAGTCGAACTCCGATCTCTTAATCACCAGCAAATAAAAGTACAGTTTGATTTTCATAGTAAGCCCGTTGTTTAAATACTGGTGACTCATGTTGCCACAATGGCGGAAATAAAAACACTAGGCCTATAATTGTATTTTCATACTTAGTACGTTTAGTCAATAGTGTAAAGCTAAACTATACAGCAATGTATAGTTAAGTATTATTGGAAGCTTTTGATAACTTTTACATGAACTATATAATAGCAAATAGTTTTAGAATGCCAAATTTTAGTGACTTTCAATCAATGTTGGTGGTCGGAATTGGACTTCCTATTAAAGTCAGGGCTATATGACTTGACATTTAGCATGCCCACCGGTACGGCTATTAATAAAATGAAACCCGCTTCAGTGGCCGAATGGTCTAAGGCGTCACTCTCGCAATAAACCAGACTACCGATAACGGGAAGGTCGGGGATATCCAACATCTGTCGGATGTACAGAAGATATTATTTTCCCAAAATGACTTTCCACTCTCCTTTCACGTAAACGCGTGTACACTTCGTCTAAACTCAATCTTACTCATCCTTAACACACTAGATCAATTAGTGCAGTGTGAAGTATAATAACGGCTTATTCTAAGACTAACACAACAACCCTAAGCTGCATGTTAATTTAGCACTCAATTAACTGTAAACATAACCAATTTCCTTCACATTTTTTTTTATCGTAGAGAAAATTTGACCGGGAGGGACTTTGATGTCCAGAGGGTTCGGACACCTTATGTGTAGACTACTAACTGTTCTGGTGACACAGAACGTTGCCCAGGGTACACCATAGGAGGTTGTCCTACACGCCGTACCTGCAATGAGGTTATGTGGTGATAGTTATTATGAAGGTGTGGGTAAACGGGAGTCAGAAACCTAGCTTAAGCCTAACTAACCAAACCCTGGAGACCATTGGGATTATTCCCATAAAGGTAAATCTATCCAAGGTACCAACCGGGAATCGAACCCGAGACCCTTAGGCTCGTGGCCAGTTGCATTGACCACTACACCACGGAGCCGATTTCCTTCATGATGACGATACATTTTAAGCTCATACCGAGAAACAAAAACCAGATTGTTTTTATTATTATTATTATTTATTAATTTATTAGCCAATTAGCGGCCTAAACTGATCTAAGGACACAAGATGGTGGAGGTGATTTTTTTTTTTTTAGGAAATATCCTAGTATATAGTAAGTCGCCATATTGTTGAAAACAATTTTGTGTACGATCGGCGAGGGTCAGAGCTGGGCACGCCATTTAATTTTGCAAGCAAAAAATATTATTAAACTCAAATGTGCTCTTTGTTTTAAGTTTTGGGGTAGCAAGATGTCCTATTACACTATGGTATAACTCATAATGTAATCCATGTCGAGGTAAGACTGCTACCTTCCAGAGTGGACGGAGTATCCTTTTCGTTTACCCTGACGTGATGCACTATGGTGCAGCTTATAAGATAGGGCCATAGAGTATTCCATAGAGGTAGAGCTGATATATTTCAGGGTGAAATAAGTGTACACTCCGTTTAAGTTGAAAAGCTGCAATTGTAATTTAACGAGTTTCGGCACTGATCCACAGTAGCATTATGTATAGCTCCAACACAATCGCAGGTAAACGATATTATCCGCAAATGTGGCAACACTGCTCTTGAAGGACTTGCACGCAATGTTCTTATTGGAGACTTGTATTATAGTCACGGGACCAGATAGAATTGAGACCACCAAGGCAACAACATTTTAGCCGGTCGGATGTTAGTTTAATAGAAGAGTCGAAAAAAATTGTTTCTTTGTAAGTCTGCACTCGACCTGAACCGAACTGCCGATTCACAATGAGGGCATACGATCTACATCATCCTATTTAGTAACACGAGGATTTTGAAATAAAGTAAATTATTTTACTCAATTAAAAAAAACTTTAATGTTTTTTAATCAGGTGCTTGGTTTTCATATTTTCCTCTTTTTTTTTATACTCTTAAAGAATATATTATAGGATTTTGGCAGCAAAAACCTTTAAGAAGATACAAACTTTTTTTAGTGGTCAACTATAGTAAAACAAACTTATTTTTAGTGGTCAACTATGATACAATTTGGTCATATGTGTCACTTTTATAGGTAAGTGATAACTCATCTCAAAAGTGACTGCTACATATCACATTACTTGACCTATGAATACGTTAAAAAATATATAGTACGTAGTCTAAATTTTTATCAGCTGAAAGATGGATTGTAAATAAAGACATCATTATTATACATATTATATATATATATATATATACACACTTGTTTAAGGTTTCGGATTTTTGCGCACCTATTGAAAGTTTCTTCTACAATTGGGGCAAATTTCTGATTTTAAATTAAAGTCTTATGGACATATACACGTAAGTTATATAGAGTACGCATTAGAAATATATATATATATAGCTTACATATTATCTGTTCCCGGCTCAAAATGGCACATGGGGAAAAAAAACCTTGGCCAAGTTTTTATTTTAACGACATATATATATATTGTATCGCTAGTTATGAAAGCGAAAGAAGCCGTGTGATATGTTACTTGTCCTCCATACATGATGATAAGCCCCCCCCCGCGGGGGACAGTACAAATGACAAGCACATAAGTACCTTCATGTGGTTGATAAAAATACAACGCCTCGTATTGGTCCGTCTTCCGATAGGAGACAAGTTTGCACTTTGCGAGTATGTCAATGTTGTGCCACTCTCAATAGAGCCGATCCGCTTACTGCCACTTTGACTGTCACCGCGGGGAGAGAGGGGGGGTCAACGCGGAAAATTACGCCGGTCTCGTTTAGTTTGCCAGTGAGAGGAAGGTCACGGTCAAAATCTTGGCCGGTGTACTCGAAGGTTTTTTTTTTACCTGATGGTTTCCCCCTCTCCCTTCACGCACAAACGTGGTTTCTATAAATTATAATTTACTCATCCCTGTTTTAAGTGTAAGATAAGCGGATAACCCAGAAGGGAAGTAAGACAAAGAGGTCGGTAAAAATTAAACGTTTCTTTTGTTTTATCCCCGCGCCTTACTACCTGGTCAGGTTATACTTGATATATCATTACTCATAATGCGGTAAGGATGAGGAAGGAAGAATTTTAGAGGTAATTTACTTGAATTTGCGTGGAAGGAAAGTGGAAAACCACCCTTGGTAAATCCAACCGGGACTCAAACCCCGATCCATCCACCTTCATCAGGCCAGTCTAACAAAAGAGTGACGCTTTAAACTCGAACATTGTTGATTTTAGGCTCAAACGAAGAAACATACTGTTATACGATTAATCTTTACCTATTTTGGTGGTCGAGGAGCCTAAGAAGCCACTCTCAAAAACCTTTAGACAGGACTGCCGATAACGAAAAAAAGAGGGTTCAAATCCCTGTCGGGTGTATTTCACTAAATGGTTTTCCACTCTTCCTCCACGCAAATGAGGGCACACTTCCTCAAAGTTCAACCTTCCTCATCCATAGATCATTAGCATAATTGTATATATATAGCCTTTATAGCCTTACCAGTTAGTAAGACGCAGTGCTAAAAAGTGCAAATACAAAATATTATGTATTACAGCACAATTTTCACTCGAAAGTACTCTTGGTTGGATTATATCACTGTACATTACACAATGTGCGAGCTTAATTAGTATGCACCAATCAATTAGCGACCATTACCGAAACAAAGATGGACCTGTTACTAAACTTTGAAAGTCTCGTGCCAATTATTACAATTATTGGAAGGATTATTTTACAAGGGCTAACACTATCCATTTTAATTTGATAGCGACAAAACCATGACAGTTTCTACGTCGAATTATTTGAGTTTTATTGGATTCTTTAATAAAATAATACAATAGGGTCCAAATAAAGATTGCTTCATTTAGGGGTTCAAAACTTTACAAATCCCCCCCCCTTCCCGCTCTCAAACAAAACGGACAAGTACAGGGAAGATTGCATTAATTAATGCCTAAAAATGGGCACTTTAGGATACATAAGCGTTTTTTTTTATAATAGCCTTATTTTTAACTCAAAATCCTTACAAAGTGATGAAAGGATTAAAAAAAATTCATATATATATATATTTTTTCAAAATATGTAAGCTAGTCTAATGTATAGGCCTATACATTTTATTTTACTAGATTAATTATTCAATCAAAACAACCTTTGAATAAATATATAACGTTATTTGTTTATTTTTCATAATAGTTTATCTAATAATAATTAGGGTATGTGATTGATTTGTTAAATTTATTTCACTATAATAATTAATAAATAAAATCAGAAATTTAAAAATTCAAACATAAAGACTTAAAGTACGACTAAAAAAACAACCAACTCCTACTTGGTGTCAGACTGCAATCGCATCATAATGACCGATAGGCCACTGTTGAGGAAGAGAGTGCCAATTTCTGCAGATAGAAAGCGTCATATGGTCAGCTCAACGAACCCCTGAACGTTAATACCAGTTTTCTGAACCGGAACAGCTACATTTTCATTCAATTAGCACCTCGTTTTATTCTCACAGGGCTGAGTTGACACCGTTCCAGACTCACCGCCTTACAAACAAATCAGAAAGCGCCAAGGATCGAACCCGTAACTTTTGTAGACAAAAGAAACCTATTCTCATGATTTTATAACCTTCCCCCCCCCCGTTCCCTCTACGCAAGAGATCGTAAGATTTTCCGCCCCCTACCCTCTACCTTACGTAATTTTTTACGAATTGGTAGATTAGGTCATTTTAATCGTTTAGTTATTTTTAGAAATAAGTATTGGAAATAAAGCGAGCTATAATACATTTTAGAATACTTTTATCGCAGTAAGTAAATGAGATATAAGTGAAATTTTATTAATAACTTTTATTTATTTTTTGACAAAATAAATAAATATATATTTTTAAATATTTTGTCTCGCCATAAACATTGATAAAAACATTACGTAAGATGGATTCTGACACCCCCCTTACCCTTCGTAAGAAAATACTGAAACCCCTCCGACCCCCAAGGCCGGCCCCTAAACTGTGCCTGACTCGGTCACTGGGCTTGGCCAGTGTTGAACCTAAGCCGACGCGTGTATTGCCAAAGTACGTTTTTAGCAGCAGCATTGTCACCTATATTTCACAACACGAGTAGAAGAGGGTCTTAAATTAGCTCCCGCGGCCCCTGTCTCGTAAGACACGCATGGTCTGGGTGGGTGCGTGCACGCATTTACTTCCATCTCACGCACCCCAGCTGTCTTGGCAGACCGGGCTTGTGGCGTCGCACGCACCCACAGCTGACCGGACAGACGGATACACTCACATCCAAAAACATACCAACAAAAAAAACACAAAGCTAATCTAATCTACATAAGGTTGAATTTTAACAAATGCACCCGCATTAGTGTAGAGAAAGGACGGAAAACCCACCGAGGTATATCGCATATGGAAACTTCCCCCCTTCCCCCGAGTTTTCCTGGCCGTAATTCGAGCCTTGATCTTCCCAGATATAAGACAGGAACTTTTTTGTTTGTTATGGGAGTGTAATTAGTCTAAAACCGACGAATTTTGGAATATCGTATGTCTCTTGAGCTATTTAGAGAATGTTTTCATGATAGAAACAATGCCTAGAAGTTAAATCAGTTTTCCCACAAAGTTCATATTAATATAGTTATAATTTACACAAATATATAACTTATAGTTTTGAACCAGTTAGACGGTCACTATTTTACTCTTTCACATAATAATGAGTATTTCTTGTGGTTCCGTATACTTACCACCTGATACAGTTTGAGAACAAAGTCAGAGGCCTTTAGTGGGGTACAATGTATTCATGTACTCTTCTGTTCTTGCGCCACTGTATCCCCATCAACAGCGATCAATGTCAATAAAAGTCTTAACGATTTAGATCACTCGGTCACACCGCACTAGATTAAATATTACTTCTTCCTTCCCCTTGAAAACCTGCTCGTGTGTGAGTGTGTACCAGTTTATTATAACTTAACTGTACACACAAGCTCCTACTCATTCTATAGATAACTTATTTTACCAACCTACGCGGCAGTATTATTATTATTATTATTATTATTATTATTATTATTAGCACCGCGTCTTACTACCTGTTCGGGTTATACGCACTTACGCTAATGTGTAATAGTAGGGTGATTGTGAGATGAAATGGAGGACCTACAGTTTAACGTGGAATCCGAACCACGGTGGAGGTCTGGCATTCCACACATTCACAAGTTGTGATTAATACACGTCTTGTCAGAGGTGAAGGAAGAGTTCAGCAATCAGATAAATCTGTGCCGGGACCGAGGATTGATCCACGGACCCCAAGCACAGAAGTCCAACACCTTACCCCTAGACCACCAGGTCACCTTACACGGCAGTAAATATTGTGTTGAAATACTTTTGTGCAAAAAAAAAAGGGGAGAAACTTTTGATAGATTTTAGAATGAATATATATATATAACTAATCATTGATAGTTGATTTGTAAATATAAATATTTCATAGTTAATAATAATGAGCAATTTTCCAAATCTATAACATATGAAATAGGAAATGTTTTAATGATACGTTACAGTGGAGATTTACTTCTTTAATTCAGTTAACGTTGCATGGCCAAACGATCAAGAAGCCAACCAGACCCATCGTGTTCAACTGCCATGCCCAGCTAGCTTTCAACTAAATTCAGGCTGATCGCACTGGAATATATTTCCACATGGTATTTTCCATTCAATCTTAAGGCCCTGCCTACCCTCCCTGGCGGCGTGTTGAGCTTACAGCTCTAAAATAGATGGCGTTGCTAACATTATACAAACTGGTGGATTCCAGCCATCAGGTTGGCAGAACTACTGGTTTGTTTAAACAATTGGGAGACTGGCGACCACGACCGGTAATCAGTAAAGGCAGAAAGCAAACTTTTTTCCAAGAATTGAGAGAGATAAGAAGTGTAGTGCCGGACCGTAAAGTGTGTAGGCGACCAAGTTTGACTAAACGTGGGGAGACATAACGTCAAGATACAATCACACTCTCGAGCAGAAAAATTAGCTTATTCATTCCAGTCAGCTTAACGTCAATTAACCTGTAGTACCACTTTTGAATTTAGAACCTTTTGATGCCAAAGTTTAGTACTAGTTTTGTACCATTTTGTACCCGTACCCGTTTTCAGTAATTAGCATATCAAAGTGGTGACTCTAGGTTAATGCAGTTGTACCACTTTTGAATTTTGAACTTTTTTTGATGCCAAAGTTTTGTATCCGTACCCATTTTGAGTAATTAGCATATCAAAGTGGTGACTCAAGGTTAATGCTGTTTTACTACTTTTTAATTTTGAACTTTTTTTATGCCAAAGTTTTGAACTAGTTTTGTACCGTTTTGTACCAGAAAGAAAAAGTATTGTACCCGTACCCGTTTTGAGTAATTAGCATATCAAAGTGAGTACTCCACGTACTCCAGGTAAATGCGGTTGTACCCCTTTTGATTTTGAACTTTTTTTGATGCCAAAGTTTTGTAATAGTTTTGTACCGTTTTGTAACACAAATAAGTTTTGTACCCGTACTCATTTTCAGTAATTAGCATATCAAAGTGGTGACTCCAGGTTAATGCTGTTGTACCACTTTTGAATTTTTTCATGCCAAAGTTTTGTACTAGTTTTGTACCGTTTTGTACCACAAAGAGAAAGTTTTGTACCCGTACCCATTTTGAGTAATTAGCATATCAAAGTGGTGACTCCAGGTTAATGCTGTTGTACCACTTTTGAATATTTTCATGCCAAAGTTTTGTACTAGTTTTGTACCATTTTGAGTAATTAGCATATCAACGTGGTGACTCCAGATTAATGCTGTTGTACCACTTTTGAATTTTTTTCATACCAAAGTTTTGTACTAGTTTTGTACCATTTTGTACCCGTACCCATTTTGAGTAATTAGCATATCAAAGTAGTGACTTTAGGTTAATGCAGTTGTACCACTTTTGAATTTTGAACTTTTTTTGATGCCAAAGTTTTGTACCCGTACCCATTTTGAGTATTTAGCATATCAAAGTGGTGACTCAAGGTTAATGCTGTTTTACTACTTTTTAATTTTGAAGTTTTTTGATGCCAAAGTTTTGTACTAGTTTTGTACCGTTTTGTACCATAAAGAAAAAGTATTGTACCCGTACCCGTTTTGAGTAATTAGCATATCAAAGTGAGTACTCCACGTACTCCAGATAAATGCGGTTGTACCCCTTTTGATTTTGAACTTTTTTGATGCCAACATTTTGTAATAGTTTTGTACCGTTTTGTAACACAAATAAGTTTTGTACCCGTACCCATTTTGAGTAATTAGCATATCAAAGTGGTGACTCCAGGTTAATGCTGTTGTACCACTTTTGAATTTTTTCATGCCAAAGTTTTGTACTAGTTTTGTATCGTTTTGTACCACAAAGAGAAAGTTTTGTACCCGTACCCATTTTGAGTAATTAGCATATCAAAGTGGTGACTCCAGGTTAATGCTGTTGTACCACTTTTGAATATTTTCATGCCAAAGTTTTGTACTAGTTTTGTACCATTTTGAGTAATTAGCATATCAACGTGGTGACTCCAGATTAATGCTGTTGTACCACTTTTGAAATTTTTTCAAATAAATATCTGGTGAGGGTAGTGATAAATAATAATGTACACTTATTTACCAGAGAAAAATTTATTTAAGGTAAAATTAGAGATAACTTATTTTTGAAGGTTTTGTCACTAACTATAATAAATAACCTATACGATTGAGTATGTAGCTTACGATTTTGTCGTACCATTTATTTGAGTTTATTACTAAGCAGGTAAAATAAAAAATAACTAATATTTAATGTGCTAAATTTGGCCACTGTGCTTTGGCTAATTTTTAAAATTTAAAGGCTAAGGAGGCAATAACATATTTTAAAAGCAGTTTCATTTCGAGGACTAGAACAATTTTGACTATAGATATATCTGTTATTTTTATTACTGATATTACCACGTCATACTACCTGTTCATGTTATACGCATATATGATAATCTAATTGGGTGGTAATGAGGAAAGAAGCATTTGAGAGGTTATCTACCAGCATTTTTATTTAGGAAGATGGGGAAACAATTTAGGAAAAACTACCCTCAATAGACTCGACCAGGATTTGCACCCCAAGTGCTCCGCTATCAGCAGGCCAATTTAACACTAGTGACACCTTAGACCACTCAGCCACTGAAGTGGGTATCTGTTATTTAATACGGTGTTTACAGTTTTCAAACATCTATAGGATTTACACAATTTTCCAGAAATAAATGTTTTTGGGAATAATTTTTTATCCTATTGGTAGAGTTTAACTTGAGTAATATCTCCATGGTGTCAGCCTGCAAGCAGGCTATACCGATCGAGAGGCTGCCGTATGTTGGCAAAGATAGGGCCAACATTTTCAAGCTGAGGGTGCCATGTGGTTAGCACAACGAGCCCTCCAGACTTCTATCTCAGTTTTCTAGACTGAAGCGCTACTTATTCATTCAATTATCTCCTCATTTGTCCTCACGAGGTTGATTTTGGTTCCGTTTCAGACCCACTGCTTCACAGACAGAATTAGGGGCACTGGGGATCGAACTTGGGACTTCAGTATCTGAAGCCAGTAAATCTGACCACTATACAACAGAGGTGGTCGGGTATCAAATACTTACTTACTTACTTACTTTATGGCATAGAGAACACAAAAGTTCATTAATTTTAATGGTTTTAAATATATATTTACTTATCATCGGCTTCATGTCGTGGTCAATATTGCTAAAGTGCTATGACTGAGCACTGAGTGCGTAAATTAATCAGCTCAATAACTTGACTAGTTCGATTCCCTGTTAGGTTGAAATTACTTAGTACTAGCGTGATACGAACTCGGCCAGGGCACAAGAGATTTTGAACATACAATAAGTGCGTTACAGAGTGTTAGTAACATTTACTTTCAGCTAAGAGCTTTTCTTTAAAAAAAAAATACTTGAAATATCAGAATAATCGCTGCATTGTTATATAGAAGTATTTATTTGTATCTTAATTTTGATATTATTTCTACAGTAAATAAAATAGTATCGCTGCTCATCCATTGTACTTAAATTAGTAGATACAGATCGCCTAAGCGCCAGTAATATGCATACCATTAAAAATAACTTACCCTTTAATACAATAAGTTAAATAATCAATTATATCTTTGATTTTCTTTGTGCGCCCTTTCTTCACAAACTTGTTATTCACAAGGATATAAAATAATATTTTGTAAATACTTCTCCACCTAAAAATTTATACAATCCATTGGATTTTGTTCGAAAGCAAAAAGGTCACATATTGTTAATTATAAAAAAAGTAATCACCGTGGGTACTTATTGTTCGGGATTCGATACATTTCTTCCAAAACGAGCGCACAAACTGCGAGAATGCAACAGGTTCAAATTAAAAGTAATCACATTTAATACGCTAATAAAATAAAATTAACATTTTCACATCTTGACTACCAAAAACTTCGTTCATTAACTTTTTGAAAAATAACTTATTCCAAAGTCCAATGAGAGTTAAATCCTAGACCGTAAAATAAAAACTAGTATATAAAATTATACTGAGAACGTCTCCAAATTACATTTAGACCAAACTTTATTTAAAATAACTATGTTTGATATTAGCAGGAATGTTTATTTTTATTTATTATAATAGTGGATTAAAAATTCAATGTACAGTAGTTTTCATTTACTTTGAATATTAACACTTATTATTACAACGTGTAGTGCTAAAGAATGAGAAAACTCAAGAAAGAATATAAGATAAGAGTGAAGAATTTTACATGTTTTACTGCCTCAGTTAAATAAGGGCTAATGTCATAAAACTTTGTGTATGGAGAAGCATGTGGCTTTTTCTTTGAAAATAATGTATCACTAGAGTAATACTCTCATTGAAGTAAGTAGGGACCAACTATATTTATTCACACAGCATGAAGACTTTGTGAGTATTTTAGTTACTGAATATATTAAGATGTTTAATTGTTTATATTTAATTACGCAAATTTTCATAATTGGACATTGGCCCTTCTTATCCTAACGTACATGGTATTAATGTTTCTTTGACTCAAGAAGGTCACAGAGATTAGTTTAACCCTCCATTGCCGCCTGCATTCCGATACAGCAGGTTAGCCAACGCTTGAAAAATGATACTAGCTTGTAAATGGGTAATGATCATACTAACGGCACCTATTATCAGCTATGACAACTAGTTGCAGAAGGAAAAGTTGTATTTAAAACCATGTATTTTGACTAGAGAGTCGACTTGGGAGTCGTTAGAGCTCAATATCGTCGTGATTATTGAAGCTAACCCAAATTAAAAAATATGTCTAAAAAGAAAAAGAAATTATTCATTAAATAGTATGTTATAAACAAATACTCTAGCTTAATTGTACAAAGAAAATAAATAAATCCATTAATAATTTTTGTTTTCCCATTTAAAATGCATTGAAATGGAAACATTTTAATGAAAATATTTCAATAACTATTTTTAGCATGGTTTGAAAATTCCATAAGAATTATGAAAGATGCCCAGATATGTTACTAAAATAAATAAAAAACAACAAGGTTGAATTATTAAATATATTTTGTTCTAAATTATTTTGTTTAGAACCATGCATTTATGGGTAGGCAGGGCCTTAAAGCAAGTTCCAACCGCTTGACTTGAATTTTATCTCTCATCTTGTGTCCTCAAATTAGTAGCCTAAGGGACCATCCTTAAAATTACGTAAGGTTTTTATTTGTGATTTTTAACCACCTCCCCTCCCCTCCACACACACACACACACACACACACACACACACACACACACACACACACACACACACACACAAGGCATCATAAAATTTTCCGTCATCCCTCCTTTATCTTACATTTATTTTTTACGATTTGGGTGGTTTAGATTAATATTTAAGCGAGTGGGAATTTTTAAATTGCAGTAAGTTAATGAATAATAATAATAATATTTAGCACCGCGTCTTACTACCCGTTCGGGTTATACGCTTTAAGTACTAATTACGCTAATGGATTAGGAATTGGGAAGGTTGAATTAGAGGAAGTGAACCCGCATTTGCGTGGAGGGAGACTGGAAAACCATTTAGGAAAAACCACCCCCAGTTCACCCGACCGAGATTCGAACCTCGATCTCCCCGTCCTCAGCAGTCGAGCTCAACACGACAAGCGTGTTAGCCAACTACGCCACCGAGGCGGGTAAGTTAATGAAATATAAGTGAAATTTTATAAGTAATATATTTATTTTCTAATTAAAATAAATACATTTTCTCTCACCATAAACCTTACGTAAGATGTATTCTGACACCACCGCCCCCTACTCACACACAACTAAGCGTTCACGTAATTTAAGGACAGTCCCTAAGTAGATGGTAGCTCGTTCCGATGGGTACGCTAACAAAAGGGCACGAATCTCGATTAGTCTGGTTTACCTATGACAGAGAGATCGGAGTTCAAATATTGAGGTATCCTCCACCTCCGCTTAAAATATGGCTACATTTACAATAAATTCAACATTACTAATCTTTAACTAATTAGTGTGAATATACGGGTAGTCCGGATGGGTAGTTAAACAAGCACGGGGATCAAATACAAAATAAAACTAGAAACGTCCGCCCTGGAGTAAGGTACCTTGTACAATCGGCCGGGTGTTGAACTTCCGGCGGGAGAGTCAGTGAGTGTCAGCATTGTTTTACTAGAGCCTAGCATTTAGTGTCGCGTGAGTGAGTGTTTGTGTGTGTGTGTGTGTACGAGGGAGAATCACATGAAGCACAATCACAATGACGCAATGGCTCGATTTGAGTTTTTATTTTTCAATTTTCATACAAAATAATGTAGTAATGAGTCGATTCAATGCGATACGAACAGGTGTGAATCAATATGAAAAAAGGGCCGAACCAATGACATGGCATGAAATTAAATGAGATGAAACACTCCCAACTTTGTTTTTTCTGAAAAAAAAAAAAAAAAAATTGCTATTTCAAATAGAACAAATGCAATCGAGATATTCCAAGTTTAATTTTTAACAAGGACGTTAACATAACACAAATTAGGTACCGAATAAGTTCCAGCAATAACAGTGATACCATTTCTCTTTTCACCCTTACGTATCAATTACAGCGCTAATAGTCGATACGTCAGTGTGAAAAGAGAAATGAGATCGTTTGGTTGAATCCGTCACTAAGCGTTACAGCAGATATGTTAGTACTTATCTATCCGAACCAAACCCTTAACAAATACACCACCTTTGTCTTTGATTCAATTATCTGAACATTTTTCATGGCATTATTTGTTTGAGAATCAAATAGCCAAAACTATTATATTAGTTTTAGTGAGGATTTACTCAAATCTAAATATCATATCCTAAAAAATTGAAAAAGACACCGGGCACGGGAATCGAACCCGGGAACTTTGGCTTAGTACGCCAATGCTCTAACCACTGAGCTATCCAGGAATCGTCCCGTGCCCAGGGTCATTCTTCACTCAGAGAGGTAGAGTCT
This sequence comes from Timema cristinae, assembly GCA_039000515.1. Classification (NCBI taxonomy): domain Eukaryota; kingdom Metazoa; phylum Arthropoda; class Insecta; order Phasmatodea; family Timematidae; genus Timema; species Timema cristinae. The sequence continues at coordinate 32,440,713 of JBCFYV010011172.1, read as the reverse complement.
ACAATGGACGTGATGAGGAAATCTTCGGCTACAAATGTATGATTTATTATTTATCTAGATATCATGGGTAGAAGATTGGCGTATTAAGCCAAAGGTCCCGTGTTCGATTCCCGTGTCCAGGTGTCATTTTTCAATTTTTAGATTATATTATTTGTTTGGATTAAGTATTTGCCAAAACATTTTGCCCCACCCCCACTACTCGTCCCTCAACACATTATTTGATGTCTTTATGTGACACCCTCCCCAAAACAAACCCTTCACCTACTTTGTTGGCCGAAAGCCGCCAATGTGGATTGTTTTAATCTTTAGATACGATAGAAACAGTTGTTCGCCAACCACCTCGGCCAGATAGAAAGTATCACTCGCCGTCAAGGTACACGATTTAAAGTGAAATTATCTGTGTCGTTTTCTGGAACTACTTACTTCTCTGTTATGTCTATGAGTATACTCCCTTTCGCCCTTCACCCTTTGTAATGTCAATAAGAAAGATACGAAAGAAAACTACGTAATTCTTATTTTAAGGTACAGAAGAAAGAAAGAAAGCTAGCTACTAGTTCTCGAATCTTATAAAAAAATATATTTTGTGGGCCTATCAAAATACAGTTATTGTTAGAGGAAGGCTAACTCTAGAACCCTTTTTTACCAAGCCTAGTTTTATAGCTCCACAAAAATGCTTAAAAAGTCGTTGAAAATGAGCTAATGTCACATTTTCGCAATTTTTTTTCTATTAATACTCAAAATATAGAATTGTTAAAGGAAAAAAAAAAACATCCGTTGGAATCTTTCGACTTTATTTTGGCGCGAGCCATATTTTGAAATGACGCTTCGTAGAATGAAATAATGAGTTAGAGCTGAACTTTGCGCGGCGATTTCTCACCTATCGTGGCAACCTTCATAACAGATGTTCCTTGTCTGGTAGCGAACACGCTTGCACCTGGTACGACATGCAGACCACATGTCTTGTAAGCGCATAAAGAGGTTGTGTGAGAAAGAGTAGTCGGTGATGATAACATGATATAGTTTCACCTGCCTGCGACACGCCGGTGTCTACAGTTCGATTTTAGGAAGCTACATTTTTTTACAGTTATAAACGTTAATTGGTTTTTCCCTATGGCCTATATCTGCAGCTGTCACTATGGATATAAATTATTAATTCCTATAAAATATGCTAATGATATATTGACCAAAAACTTTTTTTTTTTATTTTCTATCAATCTGATGACCCGTAACCGAGCTCGTTTTGGGTTCAAGAGAGAATTTTTGAATGATTTTTTAAAATTCCATTCTTTCGTTGGGTAGTCATTTGTGAGCTTGATAAATCAATTGTTGTTATAAAACAAATATTCTTAGAGACATTCCCTAATGATTATTTGAAGTTTAAATGATTTTTTTATTTTAAACTCAAAATCCATACAAAGTGATAAAAGGATTAAAAAATATATATATCTTTTTCAAAATATGTAAGCTAGTCTAATTTATATATATTTTATTTTACTAGATTAATTATTCTATCAAAATAACCCTTTGAAACAGGCACTTTATTAATAAATATTAACATTATTTGTTTATGGTTCATCATGGTTTACATAATAATAATTATGTAATTGGTTTGAAAACTTAGTAAGCCTCAATAAAAAAGTTAAAGTTGTTTTTATAATCATGATATTGTTAAAGGTCCCCGACAAAGTTTAATAATAAAGAAAGTACAACATATTTAAAAAAAATGTTAAAAAAATATTTAAAACTCACCTGAATTCGCTTTCCAAGATAGTAGAAAGTCAGTATTATTTGACCTATGAGAATGGTAGCAATATTAGCAGAACTTTTCGCCTTCCATTCATGTTCAACAAACCTTTTTACATATCGTGATATTATTAAATTGAAAAAATTGCATGTATACTTAGAATTCCAACCCAGTAGCTTTAGTCGCTAAGCTTAAATGATCTGGCAATGATAATATTTAATAAAAAGGTTTAATAAAAATGTTTCTGACAATCTTCCTTCAAAACTAAAGAAAATAATTTACCCAAACACGTGAAAGTGTCGGCTAAATTTTGTTATATTAGGTGGAAAATTATCCTTTGTATGAATCTAGTAGTACTCTAAGGTACACTTTGCTTACCCAAAAGGAAGCAGTCTTTCCTTTAAGGATTACACTATGAGCCTTCTTATAGATAAATATACCATAGTGGAATAATGCAAGGTAAGCTTGTTTTTATTAGCACTGTGTCTTTCAACTTATTCGGATAATATGCATATATACTAGCTACGCTAATAGGTCAGGGATGAATAAAGTAGAATTTAAAGGGAGTGTAGCCACACTTACGTGGAGGAAGAGTGAAAAACACCGAGGAGCAATCCCCTCAGTTTACCCGACCGAGATTCGAGCCTTGATTTCCCGCCATCGGCAGTCTAGCATATTGCAAGAATGACGCATATATAGGGCTTTTACCTTGCGGCCACTGTAGCAGGTGTAAAGTAAGCTTACTTTCTTTCAGAATTAACGAAGGGCACACGTTTCAATTAGACTAAATATATTTGAAAATGAGGACCCCTAATTTTGAAACGGTTAGTAGCGATCGCTGCGGATTAATCTCATCTACACACAATCATGTAACCCTAATTGAACGTTTGCACTGCGAAAAGTGACGTCACACGATCGAATAGCGAGCCGATTCTACCGCAGCCCCAACGTACGAGACAAGCCTTGTCTGTCGAGTAGAGCATAAAATAACAAAATGTATGCTATCCCCCTTTTTGGTTGTAGCCTTCTGAGAGTGATTTTTTTAAATAAACCTACCATTATACAAAATAGGTTTACAGAAGAAAAAAATATGATTGTTTTGCACACTTTATTCAATCCTTCAATAAAAATATTTCTTTGAGTGAAAAAATATAATAATATAGCTTAGTTTTTTCAAATTTATTTAACCGTCAATTTGACTGAGTCGGTAGAGTGAGTGACATTATCATAATCTAGAGTTTGCGTGTTAAAATTCTGTCATCTCCATGTGTTTTTTTTTTTTATCAGATGAAAAAAACTTTAATTTTAAATGATTGTATTAGTAAGCTTATAGTTTGTTTTAAATATTTTTTTATAGAAGTATACAAGGTATTTGAGCCTACATAGACTACCATAATATGCTTCTTTAAAAATAATTTAACAAGGTGGTACATTAAAAATAGTATATTAATTTTGAAATTTTGTATGTAGGTGATCATTTAAAAATTAAATTAATGGGTTTTATGACATAGCAATGTACACATTTAAAAATAAGGCTAAATAAGCTAGTTAGTTGTCGCATAATAAAAACCTTTAGAGCATATTTATGTTTTAAAAATAGTTGTGAAAAAAATTATATTTTACTGAATTCTAATTATTAACAAGTGATTTAAATCCACACAAAAAATTAAAACAAATAACTTGAGTTGAGATAGAACCCGTGAACTTTTGAGTTATAGACAAGCACTCTACCAAGTAAACTAAAGTGGATATTGACCAGCAGGACGGTTTAACTTCTACTCATATAACTTGAGAACATTTATAGACAACAAATTTAGATGAAAACAACTGGAAGATGGTTTCCTAATAAAACAAAACAAATCGTTTTACATGATGCACTCAATATAATAATAGTGTTTACTTTCAGTTACCTATCTTGTACGATGGCACGTTGTGGTATCCCATCGATATGGTTCGGCGTAGGGATACATAATTTGGTCTGGTAACTTTGCAAAGCCGTCAGCTGTGAGCTGTCAGACAGCACCAAAGAAGCTATGGGGCTACTGTACACAGAGTAGCAATACAGTAGAAACGAAACCTTTCAAAATTAGCTCTGCTATGGTACAGCCTACGATTTGCGAGTTTGCTTGCTAGCGAGTATTTTCACAAGTTTCAAAATTAGGGTTTCTGTACACGAGAATCGAATCCACCAATGTTTCACCACTGGACTATTAAATAATTGTCCTGTAAATTGTCCCATACTCAGATTCATTCTTTACTCACAGACAGAGTTTGTGACGGACGTGTGAAAAATCAGAAATCGCCAGAAAGTGTCGTTGCGGCTGAGAGGCTGTGAACTAGACTACCGATTCCCCCCAATGAGTGTGAAAAACATGTGCTTAAGCTCCTATTTCCTGTATAGCGCGCATTCCATGTCCTAGTCGAGTCTCTTGCCAAGATTTCTTGGTTCTGGTATTTCCTTTTCTTGAAATAAACTTGATGTGTATTTCGATAAAAATATTATTTCACAAGATTTAGTGAGATTTGCTTATTATAGTTAGAATACTTTAATTATTATAACAGTTGTACTTTTATATTGAAATCGAAGTAGGAAGATAAGTTTAGAAGAAATATAACTTTATTTTTACTTATAATATTGACAAAATGAAATAATTTTATAGACATTGATCCGATTTGTCAAAAGTGAAAGTTGCAAGATATGATTTGGATTATGAAGATGTAAAAGTAGGCTCTAACTTTAGTTAACTTTGGAAACTGTCTTTTACTCCCACCCACCCACCATTCCCTCACTTTAGTCGGTTCATCAGATAAGCTCCTCACTGGCAGTTAGTAAATTACTAAATATAATTCTATATATTCCACGTCAAGTTTTCTATCATAAAGCCTTCAATTCTAACATATTTAAGAAAAAAACTTAATATATTTTGTCAATGTGTTTTAACACAAAGTTAACTAACCAATTAATTATATAAAAATAAATTAGACCATATTGTAAGAGGTAGACGAACGGGATTAAAGTCAGGCCCTCCATATAAGTATCAGACAGTTCTCACGCTGTCCCGGCCATTCTGAATATGATTTAAATGAAGGACGTTGCCTACTTGTGACGCCACGGTAAGCCAAAATAGGATTCCCCATGTTAATGAATCTATGCTTTATTCAGAGAGTTTTAAAGATTTAACGTTGAGACAAAAACTATAGATTCTTAAATAATTCTAAAAATAGTCCTACATTGTCAAAAAAAATATATTTTATTTTGAAGTAGTTTTTTTTTTGTAAACGTACTTATTATAAATTATTTAAAACTTAGGCTATCCGACCTAGTCACGTAAATGGCCTGTAAGAGTTTTTCTGTCAGGATGAAGATAAAAAAAGGCCGTAGTAGCATATGTTTATCTAGAATATGAAACAAGAAAAATGTAATTTTAAAAAGCAAGTCAATGTTTTCGAGGCTAAAATAGTAAAGTGACTAGTTATTCGAAATTTATTCAAGGGGTAGTGAGGGGGAAGTTTTTTTAAAGAATTTTTAGTGAATTCTATCTACAAAAAACCACAAAAATTAAGCATTACAAACGCAAGGCTTTTCGAATAAAATAGATAAGAAGTTTTTTAATGGCTGTCGGTGGTATAAAAATATCTAACAGAAGCTCGAGAGGCCATCAATAAGGAAACTTTGTTCAACCTTGAAGTGACTGCCGGTACCTGTAGTGGGTAGTTTCCCCACTATCGATTGCTTAGTAACATTGGCTAATAAGTCTGTTGTGACTCACCGCGACCCACCGTTTGGCAGGAACAGTCATGCCGCTGTTATTTCAACTGACAGAGCTGACTTAACCACAGTCCAACGATAACACGATTATCAACACCGCCACTTGCTACCTAATTGAGACACTGCGCACGGGGACACTTCCACCAATATATTATTACAGCATTTAACATAATAAGTTTGAATACATTTTATTGATTTTAACCTTGACGTCCTAGACCATGCGACCATCGATGCAGGTAATTTCAAGATATGCTTAAAATGAGTTAACAATTTAAAACAAATTAGAAGACGTAGCGATAAGATTGAATACACGCATAAATCGCTGGCCGGAAACAAAGGCATTTCTCCTGTAGGTTTCTGAACTTTTTATTTAATAGTAAACTTAAGTTTCCTAAATAATATGTGTGATAAAAAGTTGGGGGGAATTTTGATGGAAATCAACCAGCATTCGTCTGGACAAGATTGAAGGCTACATTGTGGACAAAGCCACATGAAAGTGAGAGGGGTTAGGGGTAGGCCAAGTTAAGAATGTTACATGGGGAGCACTGAAGGCGTTACAGCTGTCTAGAAATTCTCGATTATTTAGGAAGTGGTTTGATATTTCTTAAAATGGTCTTCAACAAAATGTAGGCATAGGTTTCGATCAGTTAAAGAGTTTAAACTTTATAAAGCTTAAAGTTTTTTTTTCAAAGTCTGGTAACTTATATAAGACCTTAAAAAATCCCGCATTTGCTTCAAAGTGTTATGTTGTGACCTTATCAAAACATGACCTTATTTGATAGAGGAAGGCTAGTTATGGTCTCTATCATTTTACTTTAATCTAAGAAGTACAAATATTGGTGTGAAAAGTAGTTGAATTTTTTTAAATACAAACTTAAAATTTAAACTTTATAGCTAGATAGGGGACCTGTTGATAGCTTTCGCCTACATTTTGGTGAAACTCATATTTAAAAATATACAACCACTTCTTCAAAAATGAGGGATTTCCAAACGCATGAAACACCCTCTCCATGTAACACCCTTAAACCATTTAGCACAATGGTATACAAACTGGGTGTCACAGCGGTATAAGGAAATAAGGAGATACACATAGAGAAAGTCAACTTAAATTAATTTATTTAAAACCAAGTTTAAATTGAAAACGCGAAAACATCTTAGATGGTATGTAAAATGTTATATAAGAATTTTATATATATATATATATATATACCACACACACACACACACACACACAGGCTATATAAGTTTAGGATGGATTAAATAGCCAAGCTATTTATATGACGTGTTAGCAACGCTTATTGCCGCATATAAATATCATATTTTCTAAATGGAAAAAACACCTGGAAACGGAATCGAACCCTGGACATGGATAGCTTAGTGGTTGGAGCATTGGCGTACTAAGCCAAAGGTCCCACGTATACCCATGTTCAGGTGTCATATTTCAATTTAGAGAATATGATATTAGTTTATGATAGGAAATGACTAATCAGGTCTCTATTTAGGATTAGGCCCTACGCAGAAGAAACCTGAACATAAAGGATTTAACGAGTTAGACTGAACAGAACTAGCTCAATATAGGAATATGTGAATTTTTGTAAGATTCAAGTTCCTAATGCTCATTGAGTAAATAAGTAACTATAAATTAATAAAACTAATAAATGCTGTCAATGGTGGCCGCAAATTTTTATTTATTTCCTAAAAGTTGTTCCAAATGTAAATTAGTAAGAAAATCAAAGTAGAGTAATTGGTGTTGAATGAACTGGTTGAAAGAAAGATAAGCCCACGCAAAGCTCAAAAGATGGCTTAGAAAGTTTGTTTACAAAAGCGCAATACTACACAAGTAAAAGACTTGCAGAGTAAACACAAAGACTAATGTTTATTTTGCGTAATGTATGAGAAAATTCCTGTTCTCCTTTTACTTTTTTTTTCTCTTAGCGAGAGACTAGGTCAGAGAGTAACGCGACATGAAATTAAAATAAATGACATAATTAGCGGGAGCCTCATCATCATCATCATCATCATATCACTCATAAGATGAAAATTGATATGGGTGATGGAAAAAAGTTCCCTTAATTTTTAACGGAAAATTATTCGTTTTGAGAAATATTCAATTTAATTTTTATTCAGGAAAAATTCCAGATATTTAAAGGATAATAAATGCCATTGAGATAGACCAAGTATAATAACAGCAGAAAACAGTCCAACACCTTAGATAAATCGGTAACATGTCTGTCTACTGAGCTAAAGTTCCCGGGTTCGATTCCCAGCATGGCCAAAAAATGTATCATTGGTGAAATGTGGGTTTACCCCTTCACAGCAATGAATTAACGGCTGGGGGCTGGATGTTGTGCTCATCCTAGTATTAAGATTATTATAAGACATATGAAGCTAGGACAGGTCTAGCCAGCCGGTATTGTATTATTATTATTATTATTATTATTAGCACCGCGTCTTACTACCCATTCGGGTTATACGCACTTACGCTAATGTGCAATGGTAGGGTGAATGTGAGATGAAATGGAGGACCTACAGTTTAACGTGGAATCCGAACCACGGTGGAGGCCTGGCATTCCATACATTCACAAGTCCGGTATTGTAAAACTATATGGCTTGAATAAATAACTGACCTAGGCTATTGGCTGGAAACAGTGATGGACGTGTGTGTGTGTGTGTATTATATATATATGTACATATACATATATATGCATATATATTTACATATATATATATATAGGTTAAAAAAAAGAAGCAATTACATCTATTTCAGTTTTCGTCTCGCACTCACGTTTAGCTCGACTGTCAATTCAAAATTATAAACAAAGCCTTTACACAGACGCTTTCCATACGATTCAATGGTCTGAAATGTTTATCGAACAATTACCTTCTCTATTTGCAATTATTTGTTTGGATTTAATATTTGCTAGCAAATTTTGGCCCCTCAACCTAACCCCCACTCGTTCCCCAAAACACTATTTGATGGATTTATGTATGCAGGATGTTTGGAAATTCATAGCCCAAATGGAACATATAGTTTGTTTGAGCCAAAAGTAATACAAAATCCCGGTACACTTACATCCGGAAAACTATGATAATACCATTAAATTGTCTTAAAAGTTTCGGCGTACAGCGCCGGGATAGCGAAGCTAATGAAATAGTTTTCCGAATGTAAGTGTATAGGAATTTTGTATTACTATTGGTTCAAACAAACTATAGACCTATGTGCAGTTTGGGCTCTGAGTTTCCGAACAGCCTGTATATTAAATAGGCTTCAGGTGTAGCCTACCCTAACCCAGCCCCTTCAACTAATTGGTAGGCCACGTAAGCCACCACTGAAAAAAAAAATCAACATAATTTTTTCAAGAGAACAACATAGTTGCAACTTATGAGTAGAGCCCCTGCGTGGATGACCAAAATACTATCCGCGAACTTCACCAGAGATTCACTCGCATCCATCGATATTGTAAATATTTTAAGACAACTATAACCAACATCCCAGTTAATCCATAATATGATAATTTAAATGTAAATGTAAACCATAAAATTAATGATCATATAATTTTATTCGCTTATTCAAACGCGTGAAGGAAATATTATAATTAATGTCGATAGATGAACATAAAAATGTTGTAGCTTGGTTCATTCATCCCTTTTTTTCTGGCTTAGCATTTATTTCAAAGAAAATCCGCGCACACAGCTTCAGGGAAAATAAATATTATATTTAAAAAATCTGATTGTTTTTGAAAAATAAAAAAAATAGAAATAACTAAAATAAGTGATTTGTAGCTCTATCCGCAATCCGAGTTCGTATTCAATTTTTTTCATCTATCTATTATAGTGAACATCTGCATCCACGAGGGGCTTATAAAAACAGATTTACAAAAGTCCGGGGGACTTTTCTGTATATTGTTTAATGAAACCTGAAGGCAGTTTACAGAAGAAAAGACTCAACTAAAGAAGAACCAAGAGAAAGAACAAGACACTAAATTGTTTAAAAAAAAAACCAGCCTAGAAACTGGTTGGCTGCCAACTAGAATCCACTGGATAAGATTTTGAAATATTGCCCAGCTAAAAATCAGCTGAGCTTAGATTAGTATCTCTTCTAGTTTGAAATATTATGAATAGTTTTTATAAAAATAAATATATCGGCCAAAAATAGTTGACTTGACAGTGTTTATCTAAATTACATTTTATTTAAGCGCATCGGCGAGTAAAAATAGAGCACGCGTCCTGCTCCCTGTTCATGTTATAAACATAGGTATATATATGATAATTACTCTTAAGAGGGTAAGGATGAAGAAGGAAGCATTTTAGAGGAACCTACCCAAATTTGCGTGGAAGGGGAGTGAGAAACAATTTAGGAAAAATCACCCTAAGTAAAAACGACCGGGATTCGAACCCCGATCTCCCTGTCATTAGAAGGCCGATGTGAGTGATTTAATCTAAACCATGCACAGGTAAAATTCGAAGTAAACCAAAATATTAAGGACATTCGGAACTGATTAACGGCGTTGTAACGTCTTCATGTTCATTCTTAAAATCCTTTAGAGCTGTGGTGTTCTACGTGGAGTACGCGGATACAGGAAATACGTAAAATTTTAAAAACTTATACATAAATATTATATAATATGTATAACTTTTACTATGTACCAGCAACCTTGCGGTTACAAAGTTGAAGATAAATTATATATTGGGGTATGCGAGCAAAAACAGTTGTTACTATTACTGCTTTAGAACACACACATATCTATCTTAATCATACAAACATGACTTTAGACTGATTTTACGTCCTTTTCTGAAAATAAATACATTCTGAATCACCCCTTCCTCTCTTTTTTATGCATAAATTCAAATGCAATCCTTTATTTTGTGTATCGCATCTTACTAACAGTCCGGGATATCGGCGTGTTTACGCTAATTGGGGTAGGAATGAGGAAGACGGAATTTAAAGGAAATGTACCTTAATTTGCACGAAGGGAGGAAGGTGAGAAATTTAAGTCAAACCACCCCTAGTACACACGACTGGTATTCGAACCCCAAACTCCCCGACACCGGAAAACCAGACTGGAAGATAATGACATATTTGTTCACTTGCCTACCAATGCGGGTGTGCGAGTGTTCAATTGTGGGGGGCAACCAATAACCTTTAAAAAGCTGTTTTTTCCACGCACGACCAAATACAGACAAGTTGACAAAGTGCTATGAGATTATCTTTGCGTCCCAGTGAGGATAAGACCCAGCGACTTAGCTGATAACAGCGGCGTTCCAATGAATGACGTCTGAGAGCACTGAACTCATGTCCATGACCTAGTTTGTTTCAATGAGATGTTCTCATCAAACCTTTTTTTAAAAAACACACACAAAAAAAAAATACGTTACGGTACGTGTTAAGTAACAAATGTCCACACGTGCCAATGTATGGCTCACGGCCACGAACAATCGACCACATATGCAGTATGTAAAGAAAATATTCACATTTCTGATTTCTCCGCATAAAGTTAATTTAAAATTATGAAAGTGAAACAAAATAAAAAACGCTTTCCCTGCTATCCCATAGTGGGTTATATTTCGTCACGTATGAGCTCGTAAAGCCAAATTTGAACAAACTATTAATTGGAACAGTTTTAATTATATTTACTAATTATTGTTTCAATTAGGAGAAAAGTGAAAGAATAAAGATAGTGGTTTTAGTCGTACACTGTTGGGAACCATTCTTTCTGTATGTTTTAGACTCTTGTTGGGGATAGCACTGAACGATTCAACAAGTTCGTTTTAATTATTCGAAGTATTTAACGTGCACTTTCTGAACCGAATGATACCAGCCAGCACACGACTTAACCTAACTTATACCAAGACAGTCACAACACCCAGCGCCCCGGCCTTTAATTCGTCACTATGAAAGGGGAAACCCTCATTACACTGATGATACATTATAAGCCGTCAGGAATTGAGCCCGGGACCCTTAGCTCAGTAGACATACACACTACCGACTGAGCTAAGGTATCAGACTTTAACACGTTTTCGATGTACTTTTAAGGTGCGAAAAACTTAATGCCACACAAATTTTACTCCTTGAAAGGTCTTGCTTGGTTCTACTATGATGTAGCTTATACAATAGGGTCATAGTGTAATCAATCAAGGTAATCAAGGTCTCTCAGGTACGTTCTCACAGTCGAATGATTAGGAACACCAATTGTATACCTAAGACCGTGATTTCGATATCAGGTGAGAACTAAAAGAATTTGCAAAATATGTGTTGGTTACATTTGTACAAAGACAAGCTTATATATATTAACTAGGCCACTCTAGGTAATTAATAACCGTGCCATCACCTATAGTCAATTCACAATTCTAATTATCTTTTAGTGGGATAAGTGTAGCCAACATTAACAAAATATCATTTTTACCCCTGCGAAACTCGACATCAACCGAATTTGACAACAGAAAAACACTAAGGCTTCATCTGCTAAAAAGCGATCTAAAGTAATTTGGGCAAATTCAATAGTGTAGGGATGAGGAAGGTAAATTTTTATGTTAAAACTGTATCCTTATTTGCGTGGAAAACTAGTGAAAGAAACTCTTCTCAGTACGTCCAGCTGGAATTATATCCCCGACCTCTACGTCATCGGAAAACCAGACTCGACGAGCTTGACGCCTTAGTCCACGTGCCCACCGATGAGGGTGGAAGTAGAACAAAACCATAGTGTGGGCAAGAAACGCAAGTGCCTATGACGTGTGTACGTTCAGAATGCCCAAAGCTGTAATCTCCAAGCTGTCTTCGGTGGTTTCCAGTAAAGACTAACCCGGAGGACGCGTCAGTCTGTCGACGGCAGCAAAGCCCTGTCTGCTGTGCTCTCGACAGAGGGGGGCCTCAGGATGTAATCCTCCTGGTCGTCTTGTGAGCTGCCCTAGTCTTGTATAAACGCTAACCGCCGACTTTTATCCTCGAGTCTCTCGAAAATATTACGAGAGGTCGGTTTAGTAGCCCGTATCACCGGGTGGAAGTGTAGTTGTTTGCATTCTTCGTTTATCATCGGCGATATTAAGATTAGTGAAATGGTTTTTTTTTTTAATTTTTAAGTATTTATGTTTCAATTTAGTTGTATTTTTGTTATGATGGTAAAATGTTTCAGTTGGTTAAATTCCAACGATTTCTAATAGAAACTAGAGATAAAGGTTCTTAGATTCGACGCCTGGTTCAAACTGTATTACAGTAGAGTTTTAGAATCTCAACCTAGTATTGACTGAGTTGGTGTCGAGTTATTGAAATGTCGAGTTTTACGAATGAACTTGCATAAATTCATGTTTACTATGTCATGTTTATCAAACAAGGATGAATCAAAGTACAGTATCGAATATTATAAGATAGTTGTATTGTACTGTAGTATTGTACGGTACAGTAACAGTAATATACATACAGTACAATATATTACGTGTTAATATAATGGTATACAAACACACGTGTAATATACAGAAACACAGTACATTACTGTACATATAATATTGTATTGATCCAAATAGCACGTTACTGAATTGGAAAACCAACAAACACAGCACTTGTAAAAACACCACAGAACGACTGTTACACTTGAGTTACACAAAAAACGGAGAGGTTATACAGTTGAATAACCTTGTATTGTGGACTGTGTGCACTTGCGCGTGTCGAGTTACACGGAATGTCGAGTTTACGAGACACTACTGTACTTTCCTAAGTTAGTGTTATCTTTAATACTTTCGAATGTTTATATTGGAAAACCATTTGTATTCACTTGATTCTCAAAATTGTATTTTAAAATAAACATTGTCGAGGATCTTCCATAACAATTTTGTTGTTATAAAAATAACGTAGCGATATAGATATGAATAGTTAATAATTAAAACTTCCAATAAATGTGGTAGTTTTTAAAAAATCAATAAAAACGTTAAGGAAGGTCCTCCTACAACGTAATAGTATTTATTTTTTTGTCCAGAAAGTCTCTAGAACAACTCCCTTACACGAAAATAAAATACCTTCTATATATTATGTTTATTGCCAACTTGTTTTTTAAGGAAGTTCTAACTAATACCTTCGACGGTTGCTTATACTAGTATTTGTCATACAACAACCTTTTGTTGTGAAATAAACTGCACATTATTAGGTAGCTCGTGAAAGTAATGTAATTGTACAATAAGGCAAATTTTATTTTAATTCATAATGGGGTAGAATCGAGAATGAGTAAAATAAATTTGTCCAAATTCGCACGTAGAGAACGGGTGTCCCCGGTCGAGTTTCGAACCTCGACCTCCTCGTCACTTGTAATCCAGTCTGTTGCGAGACCGATGCCTTAGACCAGCGTGCCTGGGAACTATTGTGAAAGCGTTCCATTGGATGATCTTTGAATAAATTATAAATGTCGGTAGAGACATGAACTTGCAAACTTGTTTCTAGAGAACTTAATATTTCAATAATTAAAAAGTACCTACGATCAGTATAAAGATAAAGACTAGAAAGGACTTTCTTGCACTCATTCTTCGTCAATGTACTATGGATAGTTTCTTCAAGACAATGAATATCTCATGTTTTTTTATATTAAATAACTATATTTTAGAGAATACAGATTACTGGGTGACATCATATATGGGTGAAGGGGACCAGGAATATCGCGAATACAAATGAATGATTGCTCAAAACAAAACAAAAAGATTATTTTCTTTACCCTTAGGATACAGTAAAATAAGTTACATGCTGAAGGACTCAATTTGTACAATGCAACGGAGCTATCAAAAGACAGAACCCCTAATAATAACAATGATTATTTTTAAAATTTTAGCTTCCACTACAGAAAATGTAACACTTTTATGCGCAAGGAGGGTTAGGGCGGGCCTCGAAATTAAAAGTTTGCTGCGCTTACATATTAAAATAACACACAAAAATTGTGTAGGCTACTCTTTTGTCTTGCTATGCCTGAGTAGCTAATTGGGGAACACAATGTGGCAAAGCATAAGCCGCAAGATAAAAAAATAAACAAATGAGAGAATCAAAAGGAGGAAATTGTGGAAATCTAATTACTGTTAAGTTTCTAAGCATAAAAGTCGTCATTTCCTCTACTCGCGTTAAGACAACAATACCCGCAGTCTCTCGGTAGGGTGCTGCGGTATCTCGAGACAGAAGCAGATGTTCTCTAAGCCACATTTACCACAACAAAAGAAAAAAGGGAGTTTTAAAGATCAAGTTGAGACCTTCTCCAGTAATGAGCCTGACTGTACCACACCGCCCATCAGCAGCAGATGTCTTCTGCGACAAACAGACCACCCGATAAAATCAAGATCGTTCCGACAACTTGAAAGGTAGACTCGAAACAAACTCGCAGTTTGGAGAAACTTGAGCGAGAGATCGATAATCTACTCCCTGGCACATTTCCTTAACGTAAGGCCCGCGCAAACCAACGCGGGAGTTGGAGTGGGACGTGGGAATTTCTGGCGGGGTTGAGCGGGGTCATACCAAAGCGAAGCAATTCGCGTTAGTTCAAGAAAGGATACTAAAGTCTGTTCAGCGTAGGAATTGTTTCCTGAAATACCTTTTTCCCTACCAGAAATCTATTATATAGTAGGATATTGGTAGGAAAAAATACCTTTCATAGAGTAAATCCTTCCGTGAATGGAGTATAGTTTATAAAGGTCTGTGTCTCTTGAGTGGGTTTTAGTGTACATGCTAATTACAATAAACAGTTAAGTGCAGACTAAGTTTGTAGCTATGTGCACTTTATCAGAAGAAGAAATATTGCTGTTATTTGCTGTATCTGAAGAAGATGATAAACGAACGAAGCAATAGGTGGATGACATTAATGAAGAAAGACTTTCACACGGAGAATATCACACACTCACACACAAATAGCTCAGTTCAGGAGGAAAGATGAAAGCGATTTTATATTTATTTTATGATTCACGTAGAAGGCCAGAAAATGTATCATTGGTGAAATTAATTGACTGGGTGATTTTTATTCTCTAGAGTTAAGTTAGTAGGTGGTGATTATGTTAAACTGGTTAGTAAAGTGTAAGTTAAACAGCTACCGCGGAAAATAATAAGGTATGATTATCTCAAGCATTGCTAAGTACGGGTTTCTAAATATAACTTAGTAATAATATTTGCTATACATTTTACGTATTTAAATAACTTGATACACAATACAATGAACACTTTTTATTTTGCCTGTGAGATCCAAAATGTATTGATTATGTCATTTACATAGAGTTAAGAATTAAACATTACTTTTTTAATATGATGCATTAATGAGCTATTGTTTGTTATTAGAATGACCTTGATTAAATATTTCTGGAAATATTACTACTACTACTACTACTACTACTAAATTTTTTATTTACAGGAGTACATATTTTTAATCATTAAAAATGGTCCAGCTAAGCACAATGTGCTTGTCAGCTGGCGTCTCACCATAAATGTCATACATACGTGTAATATTGTAAATATATAATAAATACATTTCATTCCTTTAAGTCTATTCTTCTTATAACTAACATAATTCAAATATTTAGTTTAATTCTTTAAATCTATTACATTTTATATTTTATTTAATATTCGAAAACCAGTCTAGAGTCCATTTCATAGCTTATTTGTCATATAAGACACTCTAGTATTATTATTTAATTAAGTCTGTGAGCCAATTAGCAATTTTTTTATTTCTCTTTTTACATTTGAAATTTTATCTATTCCCTAAAGGGTATCCGGTATCATGTTAAAAAGTGTTGGTATTATTATTTTCATGTGTTGTTTTCCGTATTTATTTATATATAAAGGTATTTTGTGCTGTGTTTTCTGGTGTTGTGACTATGAGTCTCTCTTACTTTAAATGGTTCTGAATAGTAGTACCGAATTATTATTTTATAGTTATACATGTTTTTTTTTACTGTCAATGGTTTCCACTCCTTATTCATGACTTTGGTACTATTCTTTTCACTCATTATTTTAATAACTTTAATTTGAATATTTCTTAATTGATTTAAATATAGATCACTTGTCTTTCCCCAGGAAGTTATACCATAGCCTAGATGTGATTCGATTAGTGCATGAACAGTATTTTTAGAATACCAAATGTAACATATTGTTTTAGTGTGTATATATATATATATAATATAACCATTCCCGCTTTTAGCTTCCTACTCATTATGTCTATGTGAGTATTCCCTTTCATATGAAATCAATCATTAGCCCAATATAGTTATATGTCTTAACTTGCGTAGATGTTTAACAATTACACGGTTTTATATTATGTAAACAATTTAAGCAATGACCTTTTATATCTAATTTATACTTTATAACATGCGGTAGTCTGATATGCATTGTTTGCGGTTTTTTAATGTTGATTATTAATTTATTATCGTGAGTCCAGTATTGTATCCTATTAAAGTCTTCCCGCAACATTTGTTTAGCTCTATCTACATTTTTGTGCACCGCATACAGTATTGTGTCATCAGCATACGGCATTGTGTCGTCAGCATACGTAAATATACCTCAGTTCTGTAGACAGTTTGACATTGTTCTTGTAGAAATTAAGTATAGCATTGGCCCAAGATTAGAGCCTTGTGGTACTCCAATATTTATACCCAATTCTTCACTTTCTATATTATTTATTATAACTATTATTTTACTATTTGTTAAGTAATCTTTAAACCATTCATAAATATTACCTCTGATACCAATTTTATAAAATGATTCTAGTAAAATAGTCCTTATCTAACGTATCAAACGCTTTTGCCATGTCTATGTGTTTGTTTTCGTTTAATTTCTCTAGCATTTGATTAGTAAAAGTGTGTAAAAGTATTTCCATACTTTTTTTTTTTGGAATCAGTATTTTATTTGGTCAATTATTTTATAATAGTTACGGAACATCATCAAAGTGTCCATTTGTCGACGCCAGAGCATGTGGTTGATTTTTACATATGCACACACACAAAAATAAAAACCTGTGTCAAATTCCACCATAGCTACTTAAAAATGTAATAACAAATGAACGCTTCCTGAGAACACAATAGTGAATGTGTCAACCTAGTTCACAGTGGCGTGGGAAAACAACAACCTCGAGACACAACATAGGCAACCCTTAAAAATATGTCAATATATATATTTTTTTTCCTTGGTGACGCAATCCTCTATCACAATACTTTGGGTTATGAAAGCACATCCATAGGACAGAGAAACTCGCAAGGTTATGTGACGTTTTCGCAAGCAAGGATTTCAGACATTATATGCTAATTGCTACGGTAGTCTGAATGACCCCTCTGATCTGTCAACCGAAGCGAACCACCAGGAGGTATAGGCAAAATTGGACTTCAAAATTATGGGCTGAAACAGGGTTGCCACTATTTTCTTACTACTAGATTCCTTGTGTTTTCCAAAAGGAGCTCCCATTTTTTTAGGCAGCTTAGAATGAAGAAAAGAGTAATAAAATTTGATTTTTTTTTTTACCACAATGACTAAGAGTGAAGTCATGTAACTTATGTCGCTTCACAACCCTTGTTTAACGCAAAGTAGACATGTTTGAATCAGCGTGCTTAGTTCTTCACTTCACTTTCGTCCTAACAAAGACACACTCTTTTAAGCTTTCAACTAAATCTTTCAAATTTATAAATACGCCAGCGTTGTTACTAGATTTTACAAAAATTCCCTCTGTTTTCTCGATTCTTGAAGTGCCTGGCAACTTTGTGAAATAGCAAAGTTACTCGCCACCACATAAAGAAAATATTGCAGATTCTATTATAATAAAATGCAGACCACTTAAAAGCATGTTGGAGAGCACGAGTAAGAAATAAACGACTGGTAGGAAGTCTTTTCCATAAATTATAGTGGGACTGCCCCACGATGGAAGGTTATAATATACTAATATGTTATATAATAATTTATGCAGGTGTCACGTTTGACAATATTATTGATATCGATGAAGTAGTAACTTTTGGCCAATAGCTACATTTTGTTAATATTGACAGAAAAAAAGCTATAAATTCACATTTGTATTAAGATTACATTATATAGGGTGAGCGACTTAAAACCGGCCCGCTGCGGGAAAAAGTTGGTTACCAAGCATATGGTAAGGTTTTTAAGATGCTCATCCAGTAGACTGACTCAATGACAGAGCCCCATCTAACGGTCGATTAAAGACAAGATCCCCATCGAACCAGAAAGCGCGACGAAGCGCGGTTTTCTGCATACGTCATTTAACAACAGTTGAGTTGGAATCAGTTTAATATGGGGTTTTTTATTTCAAAAAAGATATTCAATTTAGATATGTATTTTTAAATTATAACTAAACAGTTTCCCTTGCCTCAAATCCACTGTTTTCTAAAGTAAAATATAGTAAGCCGCACCACAATGCGATGCTTGGTTTGAAATGTATTATCTAACTAAGTTAGATGTTATCAGAGAGGTGAGACGGGCTCTTAAGTTATTTATTTTTCACCGCGTCTTACTACCTTTTCGGTTTATACGCTTAAGTACTAATTACACTCATGAATTAGGAATAGGAAAGATAAGAATGAGATGAAATGAACCTACATTTGCGTGCAGGGAGGGTTGAAAACCATTTAGAAAATCCACCCCAGTTCACCCGACCAATATCCGAACCTCGATCTCCCCGTCCTAGGTAGTCTAGCTAAACACGACTAGCGCGTTGGCTAACTAAGCCACCGCGGCGGGTGGCTCTTAAGTTGCCCCGCAAAACATAAATTATACTGTAATCCAAGAGAATTAACTAAGACGCTAGTATAAAGGCTATAGAATTCATCAGTAAAGGGGGGAGGGCGTTGATTTAAAGGTGTTGTGTTACTTTAAACGTTAATATTGAGGTGTAAATTAATTATGCGAATTAAATAACAATAAATACTGTTACTATAAAAAATTAATTTAAACTTAATTGAAATTATAAAAACTCTAACCCATTTTAAAACCGATGTCCAAGGTCCACGAATCCACGTTTCGGCACTTTTAATAATTATTGTGTGTCTATTTGGGGTGTCTGGGCCACTGTACGATTCTTGCCCATATCTTTCTGTCTTATGTAAGAACTGTTCAGATCCCACCCCCTTTTGCCCTTGTTAGCAAAAATAAACAAAGCTCGAATCCCTTTACCCCCCCCCCTAAGGTGCTTACGTAATACTTTAACGCACTCCATTCAAGAAATAATCACCGAAATTTGCCAAACGCGGCAGGGAAATTGCAAGAGAGCGCTCGGTCACGTGTAATAAGCATAAGCTGAGAGGTGTGACTTTGTAGTTTATACTTAGATATCAACTAACATGACATGAGTGGTTAGAGAGACTTTACAAGCTTAGGGGTCAATGAATCGATTCCAGGCGGTGCATACAAACTAAAATAACCGGATAGGGGTTAAGGAACTTCACAATAATTATTAACCTGGAAAAGTAAAGATGCTTCGCCTTGGTAAGAGTGGATGGTGATGGTGAGGGCAGGGAGATAATGAAGCTGGTCGAGATCGATCATAGACCTTCAGCGTCGGCGAGGTACATTAGTCAAGCCTGCAGGTGTTTTACCTCAAGCTTAATATTACAAGTGAGGCGGAACATATCCTCTGAACGTAACTGTCACTTTTGATAGATATTACCAATACCTATAAAACAACACTAATGAAAATAATAAAGTGTTATCACTAATGACTGAAAATAAATGTATATTTTTTAAAGTTCCTTCCTACCAGAATCCTGATAAATTGTGTGTGTGTATGTATGTATGTGTGTGTGTGTGTGTGTGTGTGTGGAGAGAGAGAGAGAGAGAGAGAGAACGAGAGAGAGTGCCTGTGTAACACACAATTTATATAATATATATAATACACAAGCCAACGTTAATTATTTTTATTTTACTGTGTGAAAATATCAACTAGAGCATATTTTGACTCAGTGCAACGTTAGAAAATAGCTCACGTGGCAAATATATACCTACGGCTCTAAGGGGTAAAAAGATACGCTGGTGTAAAACGTAAGGCTTACACACCTGTGCCGCACGTATATCGATCGAGTGGTTGACCACGACGCGATTAGTGAAAGAAAACTAACTCGGTTTACAAACTCTCAACTTATCTACGATAGAATTGAATCGAGGCACAGTTGGAGCGTGCAATAATGTGTGTTGCTTAGAGTACGTAAGATTGCTGAACGAGTATGCAAATCAACCCATTAAGTGCAGTTGATATGGCGGTTAAGAGCACCCGCATACGATACATGTGAGGTGACGCGTGTCATGTAGAAACGGTAAATTAAGATTTAAAAAAATATTATCATACGAACCGTACAAAGATAAAATTGAATCTAGCAAACTTAAAGAAGGGAGTAGAAAACATTTCATATTACAAATTACAAGTGCAGCCTTCTTAGGCATGAATTTTAGAGACTGTTCACTTCTTAATTTAGTAGCCTCCAAACTAATTGTATTCTGGGTCGTAAACTTTCAATTAAGGCGCTAGAATAATTGAGTAGAAATTCTTAAATGCAAGAAACCAATTTGGTTTATAGAGTTTCTGGGTGGAGGTGTCCTGCCGATACAATGTGTTGTGACCCCTTATTAAATTGCATCGTTTTATTCACACACACACACACACACGCACACAACACAACATATATATATCCTATGCTACTACAAAAGTTGGCCTTTTTTTCCCCAAGCACTTAGGTCTTGATGATCAACCAAAGTTTTGTGATTTTAGGACTTTTTAGAGTGGAAAATTTCAACTTTTAAACTGTTTACAAACCCATACATATATGTATAGCCTCATTCATATAAAATACAGTAGCCCCATGGCTTCTTTGGTGCTGACTGACAGTTCACAGCTGACTTCTGACAGTCAACATTTAGGTCTATACCTGAATTTTGACTGTCAGAAGTGACAGCTGCTAAACACATGTTTTTGCAGATCATATGGTTTGGCGTAGGGATACATAATTTGGTCTGGTAACATTTCAAAGCCATCAGTTGTCAGCTGTGAGC
Organism: Timema cristinae; assembly: GCA_039000515.1. Classification (NCBI taxonomy): domain Eukaryota; kingdom Metazoa; phylum Arthropoda; class Insecta; order Phasmatodea; family Timematidae; genus Timema; species Timema cristinae. The sequence goes on along the minus strand of JBCFYV010011172.1, from coordinate 32,419,215 downwards.
TGTCACTCAGCACCAAAGAAGCCATGGGGCTACTATAGGTTTGTGTTTATACTTTAAAGAGACTAAAAACAGGAATTCGTGTACGAACCTCATGGATCAAACTTAAGCCTTAGTACTTACTCTTTGTCACGGCAGAAACAAGTAATTATATACATTTAAATAAACTTTTTTTTATAAAAGTACTAAACGTCCACTTTCTAAACACATACAACCAAGCACAGCATCCAAACGTGGAGCATAGATTTTACTATAAAACTGGACTGAAGGACAAGCTCGTATACAAATTAGCATCGTCACTACTTGGAATCGAACCAAGATCTTTTATACTTGAATTCAAGCATCTTAAAAGTTAACCACGAAAACGGGCTTGGCAAGTTAACAACATATTGTATGCAATCATTTAAAATAAGTTACGAGCTATAACCTTTATTGGTTAAAGTCATAACTCATAACCAGTACAGACCCCAAGTTGTTTTTAATATTTATTATTTCGAAAGGTACTTGAATATGGGAAACCCCTTAAGGTTTCTCCCATCCAATTCACTCCATCTCAAGGAGCGATCCAGTGTTTGCTCCCCTAGCTCTCAGGATGTGATTTACAACATGTCCTTCATACTGTGATACATATTTCACCCCTCCAGCCTCCCCCCAAGATTGATTTCCGGCCTCGCTCAGTCCTCGTCCCTGGGTGGTAGGAGCAGCCTATTGTTTCCACGACAGAAAGAGGAGAGATAGAAAACTTCCTACAAGATCTCAGACAATCCACTTAGCCAGACCGGCGCCACGAGGTTTTCTCGTCAGAGTGGTCCACGGTTCGAACTTTGTGAATCTATTCTTCTAAAGTTGCAATTTAATTAATGACGAATAATATAAAGTTATATTGTCTATGTATATTTGTTAGTCTGGTTTGGAATATGTTTAAAAATATAGTTAATATCAAATAATTTTATAAGAGGGAATATAAAAAAAAGTATTAGAATACGATATTAATAGGTAAACATTTAGTTTTTTAAATTGTATTAATTTTTGTGTACCACGTCTTACTACTCATTCGTTTATGCCTATGTACTAATTACACTAAAGGGTTAAGGATTAGGAAGGTTTTCATTTAAAGGAAATGCACTCGCATTTGCAAATGCTCCCGACCAGGATCGAACCGCAAAATCCTTGTCTTCGGCAGTCTAGGCCAACACGAGAGTGGCGCTTTAGACCACGCGGCCACCGAAGCGGATGTAAATTGTAATCAAATTATTGAAGTTTCAAAGACTCAATCTTTTGGAGATGAATACACCCGTGTGCTCGAGTCCAAATCGGGAGTCGAGGGTTCCATGCAGGCCGGCTGTGAGGTTTATTATCCACTTCCTAGGCGTTTTCTTACATTAAATACGTCAATAGTTTCGTGTTATAGCTATAGTGAAGACACGCGAACATATGCGTAAAGCTCGTCTAGCCTGTCAGTGATGGAAAATCAGCATACCACTCTTCCTCCATGCAAATGTGGGGTACATTTCATCCATATTCCGCTTTTCTCATCCCTACCCCAATAGTAGAGTAAATAGCTCAGACGGGGTAGTAAGACGTGTTACACAGACCCCAACACGTGATATATAATATATATATATATATATATCTCACGGGTCTGTGTGGTAAATATATATATATAATTAAATAACTCTTCAACTCTCCCAGATAAATCGTTTTATTATAATCGTCAAAAGGATAAATCTATCTGAAAGCTATTAACAAAAAAACAACAAAAAAACGACTAGATGAACTCGTGTGTAGGGATATGGGAAAAGTATCGATACTCTACTAATATCGATTTTTTCCTTTCGATACTAGTATTTTCTACTCGATACTTTTATGATATTAGTACTCACACTCCGGTATCGGAAGGGTATCGAAAGAAACAGATTTTTGCTATCCTCACTCACACATGCTGGGATTAAATGTTTACTAGAATGGAATATGGAGGAAGAACAAGTGACACTTTTTTCTTAATTCTCACTCATTTTCTGTATGAAAAGAAGTGTTTAAATAAAAATGAAAATACAATTATTATGATGCAAAAGTTGAGATTATTATTACAAGATTAAAAAAAAAATCTTCCAGATTAAAATTTCTATACCGATAATTACTGTCATCGATACTTTCCTTTCTATACCACATCCCTACTCATGTGTTCATACGCCAGGCCACATAGGCCTACTCTGCATCTGTCAGAAAAATGTAGTGACCTTTTTGACAATTTTGGTGACCTTGCACTTGTTTTTTTGTAATCTGCTCTAAAAGTGTGTGCCACGCGGGAGTGAGACGGGCCCTCACCACTTACCAGTGTCCTGAGCCTCCTCGTTCTCTGGGGAGTTGGCTCCGCGCAGACATGAGTGGAAACTGCGGCTGATGCGCCGACTGTTGGTAGAGCCGTGGCCGTCGAGCGTCATATTACACACACTTCAGGGGACGAGAGTCCCTTCTCCCCGACACGGCGACGATCGCAACAAAACGTCCCGACACTCTTAACCAGTTCGGATGATTTTTGTTTGTTTTTTACCCCCCTTGAGGCTCCACGAAACGACGGATATGTTCTGTTTCTTTACATGTGTACCGGACCTTCCGTTTCCAGGATGTTCTACAAAAGGTTAATAGTTTGTTCTACTTCACGGTTTCGCTTCAATACACCTTTCAATTGATTATTATTGATTTCGAAGGATGTTCCCTATAAACAACATTATTATAAAAGTTTATAATTATAAACCCACTAAACTGGTTAGGCCTGAGGCCTATACAATGAACAAACGACCATAAAGTAAAATAGAGGACATGTTTTTCAGGATAAGGATTATAGAGATAGAAGTAATAAATCCAATCAATGAAGCTGGATGAAACAAAAATAACTAAACACAAAAACTAAATTATATGGACACAAAAGTAGAACTTTAATCAACAGTTTAAATATAAATATATATATTTTTGTCAACTAACCAGATAACTCTTTGAACTAAAGGAACTTTGAAAGTTTAAGGACGCTAGAACGTAAGCTCACATCAAAACTCTATCCAGAGTCACCTCCATCAAATCCATAGCCTGACACCCAACCTTCTTAAAATTAATTGTCAAATTTTTGCTCGAATTTTTTTTCTTCTTCAAAAAAACCAAGTAAATGTCGTATTGATTTTAAAAAAAAAATCAGAAGGGGAACGTCTAATTTGACGAGAGTTGGAAAATATTAATTTGGCATCGCTCCATGTGTTGCGGCAGCTTGCACTGCACGTGGCCTAACATCAGTGGTCAGGTTGGTCGCCTCTTTTCTGTACCTTCTACTATTTCGCGACCATTTTGAAGCTAGTTTAGATTATTATTTCTAACAATCTCTCATGGCTACTTCTGTTAACCACCTTTAAGATAATAGGAGAACGCGGATAGTTTTTGCAATAATAATAGTCTTTAATCAGCTTCTGGCTGTATTCTTATCTTTTAATTCTATTCACCCGATAAAGATGGAAATGAGGCAATTTATCAATTCCCAATTTAATTGTTTGCGTAAAAAAATGATAGCTTTATCGCAAACGTAAACACAATCTAGTGAAAGAAGACTTAATATGTGTTGATAAAATCTTCAATAACACTGTATTGAAAAAAAGTTAGTCAAGTGTCAATTTGTTTTGATCAATGCCGTTGTTTAATTGACTTGATTGGCAGCAGATAAACTCTTCTAGCATTTGCGAGTATAAGCCGAACGGGTAGTAAGATGCGGTGATAATAATAAATATATAATAATAATAAATTTAACTTGAAATTAGAGGTGTTAACAAAATCGAGAATTTAATTTATGACCTTGACGTCAAGCGTTTCGGTTCAGTATGTTATATTTATTCAAGTGCTGCAATACAATTGGTTTCACGTTTGTTAGAGTAGTTTATTATTAGCACCGCTTCTTACTACCAGTTCGGGTTGTACGCACTTAAGTTAATGTGTAATGGTAGGGTGATGTGAGATGAAATGGAGGACCTACAGCTTAACGTGGAATCCGAACCACGGTGGAAGCCTAGCACTCCACACATTCACAAGCTGTGATTAATAGTAATATTGTCAGAGGTGAAAGAAGGGTTTGGCAATCAGATAAATTTGTGCCGGGACCGGGATTAAGCCTCGGACCACCACCACAGAAGTCTGACACCTTACCCCTAGATCAACAGGTCACCTTAAAGTGGTTAAATTAAGAAATATAATAGTTAATTATGTAATAAGATTAATCTAGTTGTTGAAATCATAATACGGTTTGAACTCTCAACTCTCAACTTAAAAGGGAAAAATTAATTCTGAACATCCGAAAACTAAAAGCCAAATAGCTAAAACAAGTAACTTTTATTATTAAAATGAGTAGGTTCAAAAGAAGTCAGGAATGCCACATCTCCAACAGAATTATAAAGAACGCATTAAATTCTATACGAAACTGAATAACATTTCCATTATATTACATCGCCGAAGAAAATAGCTCGTTTCATAAATCTCAAAAGATAGGAAGAAACTAAAGTATGCAGATAAGGGTTATTTATTTGTGGAAAGAATCGAGTAAGTAAGACCATCAATCACCACTATAACACAGTTTGAGAGAAACGAGGGTGAATAGATTAAAAAAATATATATATATGAAAACTTATAAACATAATAGGTCACAATATTAGAATTGTAGATTAGATAGCGTTCGATCTCAGATCCTTAATGGAATATTAAAATCACCACTTCACTAAAATTTACACCTATATTCCTTGAATCCAGACCCAGCAGTTATTAGGTCTACTAAAACACTTGACACTTGCTTCAATTAGATTAAAATATCCGTTAAACGCAATTGAATGGCTTACAAATTTAAATTCATTATAATCATAAGATTGCTCAACTAGTATGTACATATTTAGAGGTAATATTTTTTTATTTTTCCTAGGTACCCCGTCCTGACCATTCGCAAAATTCATTAACTAATCACAAAAAAAAGGCCAGTGGAGGATTAATTTTAAAGAAAGATATGAATATTCGCTAGCAGAAGATGTAAAATACTAACGAGGAATAAATTACCACAGCATACCTGTTTGGGACTAAACCCCAGACTCCCTAGTAGATAGCAAGGAGGGTATACCACAATACCAACTTTTCTTGTCATAAAACCCACCTTGAGAAAATATGGCTTTCACGGCATATAAAATTAAACCCCAGAATATCCAAGCATCGTTTACTTTTCCATGCAAATTGAATATGCAAGCAAGATAAATTATTATTTAGGGAAGCAAATATATTTACAAATAAAAAGTGTATGCAAACCTACGCCAATTTAGATACATCATATAAAAACTATAGTTAGGACCGTGGAAATAATCCTCAAATTAAATGTTACAATAACAAAAAAAGCGATTCAAATTATTTTCTTCTAAATACAACTATTACACTTAAAAAATATACACATACAAAAAACTGATCTTAAAGCTCAGAACGACACACGCAAGTTTTTGTTTTTAAACAATCACGCGAACACAAAGTTTTATCCGTCCCGCGAGTCCGCATCGTATAACGTGACCGGGCCGAGTCTATACCGCTACTGAAGACATATCTACCAGTCACTAAAAAGAGCGAGCAACCCTTTACTGAGCCACAGAGGTCGGTCTTGCTGCTGGCGAAAGGCGGGGAGGGAGGGAGATTAGACCAAGAATGAGTAGAGGGAGGGAGAAAGAAAGTAGGGGGGACACGCGACCGCCCGCTACAAACAAACCTAGCATGACGAAAGATGGACGGAGGGGAGGAAAGGTTTTGCGATAAATAAACATCGCGAATGTGACACCCTTCCCAGGAGTTTTGCATATTTTTTACTGATAGCTCTCTTTTCCTACTCTAATAACAGTGTACAATAAGATTATGGTAGGGAGAACAGAAAATAAGTCACAAACGTTAGTAAAACTACTTTAATATAATCATACAAGTAAAGTTATTTACATATATAACTTTTGATAGATGTCAATACTTATAAACTAGCATTGGAAATTAGGTAAAAAGCTACCAAACTTGACCCCAAAAAATTATTTGTATTTTCTGAAACTGTTTATTTCTAGAAGAATTATACTATAAGTAGATTCACATTAGATCGACCCTGAACAGTGGCGTATCCTGAGAAAATTAATAGGTATGCTGTACTCTAAAAGCTGAAAGGAGGATTCGGGGTTCAAAAACTCTTAACCACCGTAGACCAAGAAGATAAAGAGACGCTTCCCTGGAAATATTTAAACATGAGTACCTCTAGTTTATAACAATAGTTTTCAAACATTTATGAGTTTCTTCGTACTCGCATGCTATTTTGGTAAACTTTTCGCCATCCAACTGCCCTCGTCCCCTTTATTCGACTTATTTATATCTTTGTTTCAATATCCACCTTTACAGCCTACTGCATATTCTGACTTCATAAAAGTACACCAGAACAATGCACAAAACACACCAAAACGTGAAACTACCTGTGATTATCATCCACTCAAATTGTAACGGAATACCAAAACACAGCACACTGCAGTTCATCGCAATACATAAATAATCAGATATTTAAGTAAAAATGTCAGGGCTAAAGGTGAATTAATTCACACGTACACTAACATTTGAAAGCAGTACAGTAAGTGGTACAGCTGTTTACACACTCGCGTGAAGTTGGGAGTCTCTGTCTACCCAAATGAATAAAAAAAAAAAAAAAAAAAAAACCTGTATTTAAAATAAAATTAAATGTTTTACTTACTGCCCGGGTTTGATTTTATCATCGATAAAACTCATGGCTTCCAATACACTGTCATTTTTCAACATCACTTTTGAGATACACCTCTTGAGAATGTGATGTTTTTATAAATAAGACATGTTTGAAAGTTTGCGCATGTGCGTATCTGGTCTTGGCCGGTTTTCTGTAGAAACGCTGGAAAAGTTGAAATTATCTCTACTCGAGCAGTGGCCAAGCGGACTTCTTGTTGTGATTGGATTAGAGCTGTCACGTGACCAAATCTCAGCATTGCTCGCGTTTTACAGCGGACGTGTGAATCCACAGTAAGAGTGTTGTACACACAGCTAGCATTTTCACTTATTTGAGGTATTTAGTGTGAACTCTCGGCAGAGTGATTATATCAGCACACGACTTATAAACTAACTTAAATCTAGAACAGATACAGCAGCCCACCCCCCGCCCGTTAATTCAACACCGTTAGAAGGGAAATTCAAATTTTACCAATGATATTTTTTTCGGCCATGCCGGAAATCAAACGTGGAACTCTTAGTTTAGTGGGCAGGCAAACTGCCCACTGAGATAAAGTGTCGGACTCACAGGTAGCGATACGAAAAGTAAAAAAAAACACACCATAAAAAGAGTAAAATGAAGTACTACATAAATCAAGCGTCCATCATAACCTGGTGGGGGGAATAAAATAAATTGTACAACTCACGTTGCAATAATAGAGCCTAATTATGAGCCTGAAACAATTTATTAGATCCTGATTATGCTCCAGAAGCTATTTAGATCCGTAAATTGTGACAACAGTAAAAAAGGAGAGATTTTTTCCTGTTAAGCCTATTACTCTATTGCTACGTCACCGGTTTAATGCTAAAACATTTACATCTGAAAATAAATTTAATTTTACCTTTTCCTGATAAATCATTATGAATTGTGAAATTACACTCCTAAAATTAGAGATTCTTTGATGTACAATTATATAACATCACAATGACTAATGATTAGATAATGTATACTGCAAAAAATTATAAACTCATAAGCAACAACTAAAAGAACAATGTTAAAACTCCATAAATACTTCATACTAAAAACAAAAACACTCTCTAACTACTACAATTGGATCAGCCTTCATTCCCCCCCAACCCTACTTCACCTGTATATACTCTAAAACGATGGTAAATAAACTTGCCAAATACATGATGATACATGTGCCTAGAATGAAAAAAATACAATAAAATAGGTATTTAATTAGTACATAATTTAAAACTTGTTGTTTATAAATTATTTTACAAACATATTTGCATTTGTTTTATTTATTTGAGCTATACTATCTTTTGATTCTTGAATATTTGTTCAATAGTTGGCGAACTGTTTTACTTGCGATGAGTATTCAGCAGGCCTGGGTTGTAAACACCCTAGTTCATTGGCCATGTTTGTCGGCAAGAGGAAAAGGGGAATCTTGCAACCCCATAGGCATTGGTCAAGGTCATTAGAACTTCTATAGCTTTGCATGATGTTTTCAAGCAGCAGGTCCTGGGCTTCATAAGATAGATAATAGATAGATACACCATTTAGGAAGAATTATTACTTAAAACACAATATTCTTGGAATATAAACAAATATTAGTTTAAAAAATTATACATGTATATTAATTCACAATTTAAACATTACTATTTACACAGTTTGCACATACAGCATAGCATTAAGAAACTAGTCCATATAATTATGGGTATGCGGCGCAGGACTAGCATACCCAGAGAATACGCCACTGACCCTGAATAGAGCATTTCAACCCGGACTGCTGACGGCTATTTATAATGGAATCGCGTTATAAAGGTATGTTTAGAAAATACAATTACTTTTTTTTTTGCTGTCAACATTGAAATATTGCTACTATATAATTATTTTATTAGAAACGATATTATTTGTCAAAACTGACAGTTAAATATATTTTAGCGCTGCGTCTCACTACCCGTTCGGGATATACGCCTATGTAATAATTACACTAATGAATTAGGAAAGTTTCATTGGGATGAAGTATAAACGCATTTGCATGAAGGAAGAATGGAAAACCATTTAGGAAAAACCACCCTCAGTACACCCGACAAAGATCGAACTCTGGTCTCCCTGGCTATTGCAGTCTAGCCTATTGCAAGAGTAGCGCCTTGGACCATGTGGCCAGCGAAGCGAGGTCAAATAATGTAATTTGACATTTTAAAACATAAATATAAATTCATCTAGTAACATTTTGAGCTATCAGATACTGTCTTTTCATACAGTGGCTCTTTTCATACAGTGGCCTTAGTATGGATTTTCTTTTTCTTTATTTTGTTATTGAAGTCAGGCACGAAGCCAAAAAAGGGGCAATGGGGTTCCGGAAAGTCTACCTCCCATCCCCAACTCAGAACTTTCAACTAATACTTCAGTTAATTAGAATTAAACACCACATTTCAAGGCATAAAAATAAAGATTAATGAGTCGATTTATCATCTGTGTCATATAGTCGTCCAAGGCATTGTGCGTCTGTTAGATCCCGTCTGTTTCCATGGCGTGAGACTCACAAATAATAAGGTATAGACTTGTGTAATTAAAGACAGAAATACATTTTTCTTTAACCACATTGTTAAAGGTAAGTACTGATTTTTGTAGAAATCATATTTGAAATACCTTTTTTTCCCCCAAATCAAAAATATAATATAATATATATATATATATATATATATATATATATAATATAATATATACTCCCCCTCATTCTTTTCCGAGCCTAATTGAAATTATCGAACGTGTTCAACGCAGTCTGTAGTTCAATTATTTAATTTTTTTAAAAGTTGTTTTTAAATAAATACTCGTATAATAGCTCACATTATATAATTAATCTTTTAGAGAAAGTCCACTTTTCTGAAGTACTTAACGGCCTGAAAATTGTAAAGGATTTTGAAATATGAAGTAAAATAAAAAAAAGTACGGTGTAGTTTTGTCAATGTTTGCAGTCATGTTTTTTCTTACACAAATATAATCCGCTTTACTCTGCTACATCACTAAAATATCAGCACAATATCAAATTTGAATTATATTTTAAGATCCATAAAACATGTTAAACTAATAATAGTGAACGGTAAGCAACTCGCTATCTCCGTGGATCTAAAGTTGAAATATTTAATATAATTTCTCCTTGGATTTGAAATTGATATTTTTCCTTGGTGATCAAGTCAGATAGAAAACTAATGAATACTATATATTTAAGACTACATGTCATTCATTGAGAGTAACCAATGTTCACGTGGTTTAAGATGTCGGTCTCACAATACATGTCAACATTTAAAAAAACCCATAGGTACTCAATCGATTGCTTATAATTCGTTAAAATCGGTGCACGTATTTGACAGTTAACGCGGCACAAAGATCCAGACAAACAGATTAAAAGCCAAACGGTCAAGTTAAAATAGAAGTTTGCTATGTTCGACAAATTATAATATACACAATGAGATAGGTTTATCTTTTGGTGCTACACGTCTTACTGTCTGTAGAAACTAACATAACTGATGCCAAGCTAAGGGCGCTATTTAAGATGGGATGAAAGGGGGTGCGAGAAAAAGCCAGTGTGCAAAATAAATAAAATATCCCTCCAGTACAAACAAAGAATTTAATTTTCTTCACATGATGACCTCAAAATTTCTTTAATATCTGTCAGGGTTGTCGTGGAATTAAATGACAACTTTTTTCTTCATTTAAAAAGTTTATCATCTAATTCCGCTATGCTCATGAAGGATATTCAACAACCGTTGGTATCAATACGCGAAGAAAATTAAAACATATGTTGTAATAGAGCAATATTTTATTTATTTTTGCCCCAAAAAAGTTTTCCCATAAAAACTGCAAAAACACTTGCCTTTTCTCGCGTACTCTTCCATCTCACCTTAAGGAGTAATCTAAAGCAAATACACTAATCCTCGTCAGAAGAGAGGGTGGAGAACCACTAAAGAAAAAAAGTATACTAGTCAGGAGGGATTTAACTTCTGATGCCCTCACCCCCTTAAGTCTCATGAATAGGAAAACATTGCGGAAACCCGGAGGGCACATGTTCCTGCAATCATTAAATATGCATCCACCTCTGGAATAATTTCAACGGTGGGGCTAACACAATCGATATGCTGCTGATATTTCGGTGAATTTTCAAAGAAAACAAATTTAACACTCGGGTTTCAAGATGCGTGAGGGTTTGTGTCTTATAACGAACGCAAACGTTTATCGTTTGAATAACAAAGATACATTTGTACAAAAGTCGATTAGAGATTTGAACACCTGAACTAAAAAAAAAAAAAAAAAAAGGACCTACTTATTGTTCAGTGATGGATTCGTTCCAAAATTTTGTAGGCTGGGCACTGACTTTCTTGGTTCCAAATTCCGCTTAATCCCCAAAAACAATCTAAAACCATTTGGTTCCTCGTTTTCTCTCAACACGGGTAGCTACAAGATTCGCTATCCGACAGGCCATAGACATAATAGGTGCAAATAATTTATTGAGAGAAAATTACAAAATATTTTATGGCAAATTAATTCTTTCATTGTATGTTTGTATTTATTATATTAGCATACTTTTACACTTACATAACTAATAGCCGAAAGCTAACCTAACCTTTTTTATAATATCCATGGGGATAGGGTGGGAAGGCCGATATGAAAGAAGGTAGGGGAAACCGGTCCAAACACCCAAGTAGCAGCGAACCAGGAAGGGAGGAGTGAAGGGGGATACGACGTCCCGGGGCCGGCGTCAGGTCGGGGTAGTCTGGGTGTGCGGGTCTCAATGGGAGGTAGGGTGGCGTCAATGTTACCATTCTTACCAGCATTCTACGTATTCTGCTGCGCAGATTAGACACGTAGATCCGAGTCGAGTCTTGATAAAGGTGTCAATGTCGACCGACTTGCTCTACCGAGAGACTGTATAAGTTTTAAATTATGTTTGTTTAAGCACCGCTAAGCCCACACGGGCTATAGGTAAACACTAATGTGTTAGGAATAAGGAAGGTTGACTTTAGAGGAAGTAGACTCGTATTTGTGTGCCGGAGAGATATGTGGAAAACCATTGAGGGAAAACCACCCCCAGTACTCCCGACAGGAATTTAAAGTCCGACTACCCGTCATTGGCAATTTAACCTGTTGTGAAAGTGATGCCTTACACCAAGGGTCGGCAACTTTTTATATCGCGGGCCACGTGGGCTAATTTTTTTTTTTTTAATTGGTGTGCCAGTTTGAAAAAATACCAAACAAAATATTTCAACTTGTCTATTTTTATGAACACAATTGTTTGTTTGCGGGCAGGATAAAATCCATCAGCGGGCCGTAGGTTGCCTACCGCTGCCTTACACCATTCGGTCACAGCAGTGGGTCTGGGTAGCGTGCGTTGGTACGCGCCAAGCACGTTGCTAATATCCATTCCCGATAAATTTGGCTTCATCCTGGATTTGAAAATATACTTAAAACAGTTCCATATTAATTTGCTTCAAAAAACAGGGTCGCCCAGAGGAGATAGTTTGCCTCTGATCCACCAAACATATATTTTTAAAGAAGAAAATCTTGCAGCACCTACAAAACACCCTCATTAAATGATTTTCTGACCCCAGTTCTTATAAGGTGTATTGGAAGGGGATGCGAGAAAAAGTAAGCGGTTTTGCCGTTTTTATAAAAAAAAAATTGGCAAAATAAATAAAATATTGCTCCAATATAAACATATAATTTAATTCTCTTCACATGGTGACCTCAATTATTTTTAAATATCTATCAAGGGTGTTATGGAATTTAATGACAACTTTTTCTCTTAATTTAAAAAACTTCTCATCTAATGCCGGCTATGCTCATGACAGATATTCAACAACTGTTGCGGTCACCATATGAAGAAAATTAAACTCTTATACACTTATGTATTAATTACGATAGTGGATTTTGGGATTAAGAAGGTTTTATATATAAAGTGTATCCGCATTTGCGTGGAGGGAGAGTGAAAAACTATTTTGTAAAAAAACCTCTCAGTATACCCGATCGAGATTCAAACCTCGATCTCCCCGTCATCGGCAGTGTAGTCTACTGCGAGAGTAGCACCTTAGACCACGCGGCTACTGAAGCAGGTACCAACTTTTTAACATACACAAACACAACTTTACACACAAAAATATATTTTAAGTACCAGTGCAATGATAAAACTATTTCACAATATTTGTAAATGTAATACGTAATTTATGTCGTAACGCAATTTAATGGTGATTTTGTAAACGGCCAAATGAAGTGAGAAACTGAAAGCTGTTAGAGTAATAACAGTTAAAATTATGTTTTCACGCTTTCAAATAGCGATTACTCAGAGCGCTAACGATGCGTGATGAGACAAGACTTGAAAAACTACATCAGGAGGGAGATAAAAAAAAATCCTTTCTTTGACTAAGTAAACAACACAAGCCGCTGTGGGTACGATGGTACATCTTCCCATCTGCTCAATTCTTATAAAAGTTTTATACTTTTTACGAGACAAAAATAAAAATAAATCATGATCAGTTTGATTGATAGCTCAGAATACACGTATAATATTACTACTCTTTCCAAAAGTGTATCCCCTAGTGAAAACTCTACAAAATTATAACCCTCTTCTCTGTTCAAAGAAATTGTCACGTAAGGTAGCGCTCAATGGTTAAAAAGGAACTTAATTCGTAAATCCAAGGTTTGTCGGCTTGACATTCCCGGTCTTCTATTGGCAGTGACGGGTATGTAACAGTCTTCTGATGTTGGGGCACCCTTCGGGAAAAATACCTATTGTATCGCGGTGAAACGATACCGGGACTTCTAGTTTGGTGGCCATGAATGCTGACCCATAGACCAAGAGGCCGGCACAGGTATCAACTATAATCGATGTATAATCTAAGTTTCAAACTTAGAAGCAGAACTCACTAAGATGCATACTGGAATTAAACCCGAATCTCCTATATCACTATTATTTATTAATTACTACAATTACATCTTGTGAATGTGGGGAATGCCAGGCCTCCACCGTGGTTCGGATTCCACGTTGAACTGTAGGTCCTTCATTTCATCTCACAATCACCCTACCATTACACATTAACGTAAGTGCGTATAACCCGAACGAGTAGTAAGACGCGGTGCTAATAATAATAACAATAAAAATAATAACTACAGTTGAATTAAGGAATTAATACAAGCGTCAGGGGTGAGGAGGATAGTTTAGAGAAAGTGCAGAGGCATTAGTACGGAGAGGTGGGCTCACCAAAGTGCATGCGGAAAAGAGCCCTTTGCTCACCTAGCTAGGATTCAAACCTCTTGACCTTCCCGTAAACGGCAAGTTTGTGAAATACGAGTATAGCGCCTCAGTCTGCGAGGCCTCGGCGCGGATATATTTATTGTAATTTGTGTAAGTTGTATCACCGACCGGGTGCACTCGGAAGATTTTGTATGAAGCGTGTGGACATTTTTTTCTTCTGGCGAATATATTTCCTTAACAGTCACCTTCCCTTGGATTGGATGATTTAGTGGCTGAGAGCATTGGTACTGAACACCGAAACATAAATAACATTAAAAACGCTAAGTTGATATTAGAATAAATTGAAAAATGACACATTAACATGGGAATCGAACCCGGGACCTATGGCTTAGCGCAACAATGATCTACCAACGAGCTATGAAAGCGCAATAATACGCTAAGCCAAAGGTCCCAGATTTGGTTACCGTTTATACTACAAGTGTCATTTTTCAATTTATTTGAATATGATTCAGTTACGGCTGCTTTCCGTAATTATAATCATTCAATCCCCGAGCTTCGCCTTTCATATATGCTTAATTGTATAGCGTTGCTTTCTTACACAATAAATTGATAGCTACAACATAAAGGTCAAGTTAAACAAACCGACCACATCGTCCCAAAATAGCTTTCACTGCTGTGTTAAGAGTTCCCCGCGATACGGACATAAACTCCGGTTTATTTACTCAGCCGAGGTCTGAACGTGTGTATCTTGGCAGTAAACGAACAGCTGTATTATTTATGTAAATACGAGCAAGGATTCGAACAGAACATCCTGAGAAAAGACCTTACAGAAATACTACACGGTCGCGACCCTGGATTTCACATCAGTATATTTCACAGCAATAACACTTTTGTGTGGATCGTCGTGAACCATTCTTGGTTTGAAGCGAGCAGCCATCAACGGGGATGCTCAATTATCCAATCCCGACCACATCGCTCTATTACTATAGTAGGATTAAGGTAAAAAGACACTTTTGAAAAATAAAAAAATATTATTTTTGCTGTCAACAATGATAACATTTAACCATATTTTTAGTGTTATTTTAAAGGTATCGATAATATCTATCAAAGGTGTCGGCTGAAAACCACATGATTTGATGTATGACACTACGTTAAAGTAAATATAGTAGCTTTTCTGTTGACCTCAGTGGGTTGGAATAAAGCGCTCACCTTAGGTCCCGATTGTCGTATGTTCAAATCCAGCCGGGGTCAACGGATTTTTCTTGAGCGACAAAAATCCGTAGCATAACTTCCTTAGATGGGGAAGTAAGGCTGTTGGTCCCATGTCGGTTGTGGCATATAAAGGAACCCTGAAATGTATGGGAAAATACCTTTCCCGGCAACATTTGTAGGCTCTTTCGCTCTCGCTCATAAAAGTTCTCGTACGCACATATAATCAGTCGGTTCAAAAAAGGTGCTCGTTTACCTCAAATAAAATATTTAGTTTTTTTATTTGTCAGATAAGGTTCTTTCCATGAAAATTGGACTGTAGTATGGTGAGTTTCGAGTACATGTTTACTGAGTGTCTTTCTGCACGCGATTTATTTCCAACACATCGGTAGTGGAATAACGCACGCAATGGAAGGGCTGTAAATGCAAGGATACATTTTATGGTGACGACACACTGTACATAACATAAAAATGTTTGTAGTTAGTGGCGATGCCATTGCCTAAACTACCCACTGCCGTTCAAGAATCAAGGTTAAGCAACTTTTAAAACATCACGCATATTTTTTTTTCTTCTAATAATAGAAATATGTATTAGATATCAAAGCTAGTATTATTACTTTATAATTACGGTTTTAGCCGTATCAAGATATCTATCATATTCTATAAAATTAAAAATGGCACCTAGATACGGGAATCGAACTTGAGACCTTTGTCTTAGTACGCCAATGTTCTAACCAATGAGTTATCCAGGAATTGTCCCATGCCTAGGGTCACTCCTCACTCATATTTTAAAACTGAGTTTGTGATGGACGTGCGAAAATCAGCAGCTACATATGTGTGATCAATTAAGATCACGTACTCTCAGATAACGCAGCCACCATAGACTCGGCAGTTGGCTTTAAGCTGCCAATTGTGCAATTACAATAATTGTACGAGTGCGCAAATCAAGATGGATTAAATAGCAAAGCTATCACTTTCAATTTCAAAATACTTTACCACACTCTGATTTTGGTAGAAAGCCCTTTTGTAAGGCCTTATTTCGTATCAGAACCCTACTGTATGGTAGTACTTTGGTAGTATAAAAGGCCTTCTAGAACGGACTTCCTACCAAATTCAGGGTATGCACCAGTTTTTTTTTCCTGGTGACCTGGTGGTCTAGGGCTAAGGTGTCAGACTTCAGTGCTGGGGGCCGGGTTCAATCCTCGGTCCCGGCACAGATTTATCTGATTGCCAAACCCTTCCTTCCCCTCTGACAAGACATCTTGTGAATGTGGGGAATGCCAGGCCTCCACCGTGGTTCGGATCCCACGTTAAACTGTAGGTCCTCCATTTCATCTCACAATCATCCTACCATTATACATGAACGTAAGTGCGTATAACCCGAACGGGTAGTAAGACGCGGTGCTAATAATAATAATAATAATAATAATAATAATAATAATTTCTTTCCTAGTCAAGTCACAAGTTAATTCTTCATAAGGCGGCGTTCTTAAATTACGTTAAGGAGTTTAAAAAAATCGACCCCCACCCCCCCAGTATGCGTTTATAAGACTTTTCGTAACGCCCCTCTTCTCCCCTCCCTTCATAGCTTAAGTAATTTTCTACGATTTGGTAAATTGGATTATTTTATCCGTTTATTTATTTTTATACATAAGGAGTGGTACAAATAAAGAGTGATTTGAAATTTTAGAAAATAATTTAATTGCAGTCACGTTAGATATAACACATCATAAGTAAATGAAATATAATAATAACATAGTACTCTGACAAATTTTTTTTAGATTTTGTCTCACCTTAAAAATGAAAAAAAAAAAAAACTTTACGTAAGATGGATGATTATGACGCCACCCCTCCCCCTCTCGTAAGAAAACCCTGAGCGCCCCTCACCCGCCCAAGTAATTTAAGGACGACTACTAGAACCAAGATGATTCCCCCGTTACAGTTTGAAATAACGCTAATCCCTCCACCTTAATGGCGCCTTATTTTCCTCAGTTCACAAAAAAAGCAGGAGACAGGCGAGATCTTCCGCGTGGCGAATATGGACGGTAATGATGATGGGTGTCCAGTTACTGCACCCACGTTCGGCCGGAGGATGCCTTTGACCGGGACACGACTGACACTGCCTCAACAGTTTCACCTTTACGGGGTTTCTACAGATTTCTCATCGAGTTTACTCAGGAGAAAACGTTACTATTATTTTCACCATATATTAGTACCCGTTCGGGTTATCAAATACATTAGATTTTGTCGTCGTCCAGTCTATAACTCTGCAGAATTTGAAGAAGAAAGGAAACTCCCTTAATTTTGTTCCCCGTTACAGGTGTTTAGTTACAGTATTTAAATAGATCGAACAATACCATTTTTTTCTGTATTTCCAGCAAAAACAAAACAGTCCATTCATTGCATAAATATTAATTATATGAGCATTTAAAACATCTTACCTAGCCGTTTTCTTTTATCTTATTTAAAAAATTGCTTTTACAGGCGCTTAAAATTGGGTGGATATCCATGTAGTGAATTTCGAATCACAAATACTCAATATAATTTCGCATTAGGTTAATACATTTTATTATATTTTGTTTATCTTAGCGGGGATTCGAACCAAATTTATTTCTGCCGTGTTTGGTATCACTTGAAGCCACAGCAATAGTCATTTACTTGATTCGGTGGCCACATGGTCAAAGGCATCACTCTCGCAATAGACGAAACTACAGACAACAGGGAGATTGGGGTTAGAATCCCGGTCGGGTCTACTGAAGTTTTTTTTAATCCAAAATGTATTTCCACTTTCCCTTTAAGAAAACGCGGGTACATTTAATCTAAATTCAACCTTCCTCATTAGCGTAATTAGTACATAAACTTATAGCATGAAACGGAGGTGAGACGCGGTGTATTAATTCTAACGTAATTATCTACATTTTTCCTTCGTAATAACCAACAACGAACTGGAGCTTAGGAGCTTAATATTAATTAAAGCTCACAAGTAGAAGAGATGCTGTTGGGTACATGCGCGTTTTCTTCTTCTAAAGCTTAAGTTTGTCCTTTCCTAACTAAGTTATTCCGTCATAAAAATGCACGTGCGTGTTCTCACGGTTTCCCACGTAGGCCTGAAGCCATTACGACTCTTAACTAGCCACGTCTCCTTCCATTAACACTCGTGGTTTCCGCCTTATTCAAGAGGAATTATAGAGACACTAACAGCTCAGCTCGTAGCTACAATCCAGCCACAAGTATACTCCGAGATCTTCACAGCACGACTCTAAACTAGGAACACCATCAAGAACAATATTCATATGAACAATACATTTTGAAATAAACAAATACATCTTTGTACACCCAATTTGTTCATAAATAGTTTTCCCTATTACTACGAAAGTATCAGTGTGGCTCTAACTAATTAAGTTTTTATTTCGTGTCGAAAACAAAACTTACCCACATCGCTGGGCAAGCGGATGGAGGAGTCAGTCTCACGCTATCCCATCTGGATGTAGTGTTATCCCCCCCATCCCCAATAGATTTCTACTCTTCTTCCACGCAAATTCGGATACAACTGATCTAAATTCTATCGTCCCCTATAATGTAAGCACGCGGATAGCTGGACGGGTAGTAAGATAAATAAGCGGTAGTGGAGCGGTATGAGACTCTCATCTTTCATATGCTCATCATGAACGGAAAGGTCAAGATTTGAATGCCAGCTGGATGCAATGGAGGCTGTTTAACCATCCTCCCTCCTTCATAATGAGGGTGCATTTCCTCTAAGCTAATATCCACACCCCTAACTTTTAGGTCGAATCTATATTTATTATTGTGTTACCCGCATCATTGGGCACGTCAACCAAGGCGTCAAGCTCGTCTATCCTAGTTTTAAGGTGAAATATAGGTAGGGTTTGAATCCCGGGAGGGTGAAATTAAGGTTTTAAACTATCTATCTTCACACAAATTTGGGTGTACGTCCTCTAAATTCTACCTTCCCCTTCTTTACTTAGTTAATGTAAACAATATGGACAGCTCGGACGGGTAGTAAGCCACGGTGCAAAATAAAAACAAAATAATTGCGTTAGACGTAGTCTTGGCCTAGAATATGTATTGTGCCCACCACAGTTCTTGCTGTATTTTGTTTTTTATTTGAGGTATTTAACGTGGACTTTCTGAACCGACTGAATATAACAGCACAAGACTTTGCTAACTTAAAATCTAGAACAGACACAACATCCAACCCCCCGCCGTTAATTCATCAATGTGAAAGAGGAAACCCACATTTCAGCAATAATAACATTTAGACCATGCCGAGAATCGAGCTCGGGTTCATTGGCTCAGTAGGCAGACACGCGAATGAGCTAAGGTGTCAGACTATTTGCTGTAAAAATAGGAATCTGACTCGTGGTGTCTAATGTCGGACATTGTTCGAACTTACGTAGGCGCCCGTTCCTCGTCTGCCCACCGACATATTTCCATTGGAAGCTCGTTATTTTTAAACTGGAAACCCATGTTGCCACAATGGCGGAGAAAAATAATTATTACTACTGTATTGACATTCTTATGGATTGAAACAAGGAGATGAACATTCCTCATTACTTTATATTCTAGCCTTAGAATATGCTATTAAGGTAATGTAAGCAAGTAGGGAAGAGTTGCCTTTAAACGGTACAGTGCAGATATTAGGATACGCAGATTATTTAGCTTTGTTGGGCATTAGTAAGGAAGATGTGGCAACAAATGAAGACATTTTACTAGAGTCTAGTAAGAGATTAGGTTTGGAAGTGAACGCTGAACAGACTTAAACATTTGATTACACAGAGAACAGAGATTAGGGACGATAATTTAGAGATAACTTCGAACAGCATATAATTTGATACGGTTAATGAGTTTAAATATTTAGGGATAATTTGAATAAGGAATAACGATATTAGATTGTAAATTAGGAAAAGAATACAGTCGGGAATGCATGTTATTACTCGGTCAGTAAGTTGCTGACATCTCTCCTGCTTTCAAGGAATGTAAAAGTAAGAATATACAAAGCACTAATTTTACTGGTTGCTCTCTATGGGTGTGAAACGTGGTCTCTTAATTTACTTGGCGAGAACAAATTTAGGATGTTCAAAATCAAGTTGCTCAGGAATATATTTGGCCCAAAATGGATGAAGCTATTGGAGAGTGGAGGAGATTACATAATGATGAGTTATATACCCAGTAATTATAAGAAGACATTGTTAGGATAATAAAGTCTCGAAGATGAACAAGAAGATGGGCAGGAAAAGCTGAGCGAATGGAATAATCTAGAACAATGCTCAGGTTATTTACTGGAAAACCCAGTGGGAAGAGACCACTGGGAAGACCTAGAAGCAGATGGGAGGATAGGATTAGAATGTACCCGAAAGAGATATGGTGTAGGGAGGTGGACTGGATAGAACTAGCTGAAAGTAGGGATAGGTGGCGTACTTTATTAAGTGCGGCAATGAGCTTCTGAGTTCCTAATGACATAGAGCAAGTAAATAATGAGAAATATTTCTAGAATTCCAAATTTGAGTGACTTTCAATCAATGATGATGCTCAAAATCGGGCTTCCTATAAAAATCAGGGTTTAGGTCACGCTGTACGGCACGAAATCTACTATTCCCTCCCGTTGTTTACAAGAACAAGACAACGCAGGCTCCTTGGGGAGACCGTAATTACGGGGACAGCACCGCAACTTTATAGCACATGGGGGAGAGGGGTTCTTCGGAGGGTCACGTAATTACAGCGCCCCTGGAACGAACGAGCGACAGGTCGTGATTATAGCGGAGTAGTTACAGAGCTACCAGAACCCATGGTGTTACACAAGTGAGGCGCATCCTTGATTAGGTAGTATCTTACACATCAACCATAAAACACATCCTACAGACAACGCAGGGGTAATAATAATATCTAGGCGCCGAGCATCGAAAGTGTAAGTAAGTAAAGTAACTTTCCATGAGTTCCAACACATCCCCGCCGCTGGTTACGGGCACTAAAAGTCTGAAAATAATGGTTTAAAAGTTGTGTTTCAATCATTTATGAAATACATTGGTTCAATTCCCGGAACCATAAACATTTGTCTTGTTTTTTTTTTATTCGAGCGTGTTTCTTACCCGTTAGACTCAATAATGAGGTATGGGGAATAAACGTAACATTTAAAAGAAATGTACTCGAATTTGCGTGGAGGAAGAGTTATAGGCCATTAGGAAGAAATAATCAGTGTACTTACCCGGGATTAAAACCACGACCTCCTCGTCACCAGCGGCAAATCATACTAAATGAGCTTGGCATTTAGACCCCCACGTGATGAAGATGGAGGGAGACGAGGAGTGATTAGGAGTTAGCTATAACTGTTGTCCAAGACACCAATGACCCCACATATGTAAAATAGATGAACAAATTGGCTTGTGCAACAAAAAAAAAAACTACTCTGTGTTTGTCACCTAATCGGCCGGCCCGTTATAGGCGCGTAGGAGCGAGGTGACTGGGCCTGTGGTAATATAAGGAAAGACGGGAAGAGGAGTCGACTCGGGACCTGCCAGAGGTAAGTGGACACTAGTGGTGTGGGGAGGTGTGTACCCTAGGATACATCTCACACCAGTAACTCGACACATGAGTGAGAGCGTCACGCAGGAAATACGAAGCCCCGAGACTGTGCGTGCGTCTTTGCATTCTACACCACATACAGGTTGGGCTGCTTGCAAACTACACCCCATACAGCAGGACGTGTCAAACTCGTTTGATCATAAGGGACAGATAGAAAATTAAAAATACTTAGAAGCCTCATTTAAGAAAATTTAATTATGTCACAAAACATTATCACACAAATAAAAAGTCTAGATAAAATGTTAAGAGGTAATCTCTATTTTTCTCAGCTATTTGAGACTTTATTTTGCAGCTAGGGTGTGACTGTTAGACTTTAAATATTGTAGTAAAGTTACTTTCAGATAAAATATGCGTGTCTTAAGCCATGATGTCTAGGGTTTTTTGATCCTTATCATAAGAGAAAAAAACTCTTCACATACTTATATGCTGACAAACTTTGCACATACTTGGTTTGATAATTTAACCATTTTTGAGAATAGATCTCTGGTATGTAAAGAGAAAATTGGTATACCAACCTCACTTGCCAGATATCCCCAAATAAATGACCAATTTCAATATGTTATAATATCAAATAGTATATATGTACAGAGTTTAAAATAATCGGGATCGCATTGTACTGTTGGTTCAAACAAAAGGGGGTCTGTGGGTCACGCATAATCATAGATCAGGCCACAAGCTGTAAGTTTGACATGGTGACATAGGCTAGCTTTCTCACAGCCTTCCCCACATACAGGCTAGTTAGGCATTGGAGGTTCAATAACTGACAAATGAGTTGGTCAATTTCAATGAAGTTTGGTAGAGACATTCTTTGAACCATGGCCAAAAGATGTATGAACATAGTTTTTTTAAATCTGGTAACGTTTAAATATGGCGGAACTTAAAAGATTTTTCGTTTAATAGCTTATCAGATTTTAATATAACATTCTAAAGGTGACCTGGTGGTCTAGGGGTAAGGTGTCAGACTTCTATGCTGGCGGCCGGGGTTCAATCCTCGGTCCCGGCAAAGATTTATCTGATTACCAAACCCTTCCTTCACCTCTGACAAGACATCTTGTGAATGTGGGGAATGCCAGGTCTCCACCGTGGTTCGGATTCCACGTTAAACTGTAGGTCCTTCATTGCATCTCACAATCACCCTACCATTACACATTAGGTAAGTGCGTATAACCCGAAGGGTAGTAAGACGCGGTGCTAATAATAATAATAATAATAATAACATTCTAATAAATTGATCGAGTACCTAGAGCACACTTTATTTTTTTTAAAGATTGACATTTATCGCGACAATGACGTCTTAAACCACGTGGCCAGCAGTTATTATCTACAAAATATAATACGCTATTGAATATAGCATTAATTTGTTTTCTGTATTATTTTATAACCAAGAGAAAATATAACTTCAAATCCAAAAAGCAATTAAAGGAGATATTTCAACTTGAAATTCAAACAGAAACCTTAAGGTGGATGTACAGGGAACGCTAGTTAAGAGTAGTGATTTTATTTTTTATAAATACTTTTTTTTGGTCGATACAAATCAAATACCTAATTCTCTATTAGAAATATAGAGATTGTGTTCACAAGGTGACCTCAACATTTCTATAATATCCGCCAAGGGTGTCTTGGAATTTGATGACAATCTTTTCTCTCCATTTAAAGAGTTTATCATCTAATGCTAATAGGCTTACGACAAATACTTAAGAACTGTTGATATCACCATGTGAAGAAAATCAAACTCTATGTTTCTATCCGAGCAATATTTGATTTATTTTGGCCAAAAGGCATTTTGATATAAACTATAAGACAATAACCTTTTCTCGCGTTCCCTATATCTCCACCTTAAGATATTAACATGGAGTGAGGTCTACTGTTCATAGACTACTAGTATCTTAGGATGTCTGATTTTAAAAGTCATGTGTTGACAATGCACGTTAATTCTCATTTTACTGCGACCATCGTTACTATCCCAAGAAATGAATAAGTAACGTTGCAAATAAACCCCATACATATATTTTTATTACCTATAAAATAGAAATAATAAAATAATGTGAGTTAAATTTCTGAAATTTTGTGGATGGCGACTGTACAGTGAAAGCGATCAGTTCACACAACTTTTTTTTTTAGAAGAAGGGCGGATTATATTGCATAATATAGTATATTAGACGCACTTAAGGGAAGGGAGATTACATTGCAAAATATAGTATATTAGACGCACTTAAGGGAAGGGAAATTACATTGCATAATAGAGTATATTAGACGCACTTAGGGGAGGGAGATTACATTGCATAATAGAGTATATTAGACGCACTTAAGGGAAGGGAAATTACAGTTCATAATAGAGTATATTAGACGCACTTAGGGAAGGGAGATTACATTGCATAATAGAGTATATTAGACGCACTTAGGGGAAGGGAATAACTTGCATAATATAGTATATTAGACGCACTTAGGGGAAGGGAGATTACATTGCATAATATAGTATATTAGACGCACTTAGGAAGGGTAACGTGCAAAATATATTGGGATAAGAGTAGTGATTATATATTAGACGCACTTAGGGGAAGGTAGATTACATTGCATAATAGAGTATATTAGACGCACTTAGGGGAAGGGAGATAACGTTGCATAATATAGTATATTAGACGCACTTAGGGGAAGGGAGATTACATTCATAATAAGTATATTAGACGCACTTAGGGGAAGGGAGAATTACATTGCATAATAAGTATATTAGACGCACTTAAGGGAAGGGAAATTACAGTGCATAATAGAGTATATTAGACGCACTTAGGGGAAGGGAGATAAAATTGCATAATAGAGTATATTAGACGCACTTAGGGGAAGGGAGATAAATCGCATAATAGAGTATATTAGACGCACTTAGGGGAAGGGAGATTAACGTGCAAATAAGTATATTAGACGCACTTAGGGGAAGGGAGATTACATTGCATAATAGAGTATATTAGACGCACTTAGGGGAAGGGAGATAACGTTGCAAAATAGAGTGTATTTCTTTAAGGACGCATGTGACCCGTGTCGAGATCTAGTTGACCTGTCCACTTCTCATCTCCGCAACTCCAGTTGACCTGTTTGACTGTCGGTAAGACGATACCAAGTGCCTGACCTTGACTCGGCCCGCCTGTGACCTTATAACGGCACTCGACGTGTCTTACCAAATTACTGCGCGAGAGAGAATTAATTACCTCTCAAAGTACGGGCGGACATGACCGCAATGGAGCAATTAATTGGTCAATACATAGACGGATTTCAATTTACAAGTCACCCGCATCAGTATTTGCATGGCATAGGTCCAAATACGTCACCCTCACAATAGACTAAGCGGATGGGAACGGAGAGATCAGGGTTTGAATCCTGCCCGTCACTGTCTAGTTAGGGTTAATTCCTTTTGCTAAGTGGTAAACAAATGGTATAAATTTCTGGTTGTATCTATCCTAGAATTAAACTAGACCAAAATGTGTTAAATTCTTTATTTCTATTTATATATTTGTCGTATTTAACGTACGTACATTTGCTGAACTGATTGATAACATCAGCACACGAGAGTTTGCATGAGCGAACGCGAAAGGACCTACCAATTTTACCAGAAAAATAATTTCACATACATTCTAGGGAACATTTACATGCCTCAATCGACATGGGACCGACGGCTTTTACTTCCTCTCCAAGAGAAGTTGTGCTACGGATTTTTATCGCTCAAGAACAATCCGTCTACCTCAACCGGATTTGAACCCACAAACATCGGGTCACAAGGCGAGAACTTTAGCCCAAGACCACCGAGGTCGATGTTAAAAGCCTTAACTTTTTATGAGAGTTTGACGTGTCCCTACTTTTCTAAACCAAATAATTATATGAACACGTGACTTACAAACTACGAGTAAACTGAACTAGAGCAGACAACACCAAACCCACACGATGTTGATTCAAAGCTGCGAGAGAGAAATCCCCAATTTCACCAGGTGTCTGACAACAGGCAATAAACAAATGTAAGCCTAAATGTAATATAATGCATAAAAAAACTCCATGGTGTCAAGCAGCAAGCAAGCTATACAGACAGAGCGGCTGCCGGCGATGATAGTGCCAACATTTGCGAATAGAGGGTGACATGTAATCAGCATAGCGAGCCATCCAGCCATTAATCTCAGTTCTCTAAACCAGAGCTGTTAATTCTTTATTTAAGTAGCTCCTCATTCGTACTCACGAACTTGAGTTTGACCCCGTACAAAACCCACTGCTTCACATATACATTTTGGAAGCGCCGGGGATCTAACCCAGGACCTCTGTATCTGTAGACAGGAACTCTTACCACTAGACCACATATGAATATAATATATAGTGCATTTAACTAAAAAATACCATTCGATTCATAATTCGCGAATAAATATTTCCAAGACATCCCCGGGAACCTTAGCTAAAAGTGTCTTCACTTATCAGACCCATTTTCATTTCCTTGACTTCCCGGTGTTTTGAGAAATGTGGAAACTTTAGCCGCGAGTTGGCGGAAGTGCGTTTCCCCAAAGTCAGTGCCGTATTCTAATATCTGAACGAGGGGGGTTATTGGACCGTGTGCGTCAACAAGGCCACGTCACCCGCGCGATTTGAGGACACGCGCTCGTGCGTGCGAGTCACCACTTCACCCACATGGCTCGCATGGGGGCGTGTGAGTGACCCACGCTAGCACAAGTTCACAGGGAGAGAAAAGTGGGGGAGGGGGATAACGAGATACCCCAACCATGACAAAAACGCCATAAATATGGTTTAAGTAGTCAAAAGTGTTTAGCTTCAAACGCTGAACAAACTTATATGAAAGACCTTGGCTCGAAGCCCAATTGAATCGTATTTAGTATTAACGTGGTAATATAGCCAGCACGATAGGCTACGAGTGAGTCTCGGACGCGAGTAACACCAAAAGTATTAAAAAGAAAAAAAAATATAGTACAGTTTAACTAAACAATATTAACAAATTACAGGTGACCTGGCGGTCTAAGGGTAAGGTGTCAGACTTCTGTGCTGGCGGCCGGGGTTCAATCCTCGGTCCCGGCACAGATCTTTCTGATATCCAAACCCTTCCTTCACCTCTGACAAGACATCTTGTGAATGTGGGGAATGCCAGGCCACCACCGTGGTTCGGATTCCACGTTAAACTGTAGGTCCTTCATTTCATCTCACAATCACCCTACCATTACACATTAGTGTAAGTGCGTATAACCCGAACGGGTAGTAAGACGCGGTGCTAATAATAATAATAATAATAATAATAATAATAAATAATAATTAACAAATTCTGAGAAAAAATACTTTATTTTAACCAGGAATAAATGTTCAATTTCTAAACACACCATTTATTTCATAACACGACTTACATACTATATCAATACAAGAACAGACAATACCCTGGCCAAAAATGTACTAATGATACATTCTCGGTGATGTCAAGAATCGAATACGGAACTCAAAAGTATAAATATAAAATAATATTAAATGCAAAACCTGGATTGTGAGATATTATAAAAACACTTATTAATTACTATTTAATATTTAAAAAAAAGTAAATATATATGGGCAAAAGATGTGACAAAAACAACCGTTTATTATTATTATTATTATTATTAGCACCACGTCTTACTACCCATTCGGGTTATACGCACTTACGCTAATTGTAATGGTAGGGTGATTGTGAGATGAAATGAAGGACCTACAGTTTAACGTGGAATCCGAACCACGGTGGCGGCCTGGCATTCCTCACATTCACAAGATGTCTTGTCAGAGGTGAAGGAAGGGTTTTAAAATCAGATAAATCTGTGCCGGGACCGAGGATTGAACCCCGACCGCCAGCACAAAGTCTGACACCTTAACACTAGACCACCAGGTCACCCAAACGATAATAAATGTATGTTGATGGGAAATTAGTCACTCGAGTATTGTACAACGCTCAGAAGGTCATGAAATGTATTAAATCGTACTATAAAATATATACTACGCAAAATTGATTATTACATAAAGTAAAAGTTAATCCAAAGTAACAAGAATTAACGAACATTGAAATCTAAACTGCTTTAATTGGTTTCTACACAATTATTTAAAAACGAAATTAAAGGAAAAAAATCACAATCTCCCACGGCAAATAAAAATGTATGCAATTTCCCACCTTACGCCCAAAAATGGCATTATGATGTGAAACATTTTATATTTTAAACAATAATAATGTGAACCATAAATCACCGTTTCTGATGATTTCACAGCCGGGCAGATCTTTATCAGCCTCACTTCTACGTCGTTTGGGTTGCCTACTGATCAGGCGCACTTCACTACCAACTGCTAAAAAGGTACGTTGTGAAGAAGAGTTGATTGTACCGAAGTTTTTAGGTCAAAATACCATCAATATTCAATCGCTTGTTTCTCAGATTAAAATACGTGATCTACCAAACCCCTTCAGCATTCAGGAGAGGGGTGGAGGTGGGGGAGAAGGAAAGTTAAAGATCAATCAGACTTATGCTCGGATCAAAGTAGATTTAGATTTTAGAGTACTCAAGTCTTTGAAACTGAGATATACTTTTTTTAAATCAGCTATTCATAGAGGGGAAGTCTTAACACGGGTGGGGGCTATTAGTGCTTGGGACCGTACTTGAAACAAAATCCCACGTATTCCGCCTGATTTCGCGCTCCCAGAAGGCAACAAAATTTACCCACGCAAAAGGGATATAAGTTAAAGTTTCTTTGAGAGGGTTGAATAACGTCTAAAAAATTCATAACCAAAACCATCTTGCCTAAAGTCGAGGCCACGTGGACTATTCTCTCGATAATAGATATAAACTTAACCTACGGTCAGATTCAGATAGAAATAACTTTTATTGATAGTTGTAAAAGTTATAAAAACAGTACTTATAAATCAATACTAATATTATAGTAACATATCAAGAGTTCCTTCCTACCAAAATTCTACTATAGCTACTTGTTATTTGGACATGTATTAAACGCAGTGATTATATATGCATGTATTATATACTTAAGTAGGTTATAATGATAGTCAATTGTAAACGCCTTGGACTACTACTGGCGTCTACTCCATAAATAATAAGTAATCAATCTTACCAGTGTCAAGTCGCAATTGTGGCATAGTGACATATCATATAGTGCATTCACAGTGACATCTACCAATCGTACTAAGCCAAAACTTCGTATACTAATTACTCGAGTGTTGTAGTTACCCCGAAAAATTCTTAAAACGGATTTTTTTTTTTTGCAGGGAAGATTTAGCACACTGTGGCTAGAGTTACTTATAAATTATAGTTTTGGCCTAAGAAGCAGGTCAGGCCATCTTTATGATAAAAAAATACCAAACTTAAAAAAAAAAAATCCCTATTACCTGTCAGAACCATGGACCCAAATCACGCTACCTCCAGTTATGAAATATATAAAAATATATCAAAACAAAAGGGAACAGGCTTTGCTCGAAATCAGAAATCGCAACCGTCAAAGACAGGCTTTAACCCCTGATTAACCAAAACAAGTGACTTCACTTGTCAAAGTGTCGACATGTATAATTAAAGTGAGGTGAATGAATTCTACACTGTGTTTTTATTACGTTTTTAACTTTTAGAAAAGGATAAAGTTGCCACGAACCAACTATATCAATCTCTCAAACGTCTGGTGGACCTCTGTCTAAACCACGTCAACACCAACTTTTTTTGTTGTTAGTCTTTTGCACATGTGGTTGATCCACTTGTTTAGTGACTTTGCACAATGTTTACCTGGCTTGCCGCGACCTCGCGGTAGAGTGTCATCATCTTCATCTTCCTTAAACCCTGGCCAGTCAGCTTCCAGAGTGTGGCGTAACGCGGCGTCGCGACTGCGCGCCGAAGTTACGCGGCGCATGATTGGAGCTGCAGGCGTGCCAACATTTACAGTAGGACACTGGTTAGTTGACGTATTACATTTCCCGAACAATATAATACCACTAACAATACAATAACTACCTTGGATTTTCAAAAAAATTATTAATTGCATTTATTTGAGGTTAAAATCATTCAAATTATTGGTCGAAGAATTAATTTATAAATAAGTTATGGATACATTTATTTAAAACATTCACATATAGAATTATATTTTTATAGCGTACCTTATACATACTTTGTAGTATAGAACCTCTATGGATAGGAATAGTTCCAATTGCAGTGTTTACACTATTTTATTACTAACTCTTTATGTAGTCTAGATTTTCTAGACAACTTAGATTCGAGTAGAGGAGTGAAATTCCATTTGTAATAAAATTGACTAGTATTT
The DNA here is from genome assembly GCA_039000515.1 of Timema cristinae. NCBI lineage: Eukaryota > Metazoa > Arthropoda > Insecta > Phasmatodea > Timematidae > Timema > Timema cristinae. Next base: position 32,389,096 of record JBCFYV010011172.1, on the reverse strand, counting down.
AGAACATGATGATTTAGGCATAATGGGGAAATATGTACAGTCGTTCGTTCCACATTTCAAAGTTTCAGGGGGCTAAGACATGATTTAATCAACGTGCTTAAAATTCTCCTATTAAATTTTTATCCAAATAACTACTAATTAAATAGTTGAGTTTAAAGTCCAAAATTCACCAATATTCTTGGTATTTTATTAGATTTTGGGAAATTCCCTTTGTGTTCCTCGTTTACTACAGCCAAAAGTCCCTTGCGTTTTTCCGGTGCACGGTAACTGGTTTTCAATGGGACTTAAATAATGTTTCGAATATTAGAAATTATTTTATACGCGTATTATATGTAAACAAAAGAAGAAGAAACCTTCCAATGTGTTTGTTTTATTAAGTTATATTTTGTCGTATTGGTTGAAAGCACTTTTAATATTATTATTATTATTAATATTAGGGTATTTAACTAGTCCAGCAACTTAGCTCCGTCAGTAACGTGTTTGCCAACTGATCTAAGGGTCCCTGGTTTCAGTTCCCGGCGTTAGTAAATTGAGTTTGAGTGTTTTTGTCTGTTATAGTGTTAGGTTAGCTTGTGAGTCGTGTGTTTGTAAAGTTAGTTTGCGTATAACCCGAACGGGTAGTAAGACGCGGTGCTAATAATAATAATAATAGTAAAGTTAGTTGATCCATAAAGTGCACTTTTACATTTATAATAATAACAACAACAAAGTTGTATTTAGCGTACACTTTCTGAAACCAAATGATTATGATAGTACGTGACTTACAGAGTAAATGAATTCCAAAACAGACCAAACACCCAGTCCATATGAAAATGTGATACCCAATTTTAACTGTAGCAAAGCAAAAAGGTAATTTTAAAATTAGGACTAGTAGGCCTAACTAGGCCTTGAATAGTTGTTGGGGATACATTTATTTTAATAAAATTCGAATGTGAATTGACGAGGCTTAGCCTGGCAAATCTGGCATAAGACCTTTACTGCAAAGTAAATATGAGACACGCTATATAATGTGAGCAAATAAGAACAATACAATAAGTAATACTATGAACACTTCATTTTAAATCCATCTGCGTAAATATTCCTTTTAAGTTGGTTTGAACAAAAACAAGTTTTAGAAGTAAGTTAACAGTAGTTCATATAACAGTTTTAAAAAAAATAGTACACACCTATTTATAAATTGGCAACCCCACTTTTTGAACTATTATTTAAAACAAGTTTTTAACTATCATGGTATTTTAATCATCTAGTCAATTTAAAATAATTTTGACCTTTACTGAAAGGTGAAAAATTAAAAAAAGAAAAGTATTGATTTTTATGAACTTTTTAAATGTTTAAACAGGAAAAATCTACCATGAACCCAACATTACATTATAAGTTGTAAATAAGATACTTTTCTAGATTAAACACCGATTTCTATACTAAAGAAAATATTGGGTTGTGATGTTAAAACTAATGTTTCACTTCATTTTTAAGAACTAACATACATACAGGATCCATAACACTTTTTTAAGTTTTGAAATAATCTTACTTTTCCAAGTTTTCAATACCAAAAATGGTGCATTTTCCCAATATTCTATATTCAAATCTATAAATAAAAACCCCATAACTATCACGGTTTTCTATTGAATTCCTCACACAAGAATTATAAAACTAACTGAAAACTCTGACTTTTTAAGAGTTCTCCGTTAAACTAAATTCCTTGAATTATTTTAGCTAAATAATAGCGATGTCGAAGGTCACCGATGACGTCACCCGATGTTATCTTGTTCAAGACTGTGGCAAACACGATGCAGCGGTGCATAGGCGAGGTTAGGTTAAGTTATCCCTGCATCAAGCTGCAGGCCGTAATTGTGAAGGTCGGTTAAACCTGGTAATTTATCGGAACCCTCAGGCAGACAGTATTTGCTTGGAGGTTGGGAAACGCTTGTGTACCAATACTGTGGGCACGCGGACAGCGGCAAGCAGTCATCGTCTTATCTGTTGTTTTTTCCGGTGATGGGAAGTCGGGGTTCGAATCATGTGGAGTGTTCAAAGGTAGTTTTTCCTACATTGTTTCACACTCTTCTTCTATGTGACTAAGGGTACCTTTCATCCAAATTTTAACATCCTTATCCTAGCCATAGTATAATATTACCAATGTGTGTGTCTTTTCATACTCTACAGAAGCCCATAGAGATGGATTTTCAATTTTTGTTTTGTCTGATTGATTTTTTTTTAAATTACAAGAACGGTTTCACAGCAAAAAGAAGGCCGACTAAAGGTTTCACACTTCGTACAATGAGAGAAACAGTTCAGTAATGTTTGCGTTTTTCAGCTTATACTAAGATTATAATAAAATCTGCATTTCTAATTATTAAAGTTTAGTTCGCCTGTCACCGATAGGCCTATGTAATAGTTATTTTAAAATTGTGGATAGCCCGGAAGGTTATTTAAATGCGAGAGGCGGGAATAGAAAAATGCTATTTTTATTACACTGGAAAGTTGGTATTTATTAAATCTTTCTGTGAAGTTATTTTCTATATAATGGTTTATAAATCTATGGTTGTTGATTGTTTAGTAATTTGTTCTATACTAAACGGCAAAGTTAAAATTCTTGTATTTAGGAGTCTCAGTTAAACACGAAAATTAAATGAAACGGCCAAATATCTTATTTATTTTTTGCACATGAAGAAAACTTTATTATTCTAAACTTATTCAAATATTTTCAAATGTAAGTATCTGTTCGGAAAACCTCCTTAATCCCATTTTCTATGTATATCAGCTAGTACTTTAGAAACCAACTACTCCTTGAATTAATAATATTAAGCTAATAGACGTGTAAGTATAATGTTGAAGTATTTATGCAGATTTCGTTCTCCTTACCATGACGTGTAAACAAATGCGCAAACAACAAAGGTTAGGTCACACCCACGCATATTATTATTATTATTATTATTATTATTATTATTATTATTATTATTAGCACCGAGTCTTACTACCCATTCGGGTTATACGCACTTACGCTAATGTGTAATGGTAGGGTGATTGTGAGATGAAATGAAGGACCACAGTTTAACGTGGAATCCGAACCACGGTGGAGGCCTGGCATTCCCCACATTCACAAGCTGTGATTAATACACGTCTTGTCAGAGGTGAAGGAAGGGTTTGGAAATCAGATAAATCTGTGCCGGGACCGAGGATTTAACCCCGGCCGCCAGCACAGAAGTCTGACACCTTACCCCACGCATATTAAAAAGTCCACCTTACATCAGACATCTTTGTTTATAATTTAACTTTCCCTTCGAAGGAGTACATAAAATCTTAATAAGCGTCCGTCTTTCAGACATAATTTAGTTCAGACATGTACTATATACTAACAATTTATCTCTAAGTGTTGAAAGACATGGAAAAGGGTAGGTAGACGGGTTTTTAACTATTTTCGATATGCATTTAAAAGGTTTATTGTTCATGCCGGTTCAAGGTATAATCGTCTACGCCCAATAGTCAAAGACATGTTCCCACTATTTAAAAACTTGTAAAACTCATTACAAAGAATACGCTATAATTCTTTAATTAGCATAGTTTAAAATAGGACGATTGTTTTCTTTATTCGATAATATTACTTGGAAGAACTTTTTTTCGCCACGCCTTACTATCCGTCCAGGCTATCAACATTCAACTATGCTAAGAGGGTAGTGATTAAGAAAGTATATTAAAAAGAAATGTACCCACATTTGCGTGACGGGATACTATCTAGGGTAGAAAAGTCCCCGGACAGAGATTTGAACCTCAACCTCCGCAAACCAGACTAGACAAACCTGACGTTTAGTTCGAGCGCCCACCGATGCTGGTTATTTAAATTACTTGGAATAAGTAAGCCGAGGCTTATATTGCCCCACAATAATTACAAGGCACAAGGTTTACACATTTATCAAGTTAGATTATTTTTTATCTAGTTCAATCACTGGCAAAAGAGTTGGATACACGGATAGTGTGCCGTATTATTAAAATGACCTGAATTCAATTATATCCAGGATCAATAAAGTTTATTTCGCCCACTTTTTGAATTCTCGATCTTTTTTCCGGCGAATACTGGTGCATTTTATCTGAAATATTCTATTATTTTGTCTCTCTAGAATTCAGGCCTCAAATTGAAATGTAATACAATTTTTTGGTAATTTAGTTTTAATTCGCCGTATCTTTCGCCATTATTAATCACTTCAACTTCCAAAACGATGCCTTTATAATAGTTAATAAAGGGAGATTATTTTTTAAAATCTATTTTTAAAGATCTTGTGTGTGTTTCTCTGTAAAACTTTCTCAAGATTCCGGCAGTGATAAGAGCGCTGTTGCCAGTTCTACCAAGCCGTGCGAATGTCGCAGGGAAAAGGAAGGAAGAAGCTTCGGGAACAGGATGTCCTGATAGCGCGTCCTACAGGATCTTCTTTCGAGATGCGTGCAGTGTACACAACCATATGCTGGCACCGCGAGACATACTATCGCTCGATCGAATATTTATAGTACAGGCCATTCAAAAAGTGAGTATCCGGGAACAGAAATACAAGTGATTTGCATTATAGGGCAAGCGGATTAAATACCAGGTTGCTCAAGCTTGGTTCTTGGCGACGGGAAGGTTGGGGTTCAAATACCGGTCGGATACTCAGGGTGTTTCTCATAAATTGTTTTTCACTCTCCCTTCACGCAAATGGGGTATATTTTCTCTTAATTATCCCATCAGCATTATTGAGTGCGGATAGCTCGGATGGGTAGTAAGGTACACTGTAAAATAAAAACAAAAACACACGCAACAGAAATGTTTTAGCACGTGCAAAATGTCTATATTTAACTTTAATTTACTTTTTATAGATGTTTGGAACACACATTTATTTGTTCGCTGTCGGCATGTTGGTTGGTTATATGTGACAAATGAGACGCAGTAAAGAGCCGCAGAATTTTAAAATGACTGTGTCGCCGAACAATCATGCCTCGACCCACGTGACACCAGTGTATGAACACTGGATGATTCACAACAAGACGTGGGAAGAATAATTAGTTCCAACAGGATTACCCGACAGAGAAGCGAGTTGTGATATTTTCTGCGAAATAGAAACAATTGCTTTTTTTTTTCAAACTTAATGCACACGGAAGGCGTCCTATTCGCTAGCAAGAATGTATAAAAATACTCTTCTTACCGCGCACGAGGCTTGTGTTTATCATACTTATTATATTAGCTAGTAAGGCGGTATAAAAATATTCCTTATTACTGCACACGAGTCTTCGTGTTTGTCCTACCTCCTAGTAGCAAGGAGGTATGAAAAAAATCCTTCTTACTGCGCATGAGGCTATCAGCTAGCAAGGAGGTATAAAAATATTCTTTCTTATTTCACACTAATCTTCGTATTCGTTCTTCCTCCTAGTACGTGGGTAGGAAAGGTGACATTTAGAGCAATACAAAAGATTGGATTTTAATCTCTATTTAATTTTTGGAGGAAAAACAAATTAAAATATAATAACAAACGAAAATAAAAACCACATTGAAACAAAAATATAACTAGCGTACGTTCTAAACTAGAAAATAGTAACTATAAAATAGCCTCGTTGAGCGTTCATATTATGTTTAATCGCACAATGCTAAGAATCCATTTCAGTTGTTAAAAATGAAGTGAAAACATATAATTTTATTCCATAGCTTTCAATATTTACTACATTTTTCACATTTCAGCTCTATATTATATGTGTATTTGTAAATGTGCGTATGTGTCTAGCCAATCATGTACCGTAGGCCCACATACTTAATGTGTGTAAACTACTTCGTTTCTAGCCAAGAAATGTAAAAAACAAAAACTTACACTAAAGATATATATAAGAAAAACAACTTAAAAGTAAAAAGTAATGGAACAATGCAGAACTCACAGTGAGTACCAGACGACTTCTTCTTCCGTCGCATTAGAGACGTCCAGACGCGCCTATGCGCCATCTTGAGAGGGTAACAACAATGCCAAGACACCCCTGATAGATGCTCGAAATAATATGGCATCCACGCACGGCCAGTCACGTCATCACAAGCACGGAAAGGGGTGAGAGATCTCGGGGACGTGATTACACACGGTATCCTTAAGATTCAAGTCTGAAAAACACTTTTCACACGCGACACCACACCACCCCGTCACGTCACGAAAAAACCTACTCGCTCAATCACATCTGGGAGAAATACACAAAAAAAAAAGATCAGTTTATATTTTGTTCGCCAAAAGTCTGCACAAATAATAAAGTAAACAAAACACAAAAGGTTTTGTCACTTTGAATTTTTAAGATGATATTGTTGTCATTCATTTAATCGATAGTATTGAAATATTAAATTGTTGAATTGCTTTCTAATGCCAATGAATGGTGGAGGAAGTCATGGAAACCAACACATTACTATTGTTACCAAAATATTCGAAAGTGGTGTTTGAATTTCAAACACTGGGATCTTAGAGTATCCACACCCAACAATGTTATCCGGGACGCAACACCAAACACGCGATAATAAATAAACAATCGCACTTTGGAATGCTGTCCACCCTGAGAACCTAAAGAACCAGAAAGGTGGATAAATAAAAATACAGATGACAGACGGTAATATCTTGACAACACGGGAGGGGCGCGCGCGGCCTGCTGGACAACTCACGGACACTTTCACAGTCGGCGACCTAGAGAGAGAGTCTTGGCCGTGATTGGCTGATGGAGGATGACAATCGACGCGCGATATTCGTCATCGTTCCTCGGCAGAGCGGGAAAACCACAAGAAGTACAGTTTACCAGCGATTACACGCGACTACCATTATCTGGGAGGTTTGTTTGTTTATATAACGAATAGCGTAAACACTAAATTTAAATCAAACAACAATCGTATCCAGGCGAAGATTTGTAGTGAAGTCCTGTGACAGTTCAAGACGTTTTGTGATTTTTTATGCAATATCTACAGATCCGATTTTTTTTAGGTATCTCAAAAATATTTTTAAGACAGCGGGAACCCTCTGTAAACATTTACCGACTAACGTAAATTAAATTAAGATTTAATATTCATCTCCACCGATTTAAAGTACCGGTATGTATGTTAATAAGTATCACTAAATTTTTGATACGTTGGGCTAGGATGTTTATGACATGTCATAATTTTATTCTATGCTTTATTCGAATGTTTATCTGGACAATAAAATGCTAATGTATTAAAGGTTCCATGATTATAAAATATTATATTTATTATACTATAATAGGATAGGGTTTTATAAGTGCAAGGGTCTATTTCAACCATATTTAGGGCATATAATTTTGAAGAATTTTCTAAAATATATTTTAATTACTAAACATAATATTTATACAACTATAATAATAACAATAACGACTAATGAGGAAATATTATTAAATAGATGAATAAATAATATTATTAGTAGATAATATAATAACTTTAAAAAAATTACGTAGTATAAGTTATTTAAACTATTTATCCAATATTTTCAGGCAATTTTAGGCATAATAGGGTGTTTTTAAAACATCATTGTCATATATATATAGCATATTCTACACTTAGTATGTTTTTTTTAATATTAAAGGTATATTTCACATTTTACTTAGGGCATGAACATTCGAGTCCTATTCATAAGATATTGTTATAAAAACCGTATTTTAAGAGTAACGTTCCGATGAATGTAACAGTATTACGTGAGTGCAGGCAAAGCCAGGTTGGTAATTAATTACCGAAGGATTGGTAAGCAAGCGTACACGAGGCAGCGAAGTTTATTGCGCTTCCCAATGCTATCACTGGATCACACAAACAACAAAGAGGGCAACGGAAGGAAGCCGATGGCGCCCCCCCAATCCCCCCCGTCTTGTCCTCCGAGCTTTATTGTTCCACAAGGATTCCACAAAAACAATGGAAATGCTCACATCCTATTCCCAGACGCTGACGCAAGATTCGACTTTGTGTCTTCCCGAGACGAGCCACATACAGGGAACAGATTATTTGTTTGTAAGTGTTTACTAATGTGACTTTCACCATTTGTATTGGCCAATTAGTCTTCTCAATAGGTGTACCATATTAAGATAGGTACGTGTATTATGATTTATTACGTACACGTGTATCGGTATAGTTCTTCGCAATAACACTGACCCTTTTTGACAACGGGAAAGTTATTTAAAACTCGTTTATTTTCTATCCACCTAACAAATATGTTGGTCCTATTGATAAGGTATGCTTATCGCTTGTAAAAAAAAGTAATATTTTGTCCAAGCGAGTGGATACGAATTTAAAAACAACTTTTAAACTGTCATAACCCGCCTCGGTGGCGTAGTTGGCTAACGCGCTAGTCGTGTTGAGCTCGACTGCAGAGGACGGAGATCGAGGTTCGAATCTCGGTCGGGTGAACTGGGGGTGTTTTTCCCTAAATGGTTTTCCACTTTCCCTCCACGCAAATGCGGGTTCACTTCCTCTAATTCAACCTCCCCAATTCCTAATCCATTAGCGTAATTAGTACTTAAAGCGTATAACCCGAACGGGTAGTAAGACGCGGTGTTAAATATTATTATTATTATTATTATTATTATTATTAAAACTGTCATAAAAGGACAAATATTAGTGTGAATTAATTATAAGCTCATTTATGTTGAGTGATCTTATCGCCTGAAACGACTACCAGCGGCTAGCTAAGGAAACCTGATGATAAGAGTTAATATTAATGAGCATCATCTTTTAATTCACTTGGGAAAATTTTTAAGGAGGAGGGTGAGGAAATCGAGGCTTGAATCCTCGTCGGGTGTATTGAGGGTGGTTTCTCTTAAACGGTTTCGCACTCTCCCTATACTCAAAAGCGGGTACATTTTCTTTAAATTCTACCTTCCTCGTCCCTATCTCTCGGACGGGTAGTAAGGCGCGGTGCGCAAAACAAAGAAGATGACGCGGAATCACAATGTAAAATAAATTCACTAAGATCGTTACATAGGCCTACATACTAACGAGTTATGTTCATTGTGGTGCTATTTTTCTTCATCAGCGAGTCTTACTACTCATTCAAGAGGCTAAACCAGTTTTAATTACACCCATTTAAAAAAAAAAAGCAAAAACACGCCCTCAGCGCATCCGGCTGGTGGTCAAACCCTGACCCATCACGAGCAAACCAAAGCAGATGAGTATGACATTAATTAGTGCGCATGCCCTCTGACGTGGGTAGTGTTAATGTTTATTACCTCCGTACTCGCAGCTTAAGGGTCAGAGAGTAGTCGACTATGTCTCAGGACCTTGGTTCAATCCTAGGTGATGTGTTGAAGAGTTTAGAATTAATGCATAGGTCCATCCTAACACTAAAACTTCCGATGCTCTAGTTGGACGTGTAAGCCTTGATCTTTTTATAGGAGGCCATTTTCGACATCAAACATTGATTGAAGTCACTAAATGTAGGCATTCTATAAATATGTCCTAGTTCATTTATCAATTAAAAAGTTCATCTTAAAAGTTATCAAAGGCTTTCAATAATACTTCCTTGTGGATTATTGCACAATTTAGGTTTATATCTATAATTAAATGAACTAAGGATGTAAATAAAATTGTATTTTTTCCCCCCGCCACTGTGGCAATATGAGTTTCCAGTTTTCAAATAAAGGTTTCCTATGAAAATCAGACTATAGAGACGCTTTCTTGGAGTGAGTTGGTCTGTGTATAGTGTGCTGACATAGCTATGCAATTAGAAAATATGCACCGAGTTTCCAAATAATAATAATAATAACGCGATAATATTTTTTTCAAGTCAGTAAAAGGGAACTCTATCAAAACAACTGTCACAAAAAGGTACCATAGAACTTATGCAAGATTTTTAAAAATATAGCCAGATTTTTTTTTTAAAGCACATACTGTTCATTGAAAATATTTTAAAAATTCGTCTAGTAATCTTAAGATATGTTTTTCAAACGACTCATATATGACCTAGTTTGTCTTGTTACATCATTTGTCGCATCTGCTAGTACATATTTGTTTGGGGAGAGAGAGAGAAAAAAAAGAGAGAGCTATGTTTGCTAATTCAATAAGGGCGAGAATACCTAGTTTTAGGTATATAATTTTGAGCCTTATTGAATAATCACATATCCACATTCTGTTTCCATTAGACGATTTGTCACGTGTCCAGGTGAGGCAAAGAGGAGGGTGAGGGGAATAGTCGACCAACACACTGGGACCCTCGAGTGGTCCACAGGAATGCTGAAATCAAAGTGTGTTGACGCGCCGGTCCCGTGACACATCTTATAGAACCGTGCCAGGAATAAAAAAAATTAACATGGTTAACTCAAACAAGAGAACGATTCGGTGTGGTTTCCTCATCAGTATGTGCTGTCGTTTGTTAACGCGAACCATTTAATCCAGGGAACAAGGACGAAGTAGAATTTGCGAAAATGTACAATTATTCGCAGGGAAATAAGTCAGGACATGACATTGCAGAAAACCAACGAGTTTACCCACCTTAGGGGGTTTTGTATAAAAATGTATTCTTCACAGAGTGTGTGTGTGTGGAGGGGGGAGGGGGAGATGAGATAAGTAACCAAGAGTTTCCTGTATATTCGACTACAGATATGCTAGCAGAAACATTTGTATACCCTGATTTTGGTAGGAGGCCCGTTTTGGAAGGAATTATTTCGTACCATAATACCCCTGCACAATATTATTACTGCAGGACAAAAGGCGTCAGTCTTGTCTTACCTGGTAAGCAGGGACGGGGAGGTCAAGGTTCAAATCCCGACAGGGTTTATTTAGGTGTTTCTCCCTTGAATGTTCTCGCATTCTTCCTACACGCAGATGAGGGTACACATCTTATCATTTTTAACTATCTTATTTCTACTTCATCAATGTTTAAATATGCTTACAGCCCGAAAGAATAGTAAGATGCGGAGTACAGAAGAAAAAAAAAGTTTTTCTAAGAGTTGACATTTTGAGGCGTGGAATTTGAATGCCTCTAGCAGTTATGCCACTTGCGTAGCAGTCACCTCATATATGTATGTGTGTAAGTATGTGTGTGCGTATGTGTGTATGTATGTGTGTGTGTGTGTGTGTTATAGAGTCCAGTTTTTATAGAAATAATATTATAAAAACTACAAACATAATTGTTTGCGATCAACATTAATATAATTTTACTACTTTAGTATTGTTACTAGGCCGACACTTTAGATAAGTCGGTAGAGTGGTTTGTCTACTAAGCTAAGAGTCGCGAGTTTGATTCCCAGCATGGCCGAAAAATTAACTATGGAGGAAATGGGTTTCCTCTTCCACAGTGATGAATGAGTTAACGGCCTGGGGTATAGATGTCGAGTCTGTTCTAGGTATAAGTTACTTTATAGGCTAAGTCACGTGCTGATATAATGAGTTGGTTCAAAAAGTGCACGTTAAATACCTTAAATATATTTTTTTATATTGCTATTTTATAGGTATTTATAATATTTATCAAAAGTGACAGCTGCAGATCGAATGATCTGACGTAAGAATAGGTGAAAGTAGATCGATTAGCCCTTATAGCTACCAGGTAGGACCCTTCCTATGAAAATTGGAGTGTATGTGCGTGTGTGTCTGTCTCTCCATACAAAGTCGCAAATAATCCAGACCATTGAATAGTGTGCAACTTTCCATTTCAAGTGTTGGTTTGCGCGCGCGTCTTTCAGAGACGGATGGATGGATAATTGTTTATCGCATCAATTAGCACTTTAGCAATCTTGCTTGGGTCAGATTCACGAACCAATATGAGAGGATTTCATAACTGTTTCACAAACATTAAGGTAATACTCACTCGTTCTATGCGTTAGTTTGAAAACTTTTCACACCCACGTAGGTGATCGCATGGTCCAAGGCGTCAGACTGGCAATAAGTTGGATCGGCAGTCAAGAGGAGATCGAGGCTCGAATCTTAGCAGGTTGCACTGAAGGGTGATTTTTCTCGCATGTTATTTATCATTGTGATGCTTACATCCTTCCTTCACGCTAATGTGGGTGCACTTTATTTTAACTAATTTCCTCATTCCTTCCCCTTAGTACAGGTTATAACAACTTTCGTATCAAGCATACTAATAAAAACCACAGTGATGTATCACAAAAAAAAAAAAAAAAAAAGGTGCATCCAGCCGGCAAGATACGAACCTAAACTGTTTCTTCTGTGTAGCCGCAAAACTAGCCTTTACGGTACGGCCGAAGTGCAGGCGGCTTACACTGGCCGCAGGTCAGTCGCAAGCATGGAGTTGTCTTGTGAAGAAGCAATGTGCTTATTAATTGCTACATAAAATGTTCATTTAAAATTAAAACCAGAGAAATCGCATTCCATGAAATTAATATGTTGAGATGTGAATTTGGTATATCTTCTGCGATCTCTTGCCAGCACATATAAACTACATCGCGGTTTTAGTACGGCTTTAGTCTCTTGTTTCAAATTTGGGGTTTTAGAAAAAAAAAACTTTCGTAATAAGTGTTTCTTTATCAATCAAAAATATATACAAAAACAGCGGGTTTAAATAAAAAGTTAAAACAACACCGTCACGTGCATGCCGATACCAAAGTGAATCGGAAACCGGAATTAAATATTCAGTTGCCTGCCGCCATTATGACCATTCCCATTGCAAAACACAGATTCATACTCTCTCGCCGTTTTTCGGAATATGAATCTGGCCGTATCGTAATGGGGGCCTGGCGTATCGTACCGCGTGGCCCCCAGTGACGATTTAAAGTAGTTGTCATGCCACACCGTTAGTTTGACTGTCCTCACAACTAAAACAATAACATAGGGTGTGCACTCAATCTAACACGTGTGACTTACATATCTACGGAGAGCAGGTACAATATCCAAGCTAGTGAATCTCATTTAGTCTGATTTGCCAACCGGGTGTACTCAGCGGTTTCCTCTAAATTAATTTCTAATCTCCACCCACGCAAATGCCGGTGAACTTTCTACGATTATACATTCCTCGTCTCTACCCATTAGTGTAAAATATGGTGATAGCGCGGACGGGTAGTAAGACGCGGAGAGCAGGATAGGAATAACAGAACATAGACTATTAAAGTCATAAATATAAGCCAAATTCCAATCTGCATAGTAAGAGCCTTTAAGAAAATGGAAACTTATTTTCTGTAGGAAAAATTGATAAAATTTTACTAGTTTAGTAGTGATGTATAGGTATTGAAAGTGACAGCTGCAAATCTCAAAGACTTGACTTATGAACACGTGAAAGTAGAGTAGTTTTACTAGCTGTTATATAGGGCTCTTTCTATGAAAATTGGTCTTGTTTCATCGCGAAATAAAGAAGCTTAGTGGACTAGTAAGACTGTCCAGTGAAGGTGTAATAGCTTACTAGTGCTTTCAGTTATGTCGAAGAGAAAGTTAAGTTTCTCTGTAACAAGGGAGATTTGAGGAGGATCCACAGCTTATCGAACACGAAAACTATTCAAGCGTGCGAACTTTGAGCGACTGATATTCATTTTCACTTTTTAATATTTGTACACTCCTTTTACCTTGTTACCTTAATCGACTACAGTATGGCCCTATCATAATAATCTACTACACCATAGTGTAACCCATCAAGGTAAGCTTGTTTCAGGACAAACGGAGTCAGCAATATGCTACACGTTTCGGTGGCCACGTGATCTAACTCGCATCTCTCGCAGTAGACGTGACTAGACTGCCGATGACGGGACGATCGAGGTTCTAATCCCGGTAGGGTGTATTGAGACTTTTTCTCCGAAAAGGTTTTCCACTCTTCCGCAATGTAAATGTGGGTACACTTCCTCTAAAATATAACCTTATTAATACCTAAAACCAATAGTGTAATTAATACATAAACGTATAACCCAAGCCCGCGGGGTAAGACGCGTTGCTATAAAAACAAGTAATGTGATCTTATCGATATAAAACTATTTTAGCTTAGGGCACAGATGGAGTTGGGTAAATAGCTATCTAAGAATTTATACTACTAATGTAGGGACGAGGAAGGTAGAATTTAGAGAAATTGTTCCCGCATTTGCATGGGAAGAAAGAGTGGGGAAGACACCTTAGGAAAAATATATAAGTAAACACGGCCAGAATTTGAACCACGATCTCTCATCGAACTAGACAAGACGAGCTTAATACGCTTGCCCCTATATCTATAAATATTTTTTTTAGTCTAAAAGGGACGCAAATTTGTTACTTTATAGAAAATGTAATATCAATCTACCTATGTTTTATCCCCGTAAGATTTAATCCCATGCCTACTAGGGGCAACTTAATTAACCGATGGGAACAAAATAAGTTGAATTTTAAGGAATAAAGTCACAATTTAATGCATTATTGAAATAACAACTCATATACGACATGTCAGGATCAGAATCAAAACGTGCTTACCCCACTGGTTAAGTGATACAACATTTTAAAAAAAAATCTTTTTTATGTTTGCAACGGTCACCATTATGTTTACTAAAATTCCAAAGTGTGTGGTACTTAAATCATTTTGGCGCAATTCAATTGGTGCTCGGCCCGTCCGTTTGTCCGCGATGCGCGGGCCAATGAGATTCGTTTAACGCGCTGTGCAGGTGCTAACTCAAATAATACCTGCCCAGCATACTAACAAGATATCAACGACGAACCTTAAAAACAGGACCAAATAAAGGTAGCGGTTACGTCACGTGCACAACTATTCAAAACATCACGTGACTGAGCGGTAAAACAACTAAACAATAGTGGTTGCTCAAAGTCGGTTACAATGGCTCAGTCGCTCTAATAGGACAACATTCATATATTTAAAAAGTGTAGATGTTCCCTTTCGACAATAAGCTTCGGAGTTTTACAAAATTGATTTTAATTATTTTAATCTAAATAAAAAATTATACACAGAGGAAAAATCATATTTCAAAAATATTCAGAGGCCACAAATTTTAGTAAACGACAATTTCTCAAAAATTGCTTTTCTATTTTTTTTAATATAATCATTTATTTTGAGAATTAAGATACGATTGTAAATAACTCGATTAAATAGGCAGTGTTATTGCAGATTTTATATCAAACCTTTTTTGGTCAAAAGAAATCAAATGATTCTCTAGGAGAAACATAAAGAGTTTAATTTTCTTCACATGTTGATATCAACAATAATGGTTTAATAGTTTCTACTGAAACAATTTTTTTTTATTTTTGAAAAAAAAAAGTTTATCTATAGAAATAGTAAAAAACACTGCCCTCAACTCGTTTTCCATACATTCCCAACTTAACATATCAAAGTTTATATATTTCTTCAATAGCTAGGCCGCAATCTATATATATATATATATATATAATATATATATATATATAATATATATATATATATATATAAAACGTTTATCGGTGAATGTAAGGGTGTTATTAATACCGGGTTCCCGTTATTATGAAAATAGTGGTTGAGGGTCCTAAAAAAAAGTATTGAGCTTTAGATTTTAATACAAATAACAAAACGTATGAGCTTGCACTGGGCTTTATTACCACTAACTCTGTGATTTGGACGGGTTGCGACTTTTAGTCTTGTATGCATAAATTATCGACCAGCATTCACAAAAGGTCACGTAATTCAACTTATTCAATGAGATTCGAGCAACACAGTTTAAAAAACGTAATAAGCCATGCGTACTAACGGTTTAGTAATTTTATGTGTATTTAACTCATAATATCGTGGAGAGGGGATGAGAAAATCACATGTGGAATAACACCCCCCCCCCAATTCCCATCAACGGGACACTTTGCAGACATTCGAACCTCAACCATCTCCGTCACAAGCAGCCCAGTGGTATTATTGCGAGCCTGACACAAATGGCTTGTCGTATGAACACACAAAGTATATTTAGTAACACTTTAACTTATAAAAGTTATTTCTATAACATCCATACTTTAATGAAGCCTATGAACCCATGTTTCGACTCTCTCAGACGATGATTAAAAAGAATCCAATTGGTGTGCAAGAGTTTTTACCCGGTATGATTATTATTTATAGACATAGTCCACACGACATAAAAACTAATCTACTCACTTGCATTAAGGAAACACACTTAATTTTTTAAAAAGAAGACATGTCAATGATTGGATAAAAAGAAAGACACAATAAACACTAGATTATTTTAGGCGCAATCTGGAATAGAACCAGTGTCCCTTAGACCTTCAGTTAGCCTCCCAAACCCAAAAGCCTGCATACAATAATATAATACTTGTAAATGCTCATAGATCTTAGAAAACATTTTTTCTCCCTATTTAATGATAAATCAACATTAAAGTACAGCTGTGCGAAAAAGATATATACTCTCGTCACTTCAAGGTCACATACGCTTACGTGAAAGAGAAATAAAAGTAAATTAAAATGATTTGAAGAAGATTTATCAACAAATTATAGAAAATCCTATTACATGATCTATTAATCTTCTCTTTCTTTCTCTTTTTAAGTAAATATATTATACACACACGACGAGTTTATTGGCGTTTAGCGAGTGAAATTAAAAAAAAAAATAAAGCCTAAAATACGAGATCTTTTCTACGAAATTTAAAAACAGTTTTTTGAAGTTAGAATTAGTGATGTCCCATTTGTTCGCATAGACGAGTGCCCAAACGTACACAATAAACAAACCTTTGAATAAAATTTTCCATTCGAATGGATTCCACACAACCCTTTTTCCTATACGCTAAAATATTAACGGGAACAGCTAGAGGCCAACGTATAAAGATAGCACGAGATGAAACAAAGCCTTTCTTGACGCCACCCGCACCCCGATACCGCACACAACTGCCGCAGGTGGTGGTAACAATAGTCCGCCAGTCCGAGGTATCGACTGAGGAGGGACACCGTCTTCAGGGCGGTGCTCATCCTGCAGCAAACCGCTAACATCCGGTCGTCGCGGCAGAGGAAGTAATGAACCTCACTCGCTGCGATTGTAATCTGGTCACGGTGATCGCGGAGTCTAGGCCTACTCCTCGACTTGTCCGTACATGGGTATCACACGTGGCTCTCACCCCACCCCACCCCCGTGACGCCACTACACTGATGTTCAGCCGAAGACGGGTGCGCAAATTGTCTGATTGTTTAATGTTGTGATAAAAAAAAAACCACCCGCAAGAGGTCACGGGTCTAACGCGTCACAATCGTGTTATAACGGATTGCAGGTGACATAGCGATCGGGGTTCAAATCTCGGTCGAGTGTACTGGTTGTGTTTTTTCATAAATGTTTTCCCACTCTAACCCCCATGCAAATTCGGGCACATTTACACTAAATTCATATATTCCTCATGATTATTCTAATAGCGTAACTATAGTATGTGTATATCCCGAAAGGATAGTGAGGCACGCTGATAAAAAAAAAACACCGGTGGTCACGCAATATAAAGCTCCAGGCTCTCTATATCCGTTCCTCACTCCATGCTCCGCGTTCGACTACCCATCCAGGCTATCCATATGTGTACCCTTCGTCTACCCTGGAAGGTAGCAAGACTACAGTAGCCCCATGGCTTCTTTGGTGCTGACTGACGGTCAACATTTAGGTATATAACTATATTTTGACTGTCAGGAGTGACAGCTGCTAAACACATGTTTTTGCAGATCATATGGTTCGGCGTAGGGATACATAATTTGGTCTGGTAACTTTTCAAAGCCATTAGCTGTCAGTTGTGAGCTGTGTCAGAACCAAAGAAGCCATGGGGCTACTGTACCTTGCACTTTTACACTGACGTAGCTAATAGCTTAATAGATTAGGCAGCGGTTCCCAACCTTTTTTCGCTTGCGTACCCCTTGGCAGTTCATTTCCATAAATTATACCCTTAATTTTTGGCAAAATGTTTGATTACTATAGTAGTATTTATTTCTGATTTATTTGTTGCAATTGAAAACAAATGGACTAGTAATGGAATTTAAAAAACCAATGTGATAATAAGCTGGATAGAAAGTGCAGATATTTTTACATTCAAAAAGCAAACGTAACAATAAAAACACATGTATAGATAATGTATTTATTAATAATTATAAAAACAATTTTAGGTTTGAAATTTAAATCAGTTTCTCAAGGTAAAATATGGAAGAAAGCCCGCACCACCTCTCGCCATATCGTTGAGTTAATTTCATAACTTTAGAGTGATGTCTTACACTGCTGTCTTATGTAGCTCTATCCGCCATTGATTACATATTTTCGCGTATCCCCCAAACTCCCTGGCACGTACTCCTGGGGGTACGCGTACCCCACGTTGGGAATCGTTGGGATAGGGTAATGGTGTGATTCGTCAAGGTGAGACTGCTTGCTATATTTCACCGTAAATTGAGTGTACACTAATGGAGTTAAGGATGAGGAGGGTAGAATTTCAGAGGAGAGGGTGCTGCAAAACTGTTTAGGAAAATATAAATCACCTCAGTACATCCAGTCGGGATTCGAACCTGGACCTTTCTTTCACCGAAAAACCAGGCCAGGCGAAATTGAAGTTTTTCGCTCGTGGTAAAACCAGTAAAGGACCCCTATAGCTCAAACTGGTATCGGCTAATTAGCGTCGTCTGGGGTGTCAAACATACTGCTCTCGACTCGATGCACGGATTATATGCGGGTCCCGACTGGTATTTTCTAATGCGATTTTCATTCTAATTGCGAATACATTTATTATGCAGTGATTTAAATACCCCCCCCCTGCTTGATAACTATATTTCTTTTACCGAGTAAAAGATAAAACACAAACGAGTGGGGAAAAAAACCCACTTAAAATAAAGAAATTATTTCCTGTAGAAACATTTGCGCATATAAATGGAGAAACCTCAGTGTTATAACTATATTTTACAATAAAAACTTGATATTTTTAGAGGTGACCTAAACAAGAAATGTTCAAACATTTTTGTGTTTAAATGCAGGAAGAAAACTTGAGTATGTGTGGATAAAATAGTAATATTCTAATCAAAATAAACATTATTGTTATGAGTCTTTTTAACGGATTAATCTAAGGAGGAAGGATGAGGAAGGTAGAACTCGTATTTGTGTAACAATAAGGATAGGACCCTTCTAACACTAAACCGAAAGTTGAACCTAGACTCCCTCATGACTAGGCGGCGATTCAGTATAATAAAAATCATGCGCAAAGCCAAACTCTAGTAGGCTTCTAATAGGAAGAACACTCCCTATCTGACAAATACAAAAGTTACTAAAACGATTTTAATGTATTCGTACGTCAAGTCATATAGTCTACAACTATCACGTTTGAGAAATACTATCAATACTTATACAATAATATCAATAATATAGTAACATGTTAGCAATGTTAACCACAAAACAATATGCCTGTATTTTCCAAACAGTTCTCCCTATCAAAATCAGGGTATAATGTTCATTGGGTTCGATCCCAACCAGCTGAACTGCGAGTTACTTAAAATACACCCTCCGATTACTGTTTCTTTAGATTAGATACTTTTAGTCGCTGATGGTCAGTATTGCCACTAGAGCGTGTGAATATAGGATCAAACTATCGGAATATTAACGTGGATTGACATGCATCGGTGGGCACGCGGACTGAGTATCAGGCTCATCTAGTATGGTTTATCTGTAGCGTTAAAGTTGGGGGGTTTAAATCCCGGCCAAGAGTATTGAAGGAAGTGTTTCCTTAATGGTTTTTCCCCACTCTTCATCCAAGAAAATGACAGTACATTTCCTCTAAATCCTACCTTTTCCACACCTTTACCCTGTTAGAGTAGTTAAAATGCGCAAAGTCCGGACGGATATTAAGACACCTACATCTCTGGTCGAGTGGTCACTCTTGTTTTAATGCTGTATTGCTGGTGATGGAGTGATGGGGGTTCGAATCCCGATCGGGTGCACTGGATGTGTATTTTTATAATTTTTTCCACTCTCCTCTCAAGTAAATTCGGGTATATTTCCTCTGAAACCAAATCCCATAGATAATAAATTTCCTAGAGGTGATAGTGGTGATAGTGGCTATAGTGCGTCCCGGAGACATCTTATATTTGTTGTAGTCGGCCGTAGAGAAGGAAGCAGAGGCGTGTAGTAGTGACTAGTGAGTGTCCTGCAAGACACACGGCTTGTATAATCATCAGGGGTGGGACAGTTCCCAGGGATGTGAAGCTCCACTGACCACGACAAGGTCTTTACGGACGTATGGCCGGCCGCAAAACTACCTCTCCCTTATCCACAGCCCCAATAAAACAATTTAAAGTAAATAGGGCGTAAAACAAGGACATACACGTGTGTAGAAAACTACCCATAGTGCATCCAGCCGTGAGGGTTAGAATCGAACCCCGACCTTTACCGTCAACGGCGAACAAGTGCAACGCAGCCGCTGCGGGTTTGATTAATTATTATAGATTTATTATGATCTGGTCTAAGACGTATTTTGCTTCCCCCAACCCCCTTAATATCCGTCCGAAGCATACTCATTTTAACAAAGCTACAAATCCTACCCCTTAAACTCAGTAAATAGCGTGTCTGCCTAGTGAGCTAAGGGTCCCGGGTTCAATACCCAACACGACCGAAAAATTCATCATTGGTGAAATGAGGGCTTCCCCTTTCACAGTGATTAATTAATGGTCGCGGGCTGGGTGTTGTGTCCGTTCTAGATTTAAGTAAGTTTGTAAGTTGTGTGCTGACATATAAATCAGTCTATTCTGAAAGTGCACGTTAAAAACCTAAAATAATAATAAAAAATTAAGCTAATAGGATAGGAATGAGTAAGGTAGACTTTAGAGGAAATATACCCTCATTTGCCTGGAGGGAGAGCGGGAAAATATTCGGTTCGGGGTCGGACGATAAGACAAGGTTGCATTAAATCTATGTAAAACATGTTAATAACATAAAACATAATTTGTAAAACACGTGCCAATTTCTGGTCCGCCAACCTCAACGACTCGCCGGTGTTGTCAGTTCAGCGCGACATTAATCAACTTCAGCTTCTTTTTTTCTTTTCTGCGCCACATCATCAGCTCGGGAGAACCAACCAAATATCAAAAACCAACCGATTCGATCGGTGTGCATGAGCGTACAAAGAGAGATACTAGCCAGGGTTCTTACACACATATGAAACATAAATTTAAAGACTTTTCAAGGACTTTTTAAGGACCAAAACTGTTATTTGTCGTACTGCCAAAAGCTAAACACGTCAATAAAAAAAATATAAGCCGTACCAAATTTTTAATAGATGGGAAACAATAACTTTTCACCAAATTTAAGACTATAAAAATAGAAATCTAACTTTGTTGTCACTTCACTCTCCTTGGTTTATTGGTTAATGCAGTCATTCTATATTCAGTATTCCACAAGATGAGTATGGATTCCATAATTTAACAATGTTTTCTGCTGGCACATGCTTTTCATTTACGGTATTTTATATACAGGAGACCAAGCAAGAATGTTTGTACTAACAATAATTAAAATATCAGTTTTATAGGTCCTAGAATCAGCAGAACGAGTAACAAATAGTTTAAACAAAAAATATCGGGCCAAATAACATATAAATGTTTTTATATCCATTTAACCTATCAGATAACTGCTTGTTGATGTCAGCGAGTGGAGCAGTTTTTTCTCTTGCTGTTCTTCTGAAACTGTTAGACTTCAACACAAATGTTAGATTTCCTGTTGTTTCTGCTTGCTCTGACAGTCTATCAGCAGATTTGGTAAGTGTGTCTACATCAGCCTGAAGCTTTTGTTTCTTCTTTGAGTTCATATATTTCTTCTGTGAAACTTTTCCTTTTTGAATTCTTCTGTGCAGTTTCTTTCCCAAATAACTTTGCCACTGTTGTCGTGCACCAGCAACTGAGATAACCATGTCTTTGGTGATTTCAATATCAGTAACACCACCAACTGATGCAATTTGTTGATAAATTATTCTCTGTGCAGTGAGTGTGCGCTGTTGCATATTTTCCACTTCTATTTGCTTGTTTACAGAAAACCTCTCTCAACTGCTGCTTGACCATGTGATAGAATAAGTACCATTTTCATCACAGACCACAATTTGTTATATTTTGTTCTAGGCTTTGCACAAGCACATAACAGTGACTCCAAACAGTTTGTCCCAGGCTTAAAATTTTGAAATTCAGAAGAAAAGCCAAACTCTGCAATAAATTCTTTATATGATGAAATTAATGCATCACATTCAGTTTCCTGAAGTCTTTTAGCCTCTACTAGTATCTTAAGTACTGACACAAACTTGGTTGCACAGTTAGTATCCACATTCATATCTCGAGGATCCATACACCTAAGGTTTCTCACAATTGAGTACTGTAATGGCACTTATGCAAGATTTTCTTTGCTGTTTCAATAAGAAAATCACGACATTCCATTCGAACTTGAAGAACATCCTTTTCTTTAACAATTTTTTTGTGGAGCAAATTCTTGACTCGGTTTTCTGCAGCGAATCCCAAGTTTATTTTGGTCACTGGCAGATTGTTTTCTTTTTTCTCTACTTCAACTTTAACCAGTTTGTTACTGATAGTTGCTTTATTTATTTCATCTTCTTTAATGAATCTCTCCATTAAGGTTCTAAGCATTTTCAACATGTCTCTTTCCAGAAATGGAAGCATTGGCGTATCAGTTTGGTACATTGTCAAAAAAAGTTCTACTTGTTTTGCAGTTGACTGAAATATTAATAGCTTTATAGGAGTCAATGCATCACTGGTCGCTTCTTTCACAACTGTATATGATTTGGTGTTTGAATTGGGAAGTTTCTTGTCAGTAACTAACTGCACATATTTAGTTACATGAGACCACATTTCAAGAGTGCGTGTTACAACAGTTGAATTTTCAACCCACCTTATGGCACACAATATTTTGGAAAGACACTGCTATCAGTTACTTTCATGTAATCTTCTCTTCTCGCTCGTTTGTCCTTAAATAAGTAATAGAGGCTAGATAAAACTCGCTCCACATCCCAGGTTGAAGATAATGAGCCATGCTTAAAAGAGCCATGAATGATATGAAGCCCACAACTGCCAGAATGAATTACTGCCATGTTTGTGTCTTTCTTCAATTTATCACACACCAGGTCATAAAATTTCCAATTGAAATTTGGACCATCCATGGATAGTTGCAGTAGAGACTGTTTCGGAAGACCAATTTCAGAAATCAACTTTTCAAAGGAAGTGAACATATCTTCTGGAGTATCATGGCCCAGGAAATCTGAATGGATGTAACAAGACTGCACTTTATCTGCTTCCCAGTGACGAATATGGTAATCTAACTGCTTCTCCTGAAGCTTTCTGTTGAGGCTTTCATCGAATAACAAAACATATGAATCCTGTTTCTTAAGCTTCTCCATGAGTGAAGACAGAAAATAAGGAGCAATGCAAAAACAACATATATATGCACATTCTGTCTCTCCCAATGAAAAACTTTTTGCAATTCCACTGTCGAAAAACACTTTTTTTAAATAATAGTCCGATACGATATATTCGCATGATCTGTATGAATAATGACTGCTGCATACTTTCAAGGCCCAAATAATTTTGGTTGTTAGAGTTTCCTGTCCAGTTAAGGAGCTTACTATCTGCTGTCCTTGTGGTAGTGGTTCTGAATCAGGAGCCGCAGAGCTCGAATATTGCTCTGCTTGTGTAGCACCGAGAAAATAGTGAATTTCTAAAGGGTTTTTTTTACATGTAAGACTTCAATGTTTTTTCCCATTCATATGATTTGTTAAAGCAGATATCCCCATTTTGGCAATGTCAAATACTGAAGAGCATATGCTACATCTGGCTTTGTTCCTGTCTGGCACTTTCTCAAGCCATTTATTAAATTTGGGATTATGTAACCACAAATCATTGAAAGTACAATTCCCCGGCATATTGACACGTAAATAAAAACAAAACAAAGCAAAAGGAAATTTCCTGCCTTTACGTAAAACACGGCATTAAAAGTTACAAAAAATTAATTAAAGAATAATGAAACAACTGTTTATTTATCCATGGCAGATTACTTGCTATCACATTTTAATAAAACTTTCGTGTGGAAATAAACACAGCGGTAACGAAGCAAACTGAACCAGTACTTAGGATATCCATAGAAATAAAACGTATTAAGATAAAACAAACTACACAGCTACCATCTAAACACAAAATTTCACAGGATAATGTTTACAGACACTAAAATGGCGCAACCATAGATAATAGAGTTATAGAATGACAACTCCCTGTAGTATGGCTAGAACAGGAATTTGAGCGCTTAGGTGGTTGAAAGATGAACTAATAGCTATCGGTGGGCATTTTAGTGCAAAACTGTAATTATAGGTACTTAAAGTGTTAATAGGTAGTCATAAATCTTCAAAGAATTATTACAAATAGTTGTTTTAAAGCAACTTATAAAAAACTGGCAAATGCACAGGAATTGAGTTTTTAAATATAGGAAATTATAGAAAACATTGTATTCCAACAGTAGCGCTAATGTGTTTGCCAGAGAAGTTAACACTGTTTCCCCTTGCCCCTATAGAGATCACAACCCATGGGTTGTGACGCGATAAGATAACAAATAAAACAAAAGAAGTGGGAAGAGTAGCGGAGAGTAAAGTAAACAGCAGACAACAGCTAATGCTTGATCAAAGAGCATGCGCTAGATATTTCATGTCCCAATACATCTTAAAACACTGTCTTTACAACCATTTAAAAAATTAATATTGATACCTGGAAATTCCAGGACTTTTCAAGACCCAGAGTAGTTTAAGGACTTTTCCAGGCCTTGAAAAGACACACCTTAAATTCCAGGTCTTTCAAGGACCGTACGAACCCTGACTAGCAGACAACTGCATGTGCTGTTATTAGATGAGGTGCCTCCCCGTGGTGCACCCTGGGTAACGAACGCTAAAGAGCTAGAACAGATGGCGGTCAGACTATCCTTGTGATCTCCCGGCTATTTTACAAATATATACACCTTGCCATACGCTAAATAAAAATAAGACGATTAGAAATTACTCGTTAAATGGAAAGCGCGTGTCATTCTTTTTATATGTTTTGATTTGTTTCACAACAAAACAAAGTAATTATTAGAAAAACCCCTTATTGATATTAATCTTAAAGGTATGTTTGTATGTATGTCGGTAATCAATCGTTTCTAGTTTGTGCTGAAAATAATCATGGATCTAAATACATTTTTACTAGCTTGTAAATTGCTGCGCCAATCAAGTAAGAAGATTTTGCTCTCTATTTTAGGCAAACATGTGAATCAAGTTTAATGATAAGAAAGAAAGAAGTGCATTAAACTAAACACAGCTAATTTATAGATCTTACTGGCTCTAGTTTGTTTGGTTCCACAGTTCGACTACTGTCTTGTTGTGAATAGCATATTTTATATAATATATTTTCAGACGATTGTTTTATAAAGTAGGGCCTATGTCATTCTCATTTCCCCACAAGAGTGTTTTATGTTAAGTTAAACTTTTAAATCATCCTTAAACTGTAAACCACTTCAAGTTCCCGTTTTAAATGTTATGCAACGCATCTTATTAACCAACCAATAGTGGAAAATAGTTCATTAAGTACAACTTCTATGTATTAATAGATTCCTTGACTTTTTCAGGTTTTTCAGATAACATTTTTCTATTATCCTTACTTCGATTTTTTTCAGTTTTCCTTGGTGAAAAACGATTTTTCCATTTATTACATAGATCACATGATTTTAAAAAATACCAGTAGCTATTAATCATAAGTTAGGTGTAAATGTGGCATAAAAAAACAAACATTGTACTCATCTCATACTCGAAATTACAGTAAACAAAATATCCCACTTTTTTGTGTGTGGTATATTAATGAATTTTGTCTAAGTATTTAAATTCCCTATTTTTCCTTATTTTTTTTGTCAAATTTCCTGACATTTCCATGTTTTCCCTGCCTGTAGTCACCATTAAATTGTAGACATTAATCCGCGATTAGTAACGAGCGCAGCTGATCGTAATGGAATATAAATACACATGTCTACTTGTTTTACCACACACGTAACCCATAAGATAAAACCCCACGCCATTTATTTACAAACACACACACACGCACACCTAAAACACAGCCTACGTGTAAATTCCTCCCGTTCCTCGGTGCAAGAGGTGTCGAAGTTATTTCCCGGACCCCAGAACAACAAAATATTACCAATTTCTTTCACACTCACATTCAAAGTAATAAATATTAAATAATGTGCAAATACAACATGAAACAAACTATAACAATATAATGGTAGAGTTATACCAAAATACTACTATTCACTTGGATTCTGGTATGAAATAAGACCTTCCAATACGGGCTTCCAACCAAAATCATTGGCTCTGAGTGTAATAACCAGGGCCCTGATTTTGATAACATGTAATTTTTTTTTTGTATATGCAAGACAATGCTATACGCACAAAAAACCCTCTATAATACCCTGGTTGTGCTGCCGTATTCTTGTAGGTATTACTATATTTGGTCACGTTTTGATTTTAGGTCATATTTCAAGTCTTTTTTGGCATTTATCTTGAATAAGTATATTTTTTAATACTATAGACATTCTATAAGAGCGCAATACTCAACATAATTTTTAAGACATTAGACACAGTTATCGGATTGAGAAGATAATGTAAACTCTTTGCTTGTATGATTGTAAAACACACATTCCTGGTAAGACAATGCAACGATACTGAAAAAGGTTGCGTTGGGATGTTTGATCTGGTATTTGTAAATAATTATTATACTGAGTATGATGCAATAGTTTAGTGGTTGAGGTCACTTCATTGAATATATACAGGATGTACCAGTTCCCATTTTGTAAAGTGCTTGTTTGATTTAGTAGTGTGTATTTATCACGAGCTTTTGTTCTTTTTAGAAAAAAAAAAGCAATTTTTGATTAATTTTTAAGCAGTGAGTCGAACCGGAATATTTATCAGTTCTAATACTTGTTCCGGTACTTCCAGTAAACGTTTTAAGATTCCAGTTCTGGTTCAGGTTAGAGAAAAATAAAAGTTCCTGTTCTTTTTGGTTCTTAATTAGGTTCCGTGTCTTTTTAATTTTTAATTTAATAGTAATAATAACATTATAAAATTCTTAAATATAAGAATATATTAAAAAATAATTTACAACAAATTAAAATTTATATATAAATAAATACACAGGAATATATTCCAACTTTGATCAAAAAATTATTAGAAAAGGAAAAAAAAAAGCGTATTTCAAAATAATTATAGAAAGAAGGGTTTAATATGCAAATTTAAAAAATAGTTTAAGAACCGAACAGAACTTTCATGAGCCAACATATATATATATATATATATATATATATATATATATCGACTCCAATTTCTGTTTTGGTTCTTAGGTAATTTATTATTAGGGTTCCGGTTCCTTAAAAATAACTGTTAGTTTCAATTATAGTTTTTTGTTCCAGTTCAACTCCCTGTTTTTTAAAGTAATTTCATATGATTATTTGTGATAACTTTTAGGTAATCGAGTCTGGACCCTGGTACTAACTCTGCGGATAGCCCCTACGGATAGTGAGAAGCAGAGCATGGATATCAGAGAGGTCCATCGGCACAGGGTGGACAGGTAGCTAGCTGTATTCTTGTCCACATTCCAGAGAGATCATTGTGGAAACATGACAGGGCAGTAACGACCTAACGTGGGCGGTGCTGGACCTACAACAATAATAATTGCCTATTTTGAAGAAGATACACAATATGTAATGGGGAAGCTCATTATATTTTAACGAAGCTCCTCCACCTAGGTGCTCCCCAATAATAATTGGTATAGTGAAGTGTAGCTCGGATAGATCGAGAGTACTTGTAAAAATTAGCCCCTCCTCTGCTCCTAAGGTTCACTTTTTATTATTTAATCGGCCCCAAAATAACTGACGGTGAGATTAGGTCTGAAACTTTTTTTCGAGTGGCACAGTAGCAAAACGGTATTCTAGGACAACTGGTGGGAAAGTAATAGTTAGTTGTGTTGGGGGAGTCACGAATGAGCCCGTGATCTATATCGTGTGTCCAAAAACAGAAACATTCTCTAGCAATTTTTTTTTCTGCACGGAAAAAGCAAGGAAGAGGTGTAAGGTGTGTCCAGTAAATAGTTTAATATGGTGATAAAAAAGCATGTCTCATACTTAAAAAAAGTTATAAAATACTTTTCTAATTTATATTCCTGACACTAAAGTACCAACCCCTATATCACATGTCTTCATCCGCAGTAGAGTTTCATCTCTGGTCTTACCAACAGTAGGTACATAAAATTGAATATGTTAAATTACATATTGGCAATGATGGAAGGTAAATGAATAATAGAATTTGACGTTGAAAAATTACAAAAATTATCTCGGTGGTAAATAACTTTTCCGTTGTTACAAATCAAGGGTAAAGTGATGTTGAATAATTATCGAGTGTATACATACTTTCGAGTAATACTGTACTTAGTCAAGGGAACGGTTAGTGATTGCTAAGAAGCAGCTGAAGACAAATAAATAATAT
This sequence comes from Timema cristinae, assembly GCA_039000515.1. Taxonomy (NCBI): domain Eukaryota; kingdom Metazoa; phylum Arthropoda; class Insecta; order Phasmatodea; family Timematidae; genus Timema; species Timema cristinae. Next base: position 32,360,694 of record JBCFYV010011172.1, on the reverse strand, counting down.
GACGTTGATTAGGACAAATTTCGAGTTCGAGTTATATATATATATATATATACAGAGTTGAGATTATGGGGACACAAACCGTTGAATGCACAAACCATCCTACCACCTTACTTACTCTATCATGCCATCAAGAACTTGAAAGTTCATTGCCGCTCATACATAAGTACACCACCTATCCCTATCTTGAGATAGTTCTATCCAGTTTGCCTCACTACACCCTATCCCTTTCAGGTCCATTCTAATGTTATCCTCCCATCTGCGTCTAGGTCTTCTCAATGGTTATACCTTGAAGTAACACCATGGTAAATATTAATAGAATGATGTTTTGAATGATGTAGTGCTAGGCCAGTGATCACCCAAAAGGTTAATAATAGTCGTACGAATGTTTGTATTTAAAGTGGTACCTGGTGAACCTTGGGCTTTTCACCACGCGCTCGTGTGGGAAAATTCTCTCATTAGTTACTTGATTATACAGTATTTATTTCACGCTATATATATAAATTAAAATTTTAATATCACATATGACACTCGCGTAGAAAACAAACGTGTGTAATCTGCGACTCTCGACATAGTTGACACTCGCTAGATATATACTTAGCAACGTAGTGGTAGACTGGTCTGTTTACTGCGACTCTCAACATAGTTGACACTAGCTAGATATATAGTTAGCAACGTGGTGGTAGACTGGTCTGTTTACTTCGACTCTCACATAGTTGACACTAGCTGAGATATATACTTAGCAACGTAGTGGTAGACTGGTCTGTTTACTGCGACTCTCAACATAGTTGACACTAGCTAGATATATACTTAGCAACGTGGAGATAGACCGGTCTGTTTACTGCGACTCTCAACATAGTTGACACTAGCTAGATATATAGTTAGCAACGTGGAGATAGACTGATCTGTTTACTGCGACTCTCAACATAGTTGACACTAGCTAGATATATACTTGGTAACGTGGTGGGTGACTGATCTGTTTACTGCGACTCTCAACATAGTTGACACTAGCTGGATCTATACTTAGCAACGTGGTGGTAGACTGATCTGTTTACTGCGACTCTCAACATAGTTGACACTAGCTGGATATATACTTAGCAACGTGGTGGGTGACTGATCTGTTTACTGCGACTCTCAACATAGTTGACACTAGCTGGATATATACTTAGCAACGTGGTGGTAGACTGGTCTGTTTACTGCGACTCTCAACATAGTTGACACTCGTTGCAGAGATACATTTGTCTGCGCACTGAAGCATGGTTATGTGCTGAGCAATTGAGATATGGACTCGAGATTGAGAACAAGGCGCGCATTTTATTTTATAAACATGTTTCTTATAAACATTCGTAAAGGCAATCCCGGTCTTAATTTATTTTCAGAGGGAGTTACATCCTTTCTGAAATTTATTGAGTCGTTTGTAGGGCTACACAATTACTGGGAACATACATTATATACACAGTCGTTTCTGTAGTTAGAGTATTCTAATCCCCAACTTCCGCGAGAACAGTTGCCCATGTTGTACGAGAAAGTAGTCCCGATTGCACCATCCCTATCTTTTTCTCTTTATACCCTACAACTAGGTTGTGCAAGACACAGATGCGATTACTGGACCCACCTCTGAGAGACTATAGTTCAGATCTCGGTTGAGACGACTTTAAGTTTAGTCTTTCCATGGCTAGTATAATATACAGGCGAAGTATGAGTGATTTGGTATAAGTGCGCCTAACCATAACATTCAAGAAGGTTGAATATTTTTAATATAGCCAAATTTTAAGAGTTCACATTAAAAAAATAAATAATGCCGCAATATGTTTCTATCTGTAGCGTTTGCGGAATGATACACTCGAATTGTTTTATATGTAAAAGCCAATATAGATTTTTTTTTTTACGTTTTCGTTAAATTCAATCTTTCTAACTCATTAGCGTAGTTAATACATAAGGGTACAACCCGAACGGGTATTAATACGCGGTGCCAAATAAAAATATATAAATATCTCCGACTGGTCTCTGAAAGAGCCGTGTCAATCATACACGATCGCGGGCCCTGACGCGGTGAAGTGTTGGAGGAGGGCGGGCGGCCGGAGGTTCGACACCCAACTATTACCAGCCATGACACCCTGCAGCGACGCTACGCTGTCATGATGAGCGACGCCTTGCGTAACAAGGGGAGTGAGAGTAGGGGCGAGACAGGGGCCTTAAACTCAAGTCAGTCGGTAATGAATCCAAGTGTTATATTTTTAATTTCAATATTTCTTCCTAGTTTTATTCCACCCGCGCTCCCCATCTTACTTTAAGTTCGAGGCTATCTACGATTATTTACACTGATTACACTGGTATGAGGGAGGTAGAGTTTAGATTAAGTGTAGCCATATTTGCATGAAAGAAGAGAGGTAAACAATTTGTAGATAAAAATAATACCTGAGTAAGTCCGGCTAGGATTCGAGCTAGATCCTTCAAGCCAAAGACAAACCAGACAGGGCAAGACAGACACCTTTATCCTCATGCCCACGTATAAATAAAGTAAAGTTTGAAATCAGTGTATTGATTTTTCTACGTTTTACAGGATTTAGATTTTTTTTTAAGTAAATAAAATGGCATTCGCCTGGATGGAGAGTTGTAAGCTCCGATTTGGGTTTTGGGGGACCTCAGCACATTCTGTATGGATTGAATCAGAACTTCTCAGGTCTGAATCATGCAGACTAACCGTGCATCGATCGATAAACTCTGGTTGCCGACGGGTGTAATTGGAGTTGCGTGCGCGCCCGGCGGTAAAAAAAAACACACACACAACGAACCTTCAGACACTCTTAAAACATGTGGTAGACCATACAAATTCAGAGTAGAACTTAGCTCCCGTAAATTATCTCAATAAACTGTCGGCCCGCTTTTTGTGGTCCAATGATAAGTAGGCTATCGGCGGTGGAAAGTTGGAGCAATGTTAATTAGGCCTACTACAAAAAGTGGCGTTGTTTACTAACATCGAGGACGTTCTATGCGGTCAGCAGCTGCGACGTCACCGCAGTCTGCGTGTTGGCATTGGTCAGAGCAGCTGTAGTTGGACTCTGGGTAATAATGATCAACCTAAGAACTATGAAACACTCTAATGTTCATAGGAAGCGCTTTATCTGACAGCTAGTGACGTTTCTAGGTTGATTTTGTTAGTAAGAACAGTATCTGTTAGTTACTAAAACCATTCTAATATATCCACACATCACGTTATGTCATTTTCGATAGATATTATCAATAACTATAGATTAACACAAATTATATTGTAAAATATTTTTATTTCATATGGAAATTGGATTGTAAGCCTATATTATTATTATTAGTATCGCGTCTTACTACCCGTTCGGGTTTTACGCACTTACGCTAATGCGTAATCGTAGGGTGATTGTGAGATGAAATGGAGTACCTACAGTTTAACGTGGGATCCGAACCACGGTGAAGGCCTGGCATTCCCCACATTCACAAGATGTCTTGTCAGAGGTGAAGGAAGAGTTTGGTAATCAGATAAATCTGTGCCTGGACCGAGGATTGAACCCCGCACCCCAGCACAGAAGTCCGACACCTTACCCCTAGACCACCAGGTCACCTTGTAGGCCTATAGTTCATTTACTTTGCGGCCAGACTTAGCGGTTGCGTGCGTCCCTGATCACAATCTCTAATACTAGTTCGTATACGTCCATGGAGAAAGGCGGCGTCAGTGTCGTCTCTTCTTGTTTGCTGGCAACAGTGAGGTCAAAGTTTGAATCCCAATTTCGTGTACTGAGGTTTAAAAAAAAAAAAAATAATGTCATCCAACTCTCCCTCTAACCAAGTGCGGATACACTTCCTCTATATTCGACCTTACTAATCTCTACCCCTATTAGTGAAAATATGCCAATAGATCTGATGAATAGTAAGACGCAATTTTTTTAAATCGCGTATGACTATCCATTCGGGTTATACGCTTGATTATTAATTACTCTAATGGGTTGAGGAAGATAAGGGTTTAATTTTAGAATATGTGTGCCCACAATTTCGGTTAGAGAGAGAGAGAGAGAGAATGGGAAACCACTAGGGATCAAACTACAATCTCCCCGTCATCAGCAGTCTAGACTATTGCGAGAGTGACGTCTTAAACCATGAGGTCACCGAAGCGGCTACGACATAAATAACATTTAAAGATCATACATATAGTAGGCTATGTGTAAAAATTCCACCACTTTTATTTTTAACATGGTAGAGAAGAGCAATTTTCAAAAGAAACATTTTTGTTTTGAGTTAATTCTAAATGGATTCCTATGGAAATAAAATTTGAATATATTGTGACTTGCAAACAAGTCACGTTTAAAAAAATAAGTTATTATTTATTTTTCTCACCTGTATATTGTGTGTGTGTGGTGTGTGTGTGTGTGTGTGTGTGTGTTTGTGGTGTGTGTGTGAGTATCAAAGTTCAAGTAATACTCCACGTGTGAGGATACTTTGCTCATATCGTGGGCGCGATAACTCACAAGCTCGTGTCGGATATGATAATTACTTGTTTCAAGATAAATCCACGAGATATGATAAGTTTGACAGGTAACAAGACAGTTTTGGCCCCTGCACGGTGGGCAGGTAGGCTCAAGGAGGAACACCACCCGATGTGTGTGTGGTGGTGGAGGGGGGGGGGGGGGGTTAGTCAACATAACGAACTATCAATTCCTTGACATTTCAAATTTTCTAAATTTCTCCAGAATTTGGCCATCCTGTTAAGGAGGCCGTTTCAACGCCAAGGAATATTTTTATATATTTATTTGAAACAAATTGTAAATTGAAATAAAAGTTTGGCTCTGTAGAATATAAATAAAATATTATTTTTTAACACCGCTTTTTACTACCCCTTCGGGTTAGAAATTTTAAAATACTATTAAAAGCGAATAAAAAGGGTAAATTTGGTAGAAAATACAAAGAATCGAAGCATCGCGTCTCATTTTCCGCCCAAGCATATTAACACCAATAATATAGGGATAAAAAAGGTAAAACTTTATAGGAAATGTATCCGCATTTGCGCGAAGAAAAAGTGGAGACATAATATAGGGGTTAAAAATGTTCACTACACTAGTCGGGGATTTACACATTCCATTACCAGAAAACCAATAAAAATTATACTGATGTCTTAATCCGCATGCCTACCATACGGGTAATTTAGGCATCAAAAAGTCATACACAACAATAAAGTTGTGAGGGGGGGGGGGGGGGGGGAGGGAAGGGGGAGTAGCACGGCTTCCTCGAAAAGTAGTCACGTAAAGTGATAATGTAAGTAAATAGGATCTATTTTTATATGAGTGGGAATTCTTAACGTGCACTTTCAGAACATACTTATTACACCAGAATACCACTTAAAATACTTGCCTAAAACTATAACTAACTAAACACCCAATCCCCCGGTATATAACGCACCAATGATACATTTTTAGTTATTCAGTAAATCGAACGGGCACCTTTAGTTAGATAGATAGACAAAGTAACCAAATGTACCAATTTCTTGGACTCAGATACGCCAAGTTAAAAGAGTCGTCAGCTCAATAAAATGAGTTGAATTTTCATTTCGAAAGACTGTACATAAAATGGCTCCTAAACGCAAACAGTTCAATTAAATATAAATTGTGTAGTACAGTTGAACCTGGCTTTAGGCGTAGAGATTAACTAATTGAAACAATTTATCAGTCAAGACGAGCACATAAATTGCAATCATAAACGTATCAAGTTATTAACAAGTGATTAGTTGCCACGCTTGAATATCCATTGGCGATATTTGACTAATCAGCGAGCTCAAGTGCTGCAACGTAGCACCCAGCCCGACATACGATCAACCTGTCTGTCTGGTTCCGGACTGTCACAGTTAATTAGTAACAGATCACCCTCTTAATGGTCGAGTAAATCCGTATTTTAAAATAATAAACATGTTATGTTTTCTTTCCCCACGCACCTGCCAGCCACATATGCTACACGTGGGTTCCGGCTACCAAATGTGTAGGTTATGCCATTTTTGTAACTATACTAGGCTTTCCATACAATGCCGGAGTGGTTTTAGCAAAGTATGAAATAAACGAGTTTAGCTGATGTATTTCATACTTATTTTCAAGTGCTTTGTTTTTTTGAAGTCCCGGAATATATTATCAATTCTTTTATCCAGTTCTATGTAAGTCTTGCGCCGTTTTCTTGCAGGTTCACCTCATTCATAGGATTTAAGTTGGTCAGGTTAGGTTATTTTAGAATAGGGTAGTTAGGTAAGGTTAGGTTAGCTATTATTCTCGGTAGTATATGATGACTGGTCATTCTATACATTTCCTAAGAAACGTATGAAATACAACAGCAGAACTAATTTAGTTCATACTTTGCCAAAAACCACTTAGAAATTATAAAAAAAGCCTAGGCATTTTAAAGAATGCCTCGTTTACACACATTGCCGTTAACATATACTCGCACATGTATACATATACATACATATATACATAACCTATATATCAAACAGTATGTAAGTTTAAGAAAAGAGTAAGCATATTATTTTAAACATAATGTAGCCCACGTTTAAAAAAAGATACACGACATATTTTAACCGGATTAATATTTTGAAATATTTAATAAAACGCAAATGTTTTAGTACAATTATCTTTTATTTTTTTACTGGGATTAAAATTTTTACTGATTTATGTGAATTTATTAATAGTTCAATAATTTTATTTAATAACGACTTTTGAATTGAAGTGGAATGGATAAACTAGCTCAAGACAAAGATAGGTGGCGTACTTTTGTAAGTGCTGCAATGAACTTTGTGAAAATGTCTTTCTTTTGGCTATTGACTTGCCAATAAACATGCACCAATTGGTTTTTTTTTTTTAATAAATGTTCGGAAAAAGAGTTTATATGCAGCAATGAACGAGAGGGGTTTAAGGTAGGATGGAAGGAGACGCAAGAAAAGGCCAATGTTTGTGCAGTTTTTATGGAAAAAAATAAATAAAATCAAATATTGCTCTAGTAGAAACATAAAGAGTTAAATTTTCTTCACATGTTGATATCAACAGTTCCTGAATATGTCATGAGCATAGGGGCATTATCTAACAAACTTTTTAAATAAAGAGAAAAAAATTGCCATTAAATTCCAGAACATCCTTGACAGATATTCAAGAAATTTTGAAATTAAACTCTATGTTTGTACTTGAGAAACATTTTATTTATTTTGGCCAAAAAAAGTTTTGCCATAAAAACAGCAAAAACGCTCGCTTTTTCTCGCATCCTCTTATATCCCACCTCAAAGCGTTGCACTCGCATTTAATTAGTCACCGTTGGTGGTTAGGTCGAGGTTCGAATATCAGCTACAAAGGTGACGCCTTTACCTATTAAATTCACCCTCCTTATCCTGTGCAGTTAGATTTGTGTAGAGTGCGGAGAGCCCGAACTGGACCAAGGAAGCTTTCAACGAGAAGAGATTATTGCTGACTAACAATTGAGTTTGGAACTGATGAAGAAAATAATGAAATGCTACATTTGGAGCATTGTGCTGTATTTAGCAGAAACTTGGACTCTTAACAAGATTTTTTTTAAATACTTGGAGAGCTTTGAAATGTGGTTCTAACCAAATAAAATGACTTGTCATGAGACAGAACACATAATAATAATAGTAGTAATAATAATAATCACAACAACTTATTTTTTTTGTATTTTTATTGCTTCAACAGCAGTAGTGTAGTGCGGATATCAATAAATAAATTGTGTATTGGTATCTGAACATTCCTACCGACAGCAAATCTATTTATCAGTGAAAGAATAAAAGTACCAAATATATTAAGTTTTGAAAACATAATATGGTGACATCCACCGTTTCTCCATGTATATTTAATCTTAACGAAAGAAACGAAATGCTAATATTTCCCATCTCCATTCAAATAATTTCCATACATTTTGTTTTGCCGATATCGTATTAAATTATCGACAGCCCATTCTAGATTTTTTTTAATAATCCTTATTTATATATTTATTAGCATCGCGTCTTACTATCCATTCGGGTTATAAGCTTATGTTAAATAACGCTAATGGTTTTAGGGATTAGGAAGATTATATTTAAAGGCAACCCACATTGCGGGGAGAGAGAGTGGAAAACAATTTTGAAAAACCACCCTCAGTACACCTGACTGAGATTTGAACCTCGATCTCCCCATCATCGGCAGTTTAGTCTACCGTGAGAGTAGCGCGTTACACCTTGCACTGGGTTATTGTCTATTTTGAACTAAGAATAATATTAGAAACCATTATTCTGACAAATGAGCTCTTACAATCGGTTTTTGCACAGTTTGGGTTTCAATATCGGTCAGGGATTTGTCGACCACAGAGAACACGACAAGTAGCAATTAAACACCACCACCATGCGACGTGTCGGACAAAACATGCGCACGACAGGTGCCACCCAAGACACGACGTCCCAACGTACTATAATTAATCAGTATGATTAATTATGTGACGTAAACAAGAGTCTTCGGAACTAGCTTTCGTTAGGTAGCTCAACGTCATGTTTACAAGGCTGGCTAAACTTTATGTTTAAAAGTATTTAAAAGTCTTTGTATGAAAAATACATGTACACTCAGTTTACAGTGAAAATGGGAAATACCATAGGCACACCCCGTTCACGGTGAAAACTTACAGTCTTCTCTTTACAGGCTCTACTATGGTCCTATATTATAATCTGCACCATGGTGAAAACAAGCAAGGTAAGCTTGTTACCTTTCAGAGTAAACAAAGTGTACGTTGGGATTACTGTATAACAATTAATAAGGTTTGTTACAGAATTTAGCGTTTGATTTTGAACATCGACACAGTAAAATAAAATTAAATTATATCCATCCTTAACGTCAAGGTGTGAGCGAGCTATACCGACCAAACGGCCACACCACCACCACCGTTAGTGATGGTAGTGCCAACATTTGCGGATAGAGGGTGCTATGGGGTCAGCACAGCAAGACCTACAGACGTTAATATCAGTTTTCTAAATCAGAGCTGCTACTTATTTATAAGTAACTCCTCATTTATCCTCACGAGGCCGAGTTTGAAACCGTTCTAGACCCATTGCTTCAAAGATAGATTTTAGAAGCGCTGGGGATATAACCCGGGACCTCTGGATACGTATCCAGGAGCTCAGACCAATAGATCACGGAGGCGAACTTCCCATCGATAGCTCCATTTAATATTTTATTTTGTATTTTAGATTTTATAAAACACTTCCGAATGAGAAAATTGAAAAGGGGAGAGGAAGGGAACCACCCAAAATAAAAGGGCAGTTAAAATTGTAAGGTATTGCTGAGAACAGAGGACATTGAAACAAAAAAACACTTAAAAGTAATAAATATTTTTCTTATAAAGTTTGTGACTTGAAAATTAAACTTTATTATAATTTTACATAGTTACAATAATAACTTTAAGTAGTATACTGATTTTTCAAGGTGTATTAAATATAACGAAACTGTGTATTCTTTCTCAGAATTTTTTTCATTCTATTGAGCTAAGGGTTCCGGGTTCAATTCCCAGACACACATACCCTTTCAATAATGATGTCAGAGGCGGGGTTGCAGGAGGAGGGGGCTGAGAGTTGTGTGTTCTAGATTTGTATCTAGTTTGCAAGTCGTATGCTTATATAATCAGTTGATTCAAAAAGGGCACGTCAAATTCTTGAAATGATACAGAAATGTTTTCTCTGTGATGATGATATTAATTAAAAACACTTTAGGGCTGCACAAAAATGAGTCTCAAAACACGCATATACGCAGCCGGTTCATCCTAGATACGTTGAACAATCATAACCGAAGAGCAACGATAATTCTCGATGAATTTTTTTTCCGTCTAAGCTAAAAACAGGTTTTTAAGAGATGACGAATAAATCAATAAGATAAATTAAAGAGTTATGATTATGATCGAAATGATTTGTAAGTTTCAAAAACCTACACATAATAATAAAAACCTATATTGTGTATAGATGTCTTCCCAACAAAAAATAGCGGCTGTCCAAATGAAAAATGTACTGAAAAAAAAAAGTATTTGGATTTGACAATGAATTCGGAGGGGCAAAAATGGGCTACACATAAATAAGAGAATCGAGATTAGCTTTGAGTAATCTGATAGAAACTTCGAAGTCGTTAATAGTTTATCGAACCTTATTCATGAAGTACCGGTATTTTTCGTTAGCATAAGCGGCTAATTAATATACTTGAATTATTAGATAAGACACCACCATTTATTAAAGAAAACAAGAAAATGATAATATTATGGTGAGAGATCTCAATTACTTAATGATTTTTTAAACACTAATTATATATTAAAATAGTAATTGATAACGTCCATTGGCAATTAGTTAATTAAACTCTAAGCTAAACTATCAATATGCGGGTGAATTAGAAGGAAATGCATAATTATTCGACTATATATATTATGAAAGACTACAACGTGTACAAAAATAATACCTCAGTACACTTGGCTGGGATTCAACCCATGCCGACAGAGGCGGGGAGGTCGGGGTTCAGATCCCGGCCGGATCTACTGAATTAATTTTGTTCAAATGGTTTGCCACTCTCCCAATGAACAAATACGGGCACACTTCCTCTAAATTGTGTTTTACTAATTCCGACTCCTTAGTTAAAAAAAGGGGGATCATCAGGTTGGGTAGTAAGATGTGGAGAGTGAAAAGAAAACACACGTTTATTTGTGGTATAACCAGTACAGTATTTAAAATAACAAATAATATTCTACTTCGATGATTATAACATATGATGCATATCGATCCACACCAATATCCCACGGTTTCCTACAAATGATATATCTTGATAGACTGACCACGCGTCCGTTTTCATTTTATGTACCGGCCATTCCGTCTTTCTTTTTAATAAAGACTTTAAAACACGCTTAAATATTGGTTCATTATAATCTAAAATCAAGTTTGCATCAATGGTTGCCAATGTAGGTACCAGTAATTCGTGCAACCATTGGTAGAGGCGCGTTAATCGAGATCGAAAGTTATTGCCCATTGAATAAATAGTGTAATTCATAGTTAACGATATATATATTAATGTTGTTGGTAACACTTGTCCTGTACGTCAGTTTTTATTTTGTCACTGCGCAAAGGTCGGTTGCAGCCTGAGCAAGAATTTTGAAATATGTTACTTAAAATAGGTTCGTTTGAAGAATACTCATGGTATGAGCATGATTAAATGCAGCCACTCCCCTCTCACCCCTCCCTACATCAACTTCAAAGTATTTTGTTGGTTCTGTTCTGCGAAGAGTGATTGTATGTTTAATATTTTTTTAATGTCATACTATTTGTAAACACCCACACTCTCTCTCACAAGCCATTTTTGTCTCAAGGAATGGTCAGCCTACAGCTTGACGAAGAAGACCTTGGCCCTTACGACATTTACCGCCATGCCGTTAAGTTGCGTAGGTTGCCTACCCCCCAGCTGAGCCCGTCGCTCGTGTATACAGTACAGTGTTACTACGCATGTCAGTTTGGCACTGGTCTGTGGAAACTATCACTTACTACATTTGTAAATGTGGGTGCAACACACCTTTCTAGATGACATGAAACATATGTGTGATACTTCTGCATCCCTGCTGGGTATACTTGTTATTTTCCCTTTAAATTGTTGATTAATGTAGTTTATAACTTAGAAAAAAATCTGTTCCTTCAATAATCTTTCCCCCCTTTAGTTAAAGCAACTCGTTATTATCGATGGCTTAAAAAAATATAAACCTTATTATTAATTTTCCCTACTCCGTCTTATATGTCATCCACTTCTTATAAATGCTTTGTTTTCACTTGTACTTTTACATTTTATTTAGTAAAGAAAAGCTTTAATTCACATTCGTTTAAATAATGCTGACATGATCAAATCAGGACTACGAAATTACATTGCCCTCGCTTCATAAATTCATTAAATACAGAGGATTTTTGAGAAAACGAGACCAGGTTATATCTAACTATCGAAAACTCGAATCACACGAGATACCCGTTTAAAAAAAAGGAAAATACATGCTTAACGTGTATAACGTAATTTTTGTATATTTTTAAATCATATAATACAAAAATAGTTTTGCAAATATTAACATAATTATGTACGTATTATTATAATAAAAAAACAACACTATCAAGTGTTTTCTATTTGTTTATTTTTACTTTTGTTTTGTCCCTTTCTAATCCATTCCCGAATATTCATTTATTCGACATCTTCCCATCTAGAAAGTTTTCCTACAAAGATTGTCAAGTTTTCCACTTAATTTCCTTTTAAGTTATAGTTTTTACTCAGATTGTTTGTATGTAAGAAGACAAAGATAGACCCGGCGCTTTTCTACCGCGACTAAACGGAATTTCGAATTATCGAGGCTCATACAAATCAAGCTAAACGTTATTTAACGTTTGCTTAGGTTTTATCTATTTGAAGCATTTAAAGTACACTTTCTGAACAGAGTGATTATATCAACACATGACTAATAAACTAACTTGAATTTATAACATACATAAAACCCAGCGCCCAGCCATTAATTCATCACTTTGAAAAAGGAAACTCACATTTCACCAAATATAATTTTTCGGCCATGTCTGGAAATCGAACACAGGACTTTTAGCTCAGTAGGCAGACACGCTATCTATTGAGCTAAGGTGTCAAATTGCTTGAGGTAATAAATATGAAGAATCCGCCTCAATGGTTGCATGATCTAAAGGGGTCGTCCATAACCCACGTAACGTTTTTTTTTCATACCTTTTTAGTTCCCTCTCCTCAGGTAACACCATGTAGACATTTATCCTAGCCCCCCCCCCCCCCCTTTTCCAACCTGTGTTACGTAGCTTTTCTCACCAAGAATGAATGTCATTATTTGAGGAGATCGGTCAAAACTGATAACCTCAGTGATTTATTGGGAATTTTCACTATTTAAAAGTATATAAAATTCTGTATCTAGCTATAAAAAATAAGTAAATATCAAGATATTAGTTATCATCAGGTTTCGCCTGGTTATAAACAGCTTGTAGTTCAAGTGGTGTGCAACCAGAAATCACTTCTAACATATTTTTTCGTCAAATGAGGGTTATTATATTTTGCCCCGGCCGGCCCTTCATTTCATAGAGAAGTTTTGTGATACTAAAGGAGGGATTCAGATTTAATACTTCTTAAAATCTATTATAAATTATTTCTGAGAGTATTATTATTTATCCAGACATAAAGACATTGAGCTCTAATTCCTCAGGTTCATGAGGAAAAACCTCTGCTATATTTATGTTATGGATGCTAGGTTTTGATCTGTGTAAGAGCAAGATGGAACTACTATGTGCTGAGTAGGATGACCCTTTTTTGTAGTGGCGCTACATGATGATGTTATAGTGCCCACATTCGATGCTTGACGCTGGGGGAAAACATCTTTATTGATATTGTGCACTTTTTTTGATAGCCATATTAGCATCATAATAGAGAGAGCTATTCAAAAAAAGTCCAGGCATACAACTTTTCTAAATTATATTTTGGATTAATCTACCATTTTACTTTAATTAATTTATCAATACCTAGACTCATGTTTCATTCCAACATCGATCCTGGATCCTGCCTTCACTCTTGAAAAATACTAGATGGCCAATGCAGCGGAAATCGGGGTTTGAATACCTGCCATGTGTACTCATAATGGCTTTTCCTAAATGGTTTTATACTCCCGCTCCACGTTAATGAGGGTAGAGAACCTCTAAATTTCTACCTTCCTCATTTATACTCCATTAGATAAATATAATAAAAAACAATTAGAATAACTACAATTTGACTACCGGTATACCACCCTATAAAATGTATACTAAAGAGGTAGAATTTTAAAGAAAATCCACCAGCATTTGCATGGAGGGAGGATGGGAAACCATTTAGGAAAACTAACCCTCAGAGATCTGACTGGTAATCGAATCCCACTCCCCCAACATCAGCCGTCTAGTCTACTGAGAGAATGACAATTTAGACATTGTGGCCACCGTAGCGGGTGTACAATATTTGCATTCATATACATATATACTAGATTTATCATAAGGGAAAAGGTATAGGCTTAAATACACCTACCTTTTGAAAATAATTAAAGATATTTGAAAATTTACGTTTCAAAAAATGCCGCTGGTTCGAAACAATAACACTATTGATGTACTCCTCAAACTTGCCTTGAGATAAATTCTGTACTTTTGCTTTTTTCCATTTCCCTACAACATCGTTTTGAGATTCTTTCATTGTTTTTTTCTGGATATCGCGTTTTATGCGCAAGCAATGAACAAGTCTCTTCTTTTTGAAGAAATTATTTTGGTTTTTGTGCAAACACAAGCGATTATTCACAGCCTATGTAAAAGAATGTGCAGTAGGAATCTAAATTATACTCAGATATACTTAATTTCGGCCGCTTCAACCGGCAGCTTTTATCAAACTAAAGGCACGTGAGGAGGTCAGTAGATTGTACAAATCTAAACAAGTGCCGCGAGTATAAACATGTCACTGGCATGCGCATGAAAATATATGTTTTCGAATATGATTGGCATTCGTAGTCTCGGGCAGACAATGAATGCCACCTAAGCCCATCCGAAATATTGATAGACAAAAAATAAGTGCTAAACTTGCTAAACGTCACAGATATTCGGAAGCTATCACTAAGTCTGTTTATTAAAGGTGAAAATATGAGCAATAATATTATTTTTAAACATTCAAATTTGAGTTTAAGACCTGTGTTACGTAACACTTTGATGTACCCCACCCTCCCCCCATGTAACAGCATGTCGACATTAGAGTTGCCCCTCCCACTCCCCTCAAAGTGTTACATGGTTTATGGACGACCCCAAAGTGTTACTCTAGTGATTACACTGGACGGGGAGATCAGAGCTCGAATCCCAATAAGGTTTATAGAACTTAAATTTTATTTAATGGTTTCCCACTCACCTTTTAAGCAAATGCATGTATATTTAATATACATTTTACATTCCACATCCCTAAGCCATTATTATAAAATTAGCATAGCACACAAAATATACATTTGGATTTGATTTTGTCACTTACCTAGACTGCAATGTCGTCTGATCCGAGACATCACCCTCGAGAACAAACCAAACAAAGTACAGTCGCATCAAAACACCAGAAAAAAAAAAGTAGCACATTGAATGGCAGAGAGCGCGGAAAGTGTACGATCAAACATTTGAACTACATTTGCACGTACTGATGTTCGCCGACACATGGTAAGGTTTTATTCAGGCTGTGGTATCTCTATTCATCCGGGAAATGGCGGTTTTATTTTTAAAATAACGATGAAAATGATCGTATAGCGCCAAGAAATAATTCGCGGAACAGGACAATGGATTTATTTTTTAAACACTTGTTGCGCAATTGTATAGAATTTGAACATTGTAATTTGGTGGTCGGCTGTAATTTCGCAGTCACCCTGTGCGGTGGTGACGTGACCTTGTTCGCGCACATTCCAGTGAGGACAGTGTGTTATTGTACAGTTTGTTGTTAAGGGGTGGTATTGAAAACATTGGAGATGCTGGATGCTGCCCGTCAGCTGAGTCTTGACCATTTCATCAAAAAAGTTGAAAATCTTCTGACTAACGACCCAGAGCTTTCACGACAGCAAGAGCTGTCAGGCAAGAGCCTTCAAGAGAGCAGGAGTTTACCGTCCAAGGGCCATCAAGAGACCAAGAGCCTACAGTCCCAAGGCCTTTAAGAGAGCAAAAGAGTGATAATCCATATATGCCAGATCCAGTTAATTTATCATGCGATTGAAGATTAACAGTAAGTGTACCTGTAACATTGTATGAATTAAATAAATTTATTAAAAATTGCATTTGTTTACCAATTTCAGGGGAATGAAGATTAAGGTTTGGGCTACCTATAGTATTGTACTAGTTAGATAAACTAATACAAATTGCATTCATTTATAAGTTTTAGGTTTTTATCTTCTTTTTTCCTTTGGAGTAATCCTTATCTCACCCATTTTAAAATCAATTCCCTTTATGTCGTTTTCGGTTACGCGATTATTTATCAGAACCAATTATTCACGTAGTGCGAGGGACAGCTGTATTACATTTGCCTGGTCTTTTTTAAAATCTCAAAAATGTTATCCCCTATAAAAACACATGATTATTTTACCCCCCCCCCCCCCTTTTCCACACCAAATAAAAACGTTCCTCCACCACTGACTATAGGTAACTATTTAAAACGTCAATATTATCAGGTCAAATAAAGATGTAGAGATAATCACGTGTTGAAAATGAAACCAAACGTGTCTACTGAAGCAATATTTTATTTAATTTGTTCAAACATTTTTTTGATATAAAAACTGTAAAAAATAACGACTGAACACCTTCCACCCCATCCTTAAACTACATTTAGAAAAAAACCACATTATAGTGTGTCTGGCTGGCCTTTGCCTCCCGTTTCAGTTAGTTGCGCTGAACCACTCAACTAAACCTGTCTGTTTACACCCGCACCCCCCCCCCCCCCCAACCCACCCTAGCCATGGAAATAATTGTCACTCGAGGTGACCTCCTCAGGGGTTAGGTCCAAGCCATGACGTCATCGAGCAGCCTCCCACGGGCCCGAGAAGAGATGTAACACAATATTCTCTCACCGGAAGTGGCCTCTTAAGGGTGACAGAGAGGGTGAGCGGGTTTTAATTGGCGGGGTAACCAAGAACAAACACTGGGAGGAGGGTGTCTAATGAGCCGAGACAAGGAGCTATTATCATAGACGTATACAAGAACCCCTACAGGAGCAGGCTGAGACAGGTTAGTATGTGATTTGTCTCCATCCAGTGGCGCACCAAGAGAAAGGCATGCGGGGTATCCCTCCCCCCTCTTAAAACAGCAAATAGTTTTAGTAAAAACGTAAACCATATTGAGTAGAACTAAAATATAAGCCCAGGGTTGTGGAGTTTTAAGCAATTTAGGGTGGATTCGGCTTAAAAATAGAAACTTATAATAATATAACTATGTTCTTCTTCTTAAGTCAAAAACTCAAAGGTTGGTTTAGTGTGATTTCTATCCATACGGAACTGTGCATGCACTCAGTCCTTTGGCTGATTAGTGCTGCCTGCGCCATCTGGTAGAATTTGTTATCACTAATTTAATACACTTTAGCCATTTATGAAGGAGTCGGAGTTGGAGTCCTGGCGTACTGACCCCACAGCCCTGTATAAAACATTGAAGATGTATCGAATGTATATGTTAACGGCAATGTGTGTAAACCAGGCATTTTATAAAATGCCTAGGCTTTCCAT
This sequence comes from Timema cristinae, assembly GCA_039000515.1. NCBI lineage: Eukaryota > Metazoa > Arthropoda > Insecta > Phasmatodea > Timematidae > Timema > Timema cristinae. The sequence continues at coordinate 32,343,420 of JBCFYV010011172.1, read as the reverse complement.
TTAATTTCTAAGTGGTTTTTGGCAAATTATTAAATACATTAGTTTTGCTGTTGTATTTCATACTTTTCGTAGGAAATGTATAGAATGACCAGTCATTATATATAACCGAGAACAACAGCTAACCTAACCTAACCTTACCTAACTACCCTATTTTAAAATAACCTAACCTGACCAACTTAAATCCTATGAATGAGGTGAACCTGCAAGAAAACGACGCAAGACTTACATAAAACTGGATAAAAGAATTGATAACATATTCTGGGATTTCAAAAGACAAAGAACTTGAAAATAAGTATGAAATACAACAGAAAAACTCGTTTATTTCACACTTTACTAAAACCACTCTGGCATTATATAGAAAGCCTAGGCATTTTTTAAAACGCCTGTATTTCACACATTGCCGGTGATATATAGATTACATTTTAAGGCATAAGGACAAACATTACGACATGATACACACATTGAAAGTGCTACCAAAATTACAAAATGGAAAACAGGACAGAAGTAATTTGTCAACAGTGACAGCTACAGAACACAAGATTTGTTGAATGAATATACATGATGGAGAATGAATAATGGTTTGATCTGTCAGATAAAGTTTTTCCTGAAGCGCTTCTACTACTATAATTATCTAGCAGGTCTATTATGGGTTTGAAAACTGTTACTTGACGTTTGAGTCTATATTATACTAATTAGAAGCGAATTAAGGTTTTATACTTAAAACTCTATAATACCAGAACCTCTATTCCCTTGTTTAACAAACTTTTGGTCTTAAAGTGTTGTGTGGGACCCTCTTTAATATATTAATCCTTATATAAAAAATACCCTGATTATTTAAGTTTTAATGATTTATTAGAAGAAACTCAACTTCAATACTTACATTACAGCTGTCTTTATAACAGGGAACATGTTTAAGAAAGTTCTCCAACAATGTTTAGTTATGAACACAAATTAGTTAATTATTATGAGAGTAGAAATAGTTTTACAACGAAAAATAAAATGTCGAAACAAATTCAAGATTCACTTAAAATAATCCTTAAACACAAACATAAAAGTATTTCCCGTGCAATAACAAACCTTTATTGCGTTTTACACTTTAAGCACTTTGTCCAAACTTTCTAAATATATAGCCAATATTTCGTGAAAAACAAAATACGAAAAAGTGGCGCAGTAGTATTATTATATTATCGCTGCTGTTGCGATACCAAGAGAGCCCGTCTCACCCACATGGATAGCGTTTAACTTAGGTAGGTAATTAAGTTCGATCCAGACGTCGAATCGTGGTACCCTTTTCCGCAGTCTATGTTAGAAAAGAGCTATTCGATGAGATTACTAGTTCGAGCTATATCTTGTATATAGTATCACGATGAATCGGTTGGGATATGAACTTTTTAAGAGAGATACACACTAAAATAAACAAACTATAATTTCAAAGCCAGTTGACAAAGAGATTGATATCGTTATACTTGGATTGGACACCACCAGAGTTTGGATCATTTAAATCCTCCTTAACCATTTTACTATACATCTATGGATAGCAAGGTGCCAGGCCATACCCTTACTATACGTCTATGGCTATTGAAGTGTGCCTGTCTTGGACGTGTCAGACGAATGCCAGCGACATAAACCAACATATTGTATTGTAGTTGCGTCATGCACTTGATGCATCCATTGGATTAAGGGAAGTTAAAACTCCAATTACTATAATTAGGTGTCAGAGCTATTTCCATATCTAAAATAAACAACACGAGATCAGTTTTTATTATTTATAGCTGTGGGCGTTGCTTTCATTATACACACACCATTAAAATAATATTACTTGTTTTTCTTTCTTGTCAATTAAATAGTCCAGCATAGAGTTGTAATTCAATGAAACTATTGAACCATATGATGTTATATATTATGTGCTGTTACTTAACTTATATTACACAACTTTAGGTTATATATAAACCATTTGATAAAATAAGTGATGTAGTCGTAAATTTAGCAGTGCCGGAACGCAAGGCTGTAGCCACCCCAAAGTTGAAGGGGGAAGGTTTGGGGAGCTCAGACCCCCAACCACCGTAGGAGAAAATTTCACAAACTTAAATGCCTCTAGAAGCTATTTGGAACATTTTTTTAACGGTTACTCGGGCAGCAACCTACTTCACACACTTCCCCTAAAATTTCAAAAATTCGCATAAAGCACAGTAAATTTCAACAGAATTTATAGATTCACAGTATGAAAAAAGTTTTAGGATAATATTTTTATAAAATCAATCAGTTAACCTAGAATTGCTTTGTATGAAACTTTACTAAAACAGATAAATTATTTTGAATATGTTTTCATGAAAAGCAGTGCCGGAACGGCGTATCGCTCCACAACACCTTTGATTTGCAACTGTCGCTATCGATAAATATGATGAATAGCTTTAAAATAATATTCATAATATAGTAAAATGACATCAATGTTGACCAAAATAAAAACTTATACATATTTGTATTTTCTAATCTAAACTGTTCTTCCAATGAACATTGGATACTTAGTGAAGGTTGTAAAACGCAAGCCCATCTAGCGGGAAACAGACCAACTAAATCTGTAAACAGCGCTTGTGGCGCTCTATAGGAACAACATTACAAACTAATTTAATGCCATTAAGCCAGTACCTGCGGCTCAGTTGGTACAAAACGAACAACCTGTACGTAAAATCATTGGTAGCATTAACTTAAACAAGATTTATGGTTTTAAATGTGTAATAATACGCTACAAACTTTATAAGTACATTTTATAATTTGTTCCTGGCCTACGAATATTAATCAACGCTGGCCAATTTGCTTTAACAATGGTAAAACTAAAAATATAGTAATAGTTTGAACTTTTGACTAGTCATGGTTAGCAGAGTGTATCATTGAGCTAAATTTGTATTTTGGTAGCAATGCTTCTTCTAATTAGGTAGGTTAAGTAGTTATAGAATATTCAACCCATTTATTGTTACATAATATGGTATTTTTTCCTAACAATTAGAACGCCAAGTTTTGATACCGATTAAAAAACAACCGTATATTATAAAACACATTAGTTTTTATATATAAATTAAAATCAATGTCATACAATTTAAATACATGGACTATCAACACTAGACCTATACATGGCATTTAAAAAAATAGCATGTAAACAAACTGTTGAGATTTTTTCAAACTACACCATGATTTTGGTAAGAAGCGTATCCTGTAAGGCCTTATTTCGTAATAGAATACAACTGAATAGTGGTATTTTGGTAGGATAAAAGGCCTTCCAGAACGCACTACCTACAAAAATTATGGTATGAATGCTAGAGAGTTTTTTTTTTAAATATTGTTGTAAAACGCCACCTGGACACAGGCATCAAACCAAAGACCTTTGATACGATATTAACGGCTCACTAGAACTTTAATTGTAACAAATGAGGTTTCTCTCCCGAAAAAACACACCAGACAGAATATTTAAACCTCTCTCTTTTCAACTAAACACTCCAACACCCGAAAGAACACCCCTCCAAGGTAGGATCACGACTCCGATCATGCGATCTATAAATCAAAAGCCTCGTGCTGTAACTCACCTAAAGACGACACGGCGGACATCATCCCCTCCTCCCTGAGGGACGCCGTCTCAGAGGGCTCTCCCTCCATCTCGTCTTCCATCCCTTCCTCCTCCTCCTCCATCAGGGGTGGAGGAGGGCTCAGTTCGTAGCCCCACCGCTGACGGAACGCCTTGGCGCCACCATCCAGACGCACGCGGGGCAGGTCCACGAATAGAGAGTCGCCGATCTGAAGAGAGAAACCGGTCAGGGTAAGTGTCGGTTAGTGAGACAGTTTGTTGTACCTACACCCGCACTTATGTGCACTTGTCATGCTTTTAGTCTCAAGGTTGAACTTTAACACTTGTGTCATTACAACTACTGTGCAATAATCATTATATTCATGTAGATTTAAACATGTTATTTGATAGCGTCTCATTATCAAATAACATACAACACACACACACACACACACATTATATAATATTATATATATATATATATATAGGGTTCCTGAGGTGAGAATAATAATATGTCATTATAAACATACACACATATATATTTATTTGTGTCTGCTTTAAATTGCGACCTACAGAAATGTGTCCATTAACATTATTTTTGAAAGGGAGTGTTTGACATAACAAATTAAACTGTATACGTGTTGTGTTGGGGTTTTTTTGGGGGGTGGGTGGGAGTTTCGTTTAAGGGTAGTTTACCGTTGACTGGGTTTTTAAAAGTTTTTTTTATATTTTATTCTGAAAATTGAAAAATGACACCTGGATGCGGAAATCAATTTTCAGAATATGATATTTAGATGAAGTAATCCTCATTAAAAAGCATAAATAATAGATTTTGATATTTTATTTGTTATATTTGTTTTTCTAAAAAAAATCGTAGTGGTTAACTGATGATTGAATTTTTTTTATAGCTCTGACGAATTTGTTCAAAATTGGTATCGAAGACTATTTTACATGATCAATAATGTTTGTTTATTTTTCTAAAATAAATCAATTTAAGAGTTGCTTAGTTCAAATAAATTCTAGAAAATTTGAAATTGTTCGAAAGTGGCCTTGTAGATTGGATACGAAATGGACATTTGGGAACATTTTTTCAAGATAAATAAGGATACGTTTTTATTCTTACAAATCAAAATAACTTTAGGATAGTTTAAAAACAAATTATTTTGAAAAAAAAAATGTTAAAAATAAATTAAAGATTATATGATTTAAAATGTATATGTTGTAAAGAGCTTTTTTGTGTGATTAACATGATTGATTATGTGTTTGTTTTAGGAGAAAACTTACTTAAGGCTAGTTTACTGAAAACCTATTTTTTTTTTAAAAACTAGCTATAATATACAATATGAGAAAGTAAAGTTTGTGTGATTGTGTCGTAACATTTATTTTTAACTCAAAAGGTTGCAATAAATCTGTTATTATAGTCTATGATTTTTTTTTTTTTAGAACGGCGGCAGTACTTATATATATGAGAGAAAATAATCCAGCTTTATGGTTTTATACATAATTAACAGCAGTGTATATCACAGTCATAAAGTTTGTTTTCGCCTCCCCCTCACAACAGATTGTAAACTGTCCCCCCCACCCCCGGGCAATAAATCCAGAGAACTAACGCCTGGCGCGTATAGAAACATTCCAGCACTAGCGTGATGCGGGCCCCGTACCTCGTATACTGTTCGACATAGAGCGGCGAGCTAACAAATGAGTTAACAACTTACAGTCCATTTTTCAAGAGCCTTATCCGACAGCTAGAAAAGTTACTCGATCTACTTTCACGTATTCATACGTCAGTTCATGTGGTCTTCAGATGTCAGTTAGTTAAGTTGTTTGAAATAGAATCTCAATAAAATAATAATACAGTAAAATTGACGGTAAACAATACGTTTGAATTTTCTCAGAATTTATACATACTAGAATTATACTATAGTCTAGAAGTGAAACTGTACTCTTTGGTATACGAAGGGTTTGGAGTTTATTTTGCGATATCGAGTATGTCGTTAAATTTAAGGAAGGCCAAAATTATGTATAGTTATGTATTTTATGAACAAAAATAATATAATAATAATAAAAAATATATTTCAAACATCAAACAAGAAAAAATCTTACTAATTTAAGTACAATGCAATTTTAAGATAGAAGAGGAGTGGTGGGTCATGTGATCAAAGATTGTCTCTGAAAAAACCAGGCTGATGATAGTCTATTAAAAATTCAACCTCCCTCCATTTTAATTTTAAAGTCTTTAAGTGTGAAATATTTCGAACGAAAACTTCTACTTCAATGAAGTCCCAGAATTGTGTAATAACTAATTGTTTTTGTTCTAAATAATTATTATAATAAAAGACCGATTTGGCGATTATCGAGGAAATGCCTGAGCGTGTATGAAACCTGTCATGCATTCAAGCTATGCGGGTCCGTATCTCCATAGTTGCGGGCGCTCCCCGTGGGAGGAAAACTGCACTGACCTATGATTTTCACTTGACAATACTGGCGTGACGTCACAAGTGGCTAATTAGAGTAAGTGATGTCATCACGTTAAGGAGTATAATTCGTTCATTAATAGTGGACGAATGAAACCGGGTGCAAGTGCATTAATCTTTTTTTAAGGAGATAGTCTACAAACAGTGTCGTTTTTCAACAAAGCTACCCGCTTCGGTGGTCGCATGATCTAGCACGTCACTGTCGTGTTAAGGCTGAATGCTGAAGAGAGGGAACCAGGGTTTGAGTCCCGGTTGAGTGTATTGAGGTTTTGTTCTTAGCAAACTGTTTCCCACTCTTCTTCAACGCTAATGCTGGTTTATTTCCACTAAAATTCTTAACTTCCTCAGCCCCATTCCATTAATGTATGCACTAGGGTACTAAGACGCGATGGCAATCAAAATAAACCCAAAAACAAACAGCTCACATTGGTGGGCACGCGGACTAAAGAGTAGACTCAACAAGTCTAGTTTACCAGTGAGTGGGACGCCAGAATTCTAATCTCGACCAGATGTAATGAAGTTTCTTCCTCCAAAAAACAGTTCTATCTATTATATATTCGGATACGATACCTTTAAAATTATTATCTTACTGATTTCTAACCCATCAGCACAATTAAAATATGGATGGGTAGTAAGACGCGTGAATTTTTAAAATAAATAAAAATAATACTTAGCACCGCATCTTACTAGCCGTTCGGCTATACGCCTAAGTACTAATTACTCTAATGGGCTAGGAATTGGTAAGGTTGAATATAGAGGAAGTGAAGCCGCATTTGCGTGTGGGGGAGAGAGGAAAGCCGTTTAGGAAACCCCCCAGTTCACCCAAGCAAGATTCGAACCACGATTTCCCCGTCCTCGGCAGTCTAGCTCAACACTAAACTTGCACGTTAGCTAACTACGCCACCGGGGCGGGTTTTTAAAATATAATAAAATAAAATAAATATAGGCATTCAGTTAGTACGAGGTTGTAAATAGTTCTAGTCAACATCTGGCATCAAACCAGTCTCTTCTAAGACTGTAGTTCAACCACTAGTATGTATATACTGGTATATAATCAGATGTTTATAAAAAACACTTTTTTTAAATCTAACATTTTGAAAACGTCTAAAAAAACCTCAAAATATTTCTAAACCAAAGCGACGCAAAGACAAAGTATATTTTCAAATGAAACGTAATAAACTTTTGAGACGATGCACATGGATGTAAAAAATACCTCGTTTAGATTCGAGCACGTGCAATTTAATATGCATTTCAATTGAATGCTACTGATATTACATCATCAATGATTAGATAAACCTTTTCCAAAAACAATGTAAAGTAATGTAAACACACATGTAAACATAAAAAAATGCAACTACATGACGTGCACACAGGTACGATCAAAACAAACATGATTATACAGCACGCATGTAAATAAACCATGTCACGAGTCTAGCTAAGCACACACAGACACCAATACTTGCAGCTTCCAAACACAACGTAGAGGAATTAAAACTACACTACCAAGTGCAAAAGTACGTTTTCTCTAGACAACAAAATACTTGGATTTAATAAATATGGCAAAATTGATTGCCATGGATGTAAGTTGGGCGTAAGATGTTTATGCCCGAAATAAAAAGTATTCATGCAAATTATATTCTTCGAAATTTTAAAAAAATGCTTTGGAAAAGTCCAAACACTAACTAAGAATTAATGATGGACTTCAATAAAATTTTGTTTTTCATTTAAAAAAATAAAGCAACACTAAGTAAGAAGTCATGTCATGTTTGTTTGGAATTAGATAATTTTACCTTGATGGGGAAATTTATCAAGATTTTACGCAAGCCAATGGTTTAGGATGGAGTCGGGGGTATGGGATAGAACATTTGTTTGAATGAACGTACTAACTTATTCATTTGTTTTTCATCCATGCAAAAGCCTACTATTTAAAGCTTGCGGCTTAATTTAATGTCCCTAATTTATAGATTTAAGTTAATATTTTAGTTTTTATGTGTATGTTATATTACCTGTGTTTACCCTGTTTTTCCCAGACATAAAACCGTGTTTTGCCGGTTCTTTAGATGTGTGGTGACCGCGACAATAGATAATAATATAATGATGTTGTTAAATCATGTTTATATCAGCTATAAATATAAGAATACACTTTTTATTTATAATTTTCGCATTCAACATACATACTATTGACGAATTATCCTGATTTAGTCATGAAACCAAATAAAAAGCATTAAAGGTCAAGGAAGTAAGCGTGTCTGTCTACTGAATTAATGGCCCCGGATTATATTCCCGGCATGGCCGAAAAATTTATCATTGGTGAACTGTGGGTTTTACAGTGATAACTGCTGAGGACGGGGAGATCAAGGTTCGAATCTCGTTCGGGTGAACTGGGGGTGGTTTTTTCTAAATGGTTTTCCACTCTCCCTCCACGCAAATGCGGGTTCACTTCCTTTAATTCAACCTTCCCAATTCCTAATCCATTAGTGTAATTAGTACGTAAGCGTATAACCCAAACGGGTAGTAAGACGCGGTGCTAAATAATAATAATAATACAGTGATAAATTGAAGGCCGGGAGCTGGATGTTGTGTCTGTTCAGGTTTAAGTTACTTTTTAAGTGGTTTTTAGATAAAAATCTGTCGGTTCAGAAAGTGCACGTTAAATATCTTAAATAATAAGAATACATCCTCTTGTTTTTTCATCTCCTCTCCCCGCTAATGCGGGTGAATGCGTTTCCTTTAAGTTAGTCTCCCGATACTTAACCTTTAGATAAATTGTCGTTAGTAAGCTTGGTGTTAAACGGACTAATCAGGAATAAAACGAAGAAAGACCGCAACCGACCAACTCACCACTTAATGTTAGGGAAAATAACACCTCAGTTACACAATAATACATTTTATGTCCTCGCTTGGAATAAAACTAGCGACTCTTAATTATTTGTGTTAAGCTCCTATTTGTTCATAGCTCAGAATTATTATTTTTAATAATTAGTACGTTTAGTAACAAGGTTATTAACGGATAGGGCGATTTAAAGAATTAGGGTAGTTTTATAAGAAATGCATCACTATTACAGGGAGAAGAGTTGGAGAGACACAAACGTTCAGATAAAATGTGTGGATAGCCACCTAAATACACCCGGCCGAGATTCGAACCTCAACCTTTTCATTACATGATGATCCAGTATAAATTATTACAAGCCTGACGCCTTAGACCTCCCAACCACCAGTGCAAATCCCAGTGACGTCACACATCATTCATAACGCAGCGACTGCTCAGTTTAACAGTGACGTCACACTCATTCTTAACGCAGCGACTGCTCAGTTTAACAGTGACGTCACATTATGCTTAACGCAGCGACTGCTCGGTTTAACAGTGACGTCACACTACGCACAACACAGCAACGAACTGACTCTATCCGGACTCTGGACCGTCCTGGCCGAGAAGATGCTGGAGATCTTAACACCCCGTCTTGTACCGTTATCTGCCGCGAGCCGTCCGAGTGGCGTGACCCAGAAATATAGTAACCGGCACACGATACACTTGCCTGTGCGCGTTTGGATACATTGTGTGATTAGTCCTTTCTTCGTGTGGCGGTCGATGACGGAGAGTGTGATGAAACTTGCTCCAGCGAGAGCGTTTACGAGGTCAACTGGAAGATCGGGTGTTCGATACGAATCAGGGCCTTTCTTATGACCCATTTCAAGTTTGTTAAACAGGCGTGTCAAACTATCTGACCATAATATGGACCACATTGAAAATACCGAGGGGGCTGCATTTCGAGGATTCAATATTTTCACCATCTTTAAGAAAAACAAGAACCCAGTTTTTAAATAATAGTAATAATAATTATTAGAAAGAGAAAATTAGGTTTATATGAAATTTTAAGATCCTCTTTCTATTTTTCCCAGAAATTTGAAACTATGAACTTAAGGAAGGGAAGTAAACATTCTGTACACCAACCTCATTTGCTATATTTATTTTCCTAACAATCACCAATTTCAAAATTCCATAATATCAAATAATGTGTTTCTATAACGTTTATAAAAAAAGAAATCGAGCAGTATTGTATGTTGGTTCATTAAATTAATTACGGGTCACACATAATAATAAATAGGGCCGTTAGTTTTATGACTGTTCTAGAACATTTAGAAATGTGTGGTAACGTTGATTGCTGAGAAGTGAAACACACAGTACTATTTTAAACGATTTAATTTTTTTTAATGTGCAAAGGAAGTGTTTTTTTAGTGTGTATTTATTGGAGTTGAGTCGACTAAACCATTTTCATAGGGCCCCTAATCGAGCACTCAGACTGACAGTACGCATCAGTATTTACAACGAGACCTTACACAACCAGTCCTCGTATCGTTATTTTTATCAGTCTCAGCTCCTGCATGCTACGCGCAACAACATGGATGATAAGAAAAAGACGTATGCAGTCTATTTTTGCTGCTGAGACTGAAGGAAATAGTGATGAGTGCACGCACACGATGAGTCAGATTGTCAGTTAGTTATTACTTTATTAATACTGACAGTCTAACTGATCATGTAGGAGCCTATAAAGATACAAATCTCAAATTCAAAATCTATGAAAAAAAATTTGAACATAGATTAAAAAGCAAACAAACACTAAGTTAAGTAATTCAACGTTAACATTATGTTATAACAGTCATACTTTCAGTTAAGTAATAAATTAATGGTCTGGGGTACGGTTGTTAAGTTTGTGCTATAATTACGTTGGGGTTGTGCCACCAACTAACAGAATTAGAGCTCTAAATAAAAATTTCAATCCAAAATATGATTATTTTTGTTCTAATCTTAAACCCGATAGTTCCTCGAGTCCTCGAATATCCCTTGGGATTCGAAGGTTTGATTTGAGGATCTCATTCCGAGTTCACTTCCATTTTCAGTGGAAGAGCATTTTAGAAAATACATACGCATTTTATGGGGCCAAAATTGATTACACTTTGTCAGAGTAAAAAGTATTGATAATATCTATAGAAAGTGACAGCTGTAGATCACATGACTTAGTATGAATACGCTAAGTTAGATTTACTAACTTCTCCAGCTGTCAGATAAGACTTTTTCTATGGACCTTTGATTGTATTTATTAATTATTTTGTGCTTTTTGGCTTCGCTCATTTGGTATAAACAAGACGACTAACATAAAGTTAATTATTTTTCTCAAATTGTATACATACTTATTATATAATATAAGATAATATCGAGGAGGGATATTTTTAGTGGTTGTACTTATTACTTGCATTAATATTTAGCGTGTACTTTCTGAACACACAGATTAGATCAGCATACCACTAATAAAACTAGACACCTCCCTAAGTATACCACATGACAAACAAATTATACAATTTCAGTCGAGCAACGGATTGAAATCGGAGCCCTCAACTCAGTAGATGGACGCGAGAGTGACTGTGCTAAGATATCAAATGCTATTTCATGAGATATAATATTCTAGGTGTTAATCCCGTACTAGTTTTGCACTCTCCCACAACGCATATGCGGATGCACTTCTTCTAAATTCTAACTTTCTCATATTTATTCCATTAGTGTAAATACGCGTGTATCCCCTACGGATAGTTAAACGCGCACCACGAAATATGCTATGTATACTATACAATACCTGGATATACCTGACAGATTTTGAAACCATGTGAATGAGCTAGTTAGGATTGTGTAATATTTAGATAGGTGTACAAAAAAAAAAAAAAGCTGCGAGGGCAAAATATGCGAGTGACCTTAGGTACAGCGATTTTACCTAGTCACGGTTGCTAGGCAACGCAGATTACAGTGTAACTAGACGAGATAACAATCCAACACCCTCCCACCTCGATGGCAAACAACTGGCCCAATGAGTCATACCTGCTCTTAAGGCTGTTCGATACCCTTGAACATGTTGTCAATTAAATACAGTTTCCTAAATGACGATTTACTTAGTTAAACAAGAAAATCGTTGTTTTATAGTAAATATATTTTCCTACCTTTTTTTATAATACATTGATCTTGTGCAACTTTTTTACTCTTATAAGATTACATTTTACACACAACGGGTCAATGGTTGTCAATTGCTATTCACTGCTGCTTATCACTTATCTTAACCCTAGAGGTCAGGCCGGTTGACCTTTATGAAAGAATAGCTCATAACATGACTCATCTAAAGTAGAAAGATGATAGTTATAGTTTATCTGCCGCTATTTATTCAGTAAACTATGTATTGATGTAATCGTAAGAAATAATCGAACTCGAGATTTTAATGGATGTCATCGTTTCATGACCACCCGAAAGTGTTTTATGCAATGCCATCTGTCCGTCTCTCGACCTAGAGACGAAACCATTTTACAGGTTGGGCTAAAACTTGGTATCTAAAGCAGCGTCCAGACTAGCGAGCCGAGCCCGAGCCGAGCCTCGTTAACGATGGAATGGGTTCATCGGAATGCTCACAGAAACCCAGTGAATGTCGGTATTTCGACGAACATCAAAGGATGTTACGAGGCTCGGCTCGGCTCAAAAAACACTGGACAGTGCTGAGGCCGAACCACTTGCAACTTTAAATTATTGTTTATCTCTAATTAACCTTCCGTCACATGCGCTCAAAATATTAGATGAGCAGTTGCGTGTTGTAAATTTTACTACACATTGGAATTTTGTTAGAAATGTTTTTTGTACCTGACATAATTAATATATACTGAGAATTCGTTTTATAATAGGCCGAGGGAAATAAATAAAAATTAATTTAATCTTTAAAAATTAGAGAGTATATTAAAAATAATATTTACAATTACATGATTACTATCTTGTTTCAAACTGTACAACGATGATAATGCTTTTTCTTAGAAAGTTTGTAGTACACATAAAATAAGTTTAAAACTTGATCTGGGGAGAGAGGGGTGAACAAAGAATAGACTCTCACCCAAGATAGATTTTGTGGGTCAATATGCCCCAGCGCACTTCAATGGAGTAGTGGTCTAACGCGCCAATCTCGTGTTAGACTGGCGTGCTATAGGCGGGGAGATCAGAGTTCGAGTCCCAGTCAGGTCTATCAATGGTGGTTTTTCCTATATTGTTTCCCACTCTCCTTCTACGTAAATGCGGGTAGATTACCTCTAAAATGCTTCTTTCCTCATTTCTAACTCATAATATTAATTATTATATGTCTTATTTTATTAATTGTGTATATATATAAACATACTCTGGTTAGAGACCTTAAATAAGTATTGCAGACTGATATAAGAGTCGACGTTTGTTAAGAAACGTATAAATGTTGAGAGTCTTTCCTGCACACTTCTGGGTTCTCTTAAACGTAAACTTTTTTTTTTTGCGCACTTTTGGCCCAATCAAAATAATGAGATGTTTAATCAATTGGTGACATTCGAGTTTGCCAACATCGTCTGTCCTATCTTTGTTGTTGTTGTTGTTGCAAAGTGTGAATAAATTATGCCGCGGCAGCCAATTTTAATTTGTCCCTGTTCATTGCGTGTTTCATCCACCAAGGTAAATACCTTTATGAAGCAAAATATGGCTCGCGGAAATGTTGGGGTTCTGCTCGCGACGTGGTTCGGCTTGAGGCTCGGCTCGCTAGTATGGACGCAGCTCAAGAGTTTCATAAGGTTCCCTCGAGGGATTTTTGGAATTAAATATCTAACTCTAAAATTAAGGGTAGTTTAATTATGGACAAAAATAGAAAAGTTCAATTTTCTCAAACTCAGCTTTAACAATTTCGATTAAAATAATTCGTGTCGAAGCGATGTTAAAGATTACATACAAGATGGCGGCTCTTAGTTTCCTGTAAAAATGACTTCAGGGTCCCGGCTTCAATGGACGAATGGGCTAAGGCGTCACTCCCGTATTAAACTAGCATGTCGATGACAGGAGATTGGAGTTCGAATCCTGGTCAGGTGATCTCCCAAAGTGGTTTTCAGCTCTCCCTCCATACAAATGTGGATACACCTATTATAAATCCAACCTTCCTAATGCCTACCTCATTAGAATGCGTATAACCTGAAAAGGTAGTAAATTATGGTGCTAAAAAAATTTATCTGTACGTGATATTAGAGGTAGAAAAATCCCGAAGTTCCTTTCATTGCTTTTATTTCCAAATATGTAATACATGTTGCATACAATTTTATTTATTTGTTGTCTACTGGCACATTGATAAAACCTTTCATAATAATTACAAATAAAAACACATACACATCAACATACATTAAATATACTTTTCCTAAAAAAAATTTAGCAAACTTTAAAAATAATATTAGTAATAAAACAAGATAGCTTGAACAAACGTGCATAAATTATTTTCAAAATATAATTAGGTTAAGAAAGAACGCTACGATTTGCAAATTTATGTGCCCATCTCGGTTCTAGAACAGGGGGTAGCAATATGCTCATGCCCCCCTCCCCTCAGCTATGGCGTTTATGAAATGTAAAACGAAATAATAGGTATATATATATATACATTGTTGTAGAAACACTACACCAAATATCATAAATGAAATAATAAACAATGTAAAATATAATCAAACTCGTTAGAGTAAATTTCGAGAAAATAAATTGTTCTCAATTTTCCCTTCAGTAAACTACCCTTAAATTTCGGGTTAGATATTTAATTCCAAAAACTCCTCGGAGGGGCCTTATGAAAACCCTATATACTGAATTTTAGTCCAATCGGTAAAATGGTTTCGGCTCTAACCAGAGATAAAGACTGACGGACAGATAGACGGCATTACGGAAACAATTTTTTTGATTTCAGGGAGTCATGAAACGTCGACATTTATAAAAATCTCGAGTTCGATTTTTTTGACGGTCACAATTATTATTATTATTATTATTATTAGCACCGCGTCTTACTACCCGTTCAGGTTATACGCTAATGTGCAATGGTAGGGTGAATGTGAGATGAAATGGAGGACCTACAGTTTAACGTGGAATCCGAACCACGGTGGAGGCCTGGCATTCCCACATTCACAAATGTCTTGTCAGAGGTGAAGGAAGGGTTTAGTAATCAGATAAATCTGTGCCGGGACCGAGGATTGAACCCGGACCCCAACATAGAAGTCTGACACCTTACCCCTAGACCATTGACGGTCACAATATTTTCTCTCTGAGATGTCGAGATAGAGTAAAATGTGTCAACGTGCAAGAAAAAAAACACGCAAACATTGACATAATTATCATATCCTTGATCAATATTATAAACGAGTCCTGTTGCGATAAACAGTACCAGCGCTTCGGTGGCCGCATGGTCTAAGGCATCACTCTCGTGTTAGACTAGATTGCTGATGATAACAGGGAGATAGAGGTCGGTTATACTGAGTTTTTTCCAAATATAGTTTTCCATTCTCCATACATGCAAATGCGGGTACACTTGCATTAAATTCAATATTAGTTATACCTAAATCATTTAACGTAATCAGTACAAATGCGTACCACCTAAAAAGGTAATAAGACACGGTGCTAAATAGAAAATCCGTGATTACGCGGTCTAAGACGTAAGGGCCACAAGAGACTAGATTCCCGGCGAAGGGGAGGTCGATGTTTTAAATCTCGACCGGATGTTCTGGAGGTTATGATTTTCCCACCTTGAAGATATTAACTTTAACCCCCTCTCTTCATCTCTTTCACTTTGATGAAGTTTTTAATAATACATGTTTTTAAATATACTAATTAAAAAACACGAGATTACCTTTATCACGGAAATTTAATGTGGGATATAGAGGAATGCTATTTAAGGTAAATATTTTTTTTGCAATTTTGATAGAAAAACGCTTTTTGGCTAAAATAAATAAAATATTGGTTTAGTAAATAGGTCTGCATTTAGTTGAATTGTAAAGCCATAGTAGTCCCAACAGTTATTTTGTACTTATTTGTTATAAGCACAATGTAATTTAAACGGGACTCTTTTTTTCATCATAATTTAAAATTTTTATGTCCAAACTCTAGGTCTATTATGCTCTTGATAAATATTCTACAACTGTTGGGATTACTATGTGTATAAAAATAAACTAAATAGGCTATATATACCGAAGCAATAGTTGATTTATTTTGGCAAAATTTTTGTTTGTATAAAAAAAACTGCAAATATATTTACCTTAACTGGTGTTCACTTCCATCCCACCTTAAATGAATGAACAAAACACAAAGAAGGATTCAAGAACATTCTATTTTTGCGCCCACGAACGTCTGAAGCAGAAGTGACACGACACAAAATATTACCGTGGGCGTTTTACTTGAACAAACAAAATATGCAAATAGAAATATTTTCAAAATAAACTCAGTGGCTAGTAGATATTAGGTCTGTGAGCACATTTGATACGAGTATGACGATGAATAAAAGAGAGTATTACTCAAGGATGCAATGTCAAGTTGACATGCCAGACCCGGTGTAGGTGTCTATTATTTAAAATATTTATTTATTTTAAAGTGCCTTCGTTTCAGAGCCATTACGTTGGCCATAATGGTTGGTTTATGTTAGCTTTGTCTTTTATGAAAGTTCAGAAGTTAATAATAAACCCACGTGATGGTATTCATACACCCGGCAATAAATGTAGTGACTTTGACTTATTTATTATTATTATTATTATTTTATTATTATTATTATTATTATTATTATTATTATTATTATTATTATTAGCACCGCGTCTTATACCCATTCGGGTTATACGCACTTACGCCTAATGTGTAATTGTAGGGTGATTGTGAGATGAGATGAAGGACCTACAGTTTAACGTGGAATCCGAACCACGGTGGCATTCCAAACATTCACAAGTTGTGATTAATACACGTCTTGTCAGAGGTGAAGGAAGGGTTTGGTAATCAGATAAATCTTTGCCGGGACCGAGGATTGAACCCCGGCCGCCAGCACAGAAGTCCGACACCTTACCCCTAGACCACCAGGTCACCCTACTTTGACTAATTAAGTCGATGCTGATGGAAGAAGCTTTTAGAAAACACAAAATTTTTTTGCGGTCAGTAATGATGACTTTTTAATATTAATAGTGTTATTGTATAGGTGGACTGGATAGAAATAGCGCACGATAGGACTAGGTGGCGTACAACGCACCACTCTCATGTTGGATCTAACTATCGAAAACGGGGAGATCGGGGTTAGATCCCGGTCGGGTTTTTCCACTCTCATTCTACGCAAATTAGGGTGCACTTCATCTAAATTAAACCTTCCTAATCCCTAAAACATTAGTGTAATTAGTACATAGGAGTATAAGCCGAACAGATAGTTCGTGGTGCTAAAAAAACTTTTGAGTTCCTAATGGCATTGAATAAAGTAATTTTTATAGAGGCCTATTTATATTATCAAAATTGACATCCGCAGATCACATGACTCGACGTATGAATATATACAAATTGTTTAAGTAAATTTTGTAAATGTAAAAAAAGTTTCTTCCAAACTGAATGGGACAATACAGCTACGTCACGTGTACATGTAACATGTTCTTAAATGGTAGAAAGGCAAAAAGTACAGTGAACAAATTATACTAGTGACTTATCCCAACTTAATCCTAAAAGTGTTTATACACTAGAGGCAAGTTTGAAAAGAGGCAAGCCGAGGCCGAACGAATCCAGAGCGAGGCAATACGTGGCTGAGACAACTCGTGTCGGCACATCAAACTGAGAAAGCGCACACGTTCGGCTTCGGCTTGCCTCGCTTCAAATTTGCCTCTAGTGTATCAGCGCCTTAAGCAGACATACTTCCTAATATTAATAATATTTATCATTAAGGAGACCGACTCAGTAATCGAGAAATGCAGACGTTCAGCTCTAACGTGATATTTAATTCTACGATGCGGTATTTAAAAATATGGTTCATTTCCCTTATCAATCTTATAGTTTGAGTTTTATTAAAAGTCTTAAAAAAAGTTGTGAAAAGTGACATTAACTAATTTTCCACGAATTAATGAGCATATTAGCGTAGTTATGAGACAAGGCTTGGTGAAAATGGATTCTAGATTTAGCCTTACTCTAACAAATACTGTATTTTTTAATAGGCTCACAACATAAAATTTTAATATACAAATTAATTATCTAAGGAACACCCAAAACCAGTACAAAGGATAATTCTAAGTGAATATATTATATATAAAATTTAAATGAAATAAAAAGGAAAAAATGAAGATAGAAATTTAATTAGCAAAAGACAACTGGGATTATCATAGTTGAGTGGATGTATAAAACAATCTGAATAAATTTATATTACATTATTTAAAAGAAAATGAATATAATAATGTTAAACCATTATCAAGAAACCCTAACCTTGAAATTCATTAAATTATAAGCTCAGGTAAAATACGAACAAGATATATGATAGGTTAAAATACAAAAAACATATTAAAAATTAGACAATAATAAGATAAAAATCATGCTTTAAGGTTACATGTCAAAAAGTAAAACATTATTAAGTAAGATAATGATTAAGTAAACCAGATGAATTAAGTTACAGGTAGATTATGAAAGATCCAAAGTTGTCAAGAATAAGAATTAAATTACAATATGGTAGTAACAGGGAAGTTAAGTTAAGAGTTGAAAAAGATAAGCTAGAGACAAAATTCCAAGGTGAGGCCTAGGACAGTCTATTTATGTATAATATGAAAATTGATAGAAAAAATTGATTAAATATAAGTGTTCCTTAGCTGGTTTTAATTCCTCTCCTTAAGCCTTGGATGCCAGAGGGCCGGTTGACTGACTACATATTAAGATATTTGAGCACTAGCAGCGAGCTTGAGATAAGAAGTTTCGTAGAGTTATTTCTCCTCTTTCTTAATTACATGACAAAAGGTGGTTGTAGGTGAAGTGTGAAAGGAAGTAGACCTACAAGCTTAACCATAATAGAAAAGTAGTTCCAGAGAACGGCACAAACCATTGTATTTTAAGCCGTGTGGCCTGACAACGAGTGATACTTTCTCGTCGAACAAGGCGACCGCCTTATGTAACCCGTATTAGGTCTGGTTTGCCGGTTGCGGGAAGGATGGGATTCGAATCCCTAAAATGTGTAACGAGTTTGTTTTCTAGAACACGCAGCTGCGGGTACATTTATTATAATACGCTAACCTTTTCATCCAATGGTGTGGGTATGCAAATATCCTATGGGTGAAAATAACATTTAAAAAAAAAATATTAAAATCAACCTCGTTTCACAGAAACTAGTTTTTTTTTTTGTCCCTGCCCACGAATAGAGCCCGGAACCCATAGTTCAATGGGAAGACGTAATAACAACCGAGATGGCGTGTCAAGAGTTTTAAACTCAAACGTCTCGGCGCTCTGGAGCACGGTCGAGGTTCTCGGGACATTAGCGATTCAAGGCTGCGCGTGAGCTAATTGGACGAACAGAGAACCGCTTGTCTTGGAAATGCACTCGCACTATTGACACTGAACTACTTCTCATCGCGCGACAGACACGACTTGTGGTCACGTGTGTAAGCCTTCGAGTGAGGTTCGGATGATGCTGCGAGTATGAAAGAATAAAACAAATATTACGTTTCGAAATCATAATTACAGTCGAGTCGCCAAAGATAAAATTTACTTTAACAATACTTACTCTATGGCATTAGGAACTCGAAGTTAACTGTAGCAATTTAAAAGTACGCCACCTATCCCTATCTTGAGATAGTTCTACCCAGTCCCCCTCATTACATACACCCTATCCCTATCTTGAGCTAGTTCAACCCAGTCCCCCTCATTACATACACCCTATCCCTATCTTGAGCTAGTTCAACCCAGTCCCCCTCATTACATACACCCTATCCCTATCTTGAGATAGTTCTACCCAGTCCCCCTCATTACATACACCCTATCCCTATCTTGAGATAGTTCTACCCAGTCCCCCTCATTACATACACCCTATCCCTATCTTGAGCTAGTTCAACCCAGTCCCCCTCATTACATACACCCTATCCCTATCTTGAGCTAGTTCAACCCAGTCCCCTCATTACATACACCCTATCCCTATCTTGAGATAGTTCTACCCAGTCCCCTCATTACATACACCCTATCCCTATCTTGAGCTAGTTCTACCCAGTCCCCCTCATTACATACACCCTATCCCTATCTTGAGATAGTTCTACCCAGTCCCCTCATTACATACACCCTATCCCTATCTTGAGCTAGTTCAACCCAGTCCCCCTCATTACATACACCCTATCCCTATCTTGAGATAGTTCTACCCAGTCCCCCTCATTACATACACCCTATCCCTATCTTGAGCTAGTTCTACCCAGTCCTCTTCATTACACCCTATCCCTATCTTGAGATAGTTCTATCCAATCCACGTCATTACAGCCCATCCCTATATGGAGCTAGTTATATCCGGTCCACTTCATTACACCCTATCTTTTCAATTATAATGTTTTCCTCCCATCTGCATCTATGTATTCCTAATGGTCTCTTCCCAACTAATTAAAATAAATTTATTTCGCTTATCTTTTGTTTTACTGTTCGATTTGGTAACCTAAGACAACTTGTGCCTATACTGCATAAGCGTTTGTATTTAAACATAGTTGAAAACAATAAATTACCAATTTACTGATAGTTAGTTGTTTTGCTAAAAGTCGCCAAGAAAGTTAATATTGTCCCCACACCACTCTGGAGTATGGGGCATTATAAGGTCCGAGAGAAACATAGAATCATGGATTGGTACACATATTTGACATTCCTGGGATTATCTTACATTGGCATTATTATGTTGATTATTATAGATTATCTTACATTGGCATTATTATGTTGATTATTATAGACTAACAAAGTAGCCGATCTGGAGTGAAATTGAGGGATGTAATTAAAACAAACATTGCCAAGACACGTGAGAAATATATTAAAGCATGCATATTAATATTACTACTCGTGAAATACAAAGTGTAGACCAGCAACGAGTAGAAAATATAGCTCATGCCATGTTTTTGCTATAAAACATTATAAAATTCCTTTGACTGAAATTAATGTAAGCTTCATTCTACCCATTTTAACAATGATTAATTACTATAATTTTTTTGTTAATAATGGTAGTAAAATATGTTAGTTGTCGGCTACTAACAAGGCTACACGTCCAAAATGGTGGGGAAATAAATGATCCAGACTTAAATTATCTCCAAGCGAATGTAGAGTACAGGGCCTTTAAATAAATAATGTAAGCCGAGAGGTAGGGGAGCTTAATACCGCTCTTTGGTGATAAATAACCAAACCACACTGGCTGTGCCGTACTTAAATACAGTGGAGGAACGCTAATGAGTTTCAAACCTTTCGAAAAGGAAAACAAAAGGTACGGCTAGAGAATTCTCTCCTGGACGGTTTGCATTGCCGTACATTTAAATGTATTCCTTCTCAATGTTATAATGAATCAGAGTTGTTCTGTGGTACTATTTGTATCGAGATAGCCACTTGAATCAAGCGGTTTGGCACACTATTCTACTTATAGAATATATTGGAACATTATTATCAGATCCATTCTCTGATACCTTTCGATGGAATTGATTCGACCCCAGATAACGTAATAAGGTATTTTTTGTATGGGTTTGTTATTGCCACAAGTGTTTAATGTATTTCTACACATTCGGGTGGTACGCATTTAATTTCACTAATGGAATAGAAATGAGAAAAAATGTACTCGCATTTGCGTAGATTAAAGAATAAACTCAGTACGTCCAGGCGGAATTCGAACCTCGACTTTTCCGTCAATAGCAAACCTGACTAGAGGAATTTGACGTTTAGTTCGCGTGTATATTTTAAGTCGACCCTTCCCGCGGATTAAAAAATAATAAACGTGCCGATTCAAGATAAAACCACGGGCACAGATATAATTGACATATAGTTACCCCCCCCCCCCCCAAATTATTTTATTTTTTTCCTGAAACTGTGTGCGCATACTTGCTGTGGGTTAAGAAAAAGGAATTAAACTATTAACATGTTTGTGGCATTTAAAAGAACCCTGGAGGATGTGTGAAATTACCTTTACCAGAAAAATTGATAGGCTCTTTCACTCTCGCTCATATACATTCTCGTGTGCTGATATAATTAGTAGTTTCAAGAAAGTGCACGTTACATACCACAAATAGATAAAAATAACATGTTTGTTTGACCATCATCTGTTTTAAGGATTATAGTTATATTTAAATTATTGTGTTATAGATGAGCTGTCACGGTGGTCATGAATGTTATAATATTACAATATCAGTGAATGTTGACGTCTGGTGATGGCTGAAGCTTGCTAGGCTGGGCCTCCACCCAGAGCTATGTTAGTAATGATAAGATAGACAATCGCTTCGTTAACCACGTGAACTGAGGCGTCCCTATCGAAATAAAATGGATCAGGGGTCGAATCCCGGACAGTTGTACTAAGGGTGGTTTTATATTTAAAAAATGTGTCCTCTCTCTCTGCACAAATGCGGCCACACTTCCTACACATTCATTTTTATAGCCTTAACACTTTGGCATAGTCACTACATATGCGTACAACCCAAAAGGGTAGTAAGTAGTTAGACGCAATGCTTAAAGAAAAAACAACAACAGACGTTTATAAAGCATGAGCTACATAGAGCATACCTTAAAATAATGATAATAATACATCTTCAAACAAACCCTTCAAGTTAAGTTATTGCACACAATGCCGCACAAGACAAATTAATCGAGCTGTACCGAGGCGTGAAAGTGCTCTATCTAATGAGACATTGCCGTTAAAGACCCCATACTCTCATATAATCGGCGTGAAAACACTAGCCTTTGGGGGAGAGAAAAAAATAAAGAGAGAGACAGAGACCCTGCGAAAGGTAATTTTTGCACCTACTAATCAACATTTGCGGAATTTAAAGTTATATAATGGCCGAAAAAGTATGAATACAATGTACCTTTGTTTCAACTAGCTTGGTCGTGTTGTGTGTAATTATTTACATTTACGTCCAGTCAACTAATTCAAGCCGCCAGCCAACAAAAGAGTGAATAATTTATGCTGCTATTTATTTGAGCTTTGGAATTAACATGTAAAACTAAAAGACTAATGTTTTGGTTTCCCAATTTCGCAGCAGTAAATGAAGTTAGTGTTGATAGTGATGCATAGTTGATAATTAAATAATTTTTTTAGCACCACATGTGTACTAATTATGCTAATGAGTTAGGGATGAGTAATGTTGCATTTAGAGGAAGTGTACATGCATTTGCGTGGAGGGAGAAAGTATAATCAATTAAGAAAATACCACCCTCAGTACACCCGATCGGGATTCGAACCCCGATCTCCCTGTCATCGGCAGTCGTCTTAACACGAGAAACGCCTTAGACCATGCGGCCACCGAAGCAGGACTAAATAATGTATTTATTCTAGCAAGTAAGGCATTAATTTAAAACTACACTAAAATGCACTGTTTCAAAAACATTGTTACATTAGTTAGCAAATTCTTATTTTTTTCAAAGTTAAACTTTTTTTACTTCGTCTTTTATGGAACGCACATGTTAAGGAGGTGATACCTAGGTATAGTTAAGATATTGTCAATCAGATAAATATTAACAAAACCTAACATTACAAGGGTTTTGTTTTTAGTGGAATGAACACAAAACTATTTTCTATGACCCCGTTACATATAGAGACATGTAAACATAGTTTACAAGTTGAAATTTTCCACAGTCCAAGAATCTAGCTACTGTGGCTGATCATTAAAGACCCAAATGCCCGGGAAACGAAAGGTGACTGATAGAGGAGCATAGAATAGCTCTTTCAAAATCGAGTTATGTAATTTAATGGGGGTTGGCGGTGGTCACACACACAATACCAATAGTATCGGCATTTGTATTCGTTTCCTTCCCTCTTTGTTCTCCTAATGGCGGACAGCTCCCGCCCAGTAACGCTATAAGCCAACAAGGTTTCTGGTATTTAGGAATTTCTGCTCGACTTTTCTAGCGACTTATGTAACGATCGATGAAAGCGGCGAGAGATGGAACGTGGTTGTACCAAGCCCAGGTAATTAGCGTCCCGACGCCAGAAACAAGGAGGCGGAATGTTGTGTTGGGGCAGTGGTCACTTTCATTAACGCTTCATTCCAGACACCCTCAGTCCACAAACAGCCAGACGAAGAGAGGTTGATAAGAGAGGATGTCCTTTTATGCGAACAGGGTTTAAATAGTCGGCTCATCTTTACCCTTTACCCCTCCCCTGTTACGCATCACTGAACATGGTTCTACTACCCTGTGGTGGTGACGGCATAAGTTGCAGAGTGTGGGAGAAAAATTAATCAGTGGCTTGGCGAGAGAGGTGGCAAATTAAGGTGGAATGGAAGGGTACGCAAAAAAAAAAAAAAGGCCAGTGTTAGTGCAGTTTTTATCTAAAACTTTTTTGGCCAAAATAAATAAAATAGTGCTTCAGTACAAACACAAGAGTTTAATTTTCTTAATATGGTGATATCAACAAATTGTTGAATATCTGTCATGAGCCTGGCGGAATTATCTAGCAAACTTTTGAAATGAAGAGAAAAAGTTGTCATTAAATTCCAGGAAACTCTTGAAAGATATTTAAAAAATTATCAGGTCACCATATAAATAAAACTAAATTATATGTTTGTACTGAGCCAAATATTCTATTTATTTAATAAAAAAATATGTTGTCATAAAAACTACACAAAAGCACTGGCTTTTTTTTCTTTTATGTCGTAAAACTCTTAACATTTTTTGTCCTCGGACATGGGTGAAGACTTTTTTTTTTAAAGTCGAGAAGAGATATTTCTGCAATATTTTTAGTAAACAATTTTTTTTTCTCTCTCGGAAAAATGAATCAAATATATATATTAATAACGCGTCTTACTACCCGTTCAGGTTATACACTCATGTACTAATTATGCTAATGGCTTGGCATTATATAATTGGAAGGCTATATGTAAAGAAAGTGTACGCAAATTTGCGTAACGTGAGATTGGAAAAACATTTAGGAAAAAACCACCCTAAGTAAACCCAACCGAGATTCGAAACTCAATCTCCCCGTCATCGGAAGTCTGGTCTACTGTGAAGGTAACGCGCCACCGAAGCGGGTAATCAAATATTACTAAAGTATAAACATAATAGTTTAATTTTCTTCACATATATCTCAACAGTTCATGAATATCTGTCATGAGCATAGCAGCATTAATTGATGGTAAAAATTTTAAATTGAGAGAAAAAGTTTTCATCAAATTCTAGGTAAGCTTTACAAATATTCAAGAACTGATGATATCACCACGCGAAGAAAATAAAACTATTACTGTTTGTTTATACTGGAGAAATATTAGATTTAATTTGCCGAAAACATTTTTTGCTATAAAAATTGCAAAAATATTCCCCTCATCTCGTAATCCCTACTATTCTATCTTAATGAACCATTTTGGAAATCAGTTCTGACACACGACCATTTTACGGCATGCGCTGTTGTATTTCTGACAACTTTTTCCTCTTCCGAGTATGTGACGAGAGTATCCATCCCACAAGGTAGGTTGATTCTGGTGCAAAACGGATGTTCACAAACGTTTTGGTCATAAATCAAACTTTATTTTTTTCAAATATCTATGCATTTTTCTCAGTTTTAGCTGTAAATAATTTTGCCGTATTTTAATTTTAACTTTTAAATAATTCATAATAAACGAAATATATATTATTTAAATTATCAATTATAAATTTTTTATTTTTTATTTTTACCTTCATAATTAGTAATACAAATAAATAAATGAAATAATATTTTCTTCGAAATATATAGCTAAAAAATCACATATTTATTATTTATTAGTATGAAACTACGTCACACTAATTACTATTTACTTTAATTACAAAATATTAAATCACAAATTCTTAAATAACATCATTTCAATCACATTATAATCATATATTTATTATTATATAAAATCAAAGGTTGGGAATAGTCCTATATGTTATTCCAGAACATATTCTACCAACGTACAAAGTTTCATTCGAATCCGCTCAGCAGTTTTGGTGTGATTAAGCAACAAACATCCAAACACACAAACTTTTTCATTTATAATATTAGTAAGATTGCAAAATGTCGTGCAACATTAACCGCAAGAAACCTGCTTTGTTTGTCTCTTAGAGCAAATAAATACACGACACCTATTCAGAGGGTAGTGGAGGGAAGCAGTGTTTTTAAATATTTTAACCAGACGCGTGGTGTAGAGGTCAGTTCACCCACCTGACTACCAACCTAGGGGTTCTCGAGTTAGATTCCCAGCTGGTACTATGGGTAGTTTTCTCGAAGGGGAACTATCCCAACTTTCATCAGAGTCTGGTTAGTTAAGATTAACTTAGGTTAAGAGTTTATATTGGTTCCACAGCTTCGTATTCCCTATCACCTTCATATAATCGGGACATAGAGAAAGTACAACATAAAATTTCTTACACACACAAGTTTGTTATAGTAGAGCATAGAAATATCTCGGGGATTTTTCCCCCCCCTCCGTTACTGTGATTAATATCGGTCGAAGAGTCACGATTGTTAAGCCATGACTTCACCTCGTAGTTCATTTTTAGCCACTTCGAGAAAGTGAACTAGTTGAGTGGGAAGAATCGTACGGAATCGAACGATTCGTTCGCGGATTACACACATATATTTCCCTGGTGTGTAAGCCGCCTCAGCGTGCAGACTACGTTGGGGGGACAAGCAAGCCCATCATGCTGTTATGTTAGTGCGTGCAGTACCCACCTTGATGTGCGAGCGGGGTCTGCACGGAGTCCCTGGGAAGATCTGTAAGAGATGGACACAAAGAGACACAGGTAGATCTAAGGTTAGTTCATATCTCCACCGTTACAATCAGATACAGTGATGTTAACAGATCACTTAACCACCACATACAACCTCGCCCACACACATGCACAGTATTGAATGACCATCTTGGGTGAGGTCGTGACCAAGTGGTTAGAAAGAGGGTTAAATATAAAAAAAATCTTTCCTCTCGTTTAAGAAATATCTCACTAATTAAACTTTAAGTACCACCTGCCTCAAGTGGCACCGTTACTGAAAGGACATTAATATTTCTCAAATTTCCCCGGCGACGTCATCCCTCCACACTGGGTTATACACGGTGACCCGCCTTCCTTCTCTCTGAGGTAATTTATCCTAAATGATGTCAACAGAATGTTGCAATCCTACCCATTTCGTTATTTGCCCTATTTGATTATGGTTCCAATCCCTGAAAGTTTATTCTGCGTTGTTTCGGAAGGAAATGTGTTATTTTTTATTGGTTGGAGTACCCATTTTATTTTGGTTCGAATTCCTGAGAGGATATTGTGCTTTGTTTTAGGAGGAATTGTGTTATTTTTTTATCGGTTGTATTTTATGCTAAACTAACATAGATAATTTTATCGCACGGTCAAAGCCAACAAGCTCGCAATAGACTAGATTGCTGGAAGTCAAGGTTTAAATATTGGCCAGTTGCATTGGGGATGATAATGGTTCACATATGCTTTATCATTCACATTTTAACATCACCTCTCTATGCTAGTGCGGGCACATTTCCTACGATCGCCTTCCGCATTCCTAGCCCTCAGGTTAAGCCGTTTAATGACCCTTGTGTTATATAATGAGTAAGTGAAGTTACCTTTAAATTAAGTCATTAAGACTAATACTTAAATTTACCTCATCTTCTTTTTATGGACTGCGTCCTACTACCCATTCGGGTTAGATATATATATATGTATTAAATATTTTTATGTATTAAGGATTAAGAAAGTTGAATTTGGGAGGAAATGCACCTGCATTTGTCTAAAAGGATAGTGGAAAAAATTTAGAAAAATATATTCAGTACACTCGACCGGGGTTCAAACTCCGATCTCTCCGTCCTCGGTGGTCCAGTATAATGCGAGAGGGATGACTCAAGACTATTCGACCACCGAGGCATGTTACGTTATCGTTAAAACAGAGGGATACTAAAGTTACCCAAACTACTTTCATGTGATTTGAAGTTTTCACTGTTGATAGATAATACCAAGATAAGCCATTAATAATGTACCGTTACCCGGGGGATGCCCGAATGTACTAATCATACATCCTATCCGTGGAGGCTCTTTCCATGTCCCATGAGATGACGTTATGGTGATAGTGAGTTTGACTGTGTGGAACCAGTGGAAACACCTGGGCTTAACTTAAATATAACTAACCAAACCCTAGGGAATTTTGAGGTAATTCTCCTTTCGAGAAAAATACCCAATATACCAGCTGGGAATCAAGCCCGGGACCTTAGACTCGTAGCAGCTTCACTGACTGCTACACCACCGAGTCAGTTTCAAATAATTTTAGTAAAATGCTATAAATGTTAAGAGAAAAAAAATTTCCCAAACAGACTTTCCTAGTAAATTCTTACTTAAAGTTATCTTGGCCATCTATGTCCAGTAACAAAATGAGGAAGTTGCTGCACTTACGCAGCCCTGACCTCACCCAAAGTGAACGCACAGTTCAAAGTTGTCAATTATAAATCTTTACATTGGGCGATGCATACATGTAACCCTCATTTCCACTAAATTTACGTTATTTATTTTGTAAATACCTTCACCTCAAGTCAAAATGAGGTTATTTATTAATCAAATTAAATATACAGTTAAATATAAGTACACTTAAAATATAATCTTAATTTTCCTTATTTATATATATATATATGTTTTATACACACAAATACTCTATTTTCTATATTTATGATTAATTTAAAATTAAAAGTAAGTCATAAAAGTTGTATCCTCACCGTCATGCAATAATTAATTGTAGTCATTAGACCAAAACAGTTCTCAATCTTGTTTCAACTTTGAAACAATGAGTTTAATTACTTACCTGTTCAATAATAAAATATAACAACACCAATGGAGTATCTATGACCCTATATCTAGCGCATAAATATATATTTTATTTAAATTTAAATAGATACTAGCCTAACAATTAACACGGCCACGTCAATACCTTTAGAGGGAGAGGGGGGTTGAGGGGTGACCTTTAAAACAAATTATAATGGAGGTTGTGAGAGGGTGTGAGGTACATTTAAACAAAACTATTCCCAAAATTTCGTAAATTTGAAAAATGACACCGTACAACCTATTAGATCATTATGAACCCAAGCTTCGATATGTATGCATAGCTGTTTCCATTTTCCCAATATGTTTACATAAATCCAAATTAACACATCCTCTCAAATAATAAAAAGTTAGAATTTTTTGATGTTGATATATTGAGATTTATAAAATCAAACATAAAATTATACAAATTTCAAAATCGTAAAGATGGTATATAATAATTTGAAACAGTAACAAAGTTGATTTTACAATACTAATCGAAGACTATTCTTAGAATATAATTGTTGCAGATTTTCTTTCCAGCAATAATCACTATATCAATAATAAATGAACCGCATCTATGGACACGCGGTTTAACAGGGTTCCTACAGTATTTGTAAAAAAATTCTTACTGACTATTTTCCCAAGTTCCCTGACCAACTTCTCACAAAATTTTCATTATAATTTTACGGTATTATGCATGTGAAATATTAATTTAATTACATTTATTTCGGCCTTCTCCTCCCCTACAGCAGACCTCCCTCACCTCTCGTGGAAGAATAAGAAAGCAGACATCTTGCCAATCAGTTCAGGGGAAATGATGGAAAAATGGTAAAATATATCAAACCCCATAAAAAGTAAAGGCTGACATTCGTCTGCTATTGTCTTGCAGGAAGCTAGTTTACACTTCAGGAATGGATCACAGGCTGCTCTTTTCAGTGTGTCTACAGGTTTTGTTTTAGGAAGCTTTGCTTCTTTGAGAAACTTAACAACATGGTCCCAAATTTGTAATGTACTTTGAAAACACTTTGCATTCTCTAACCACCGCACACGACAGAATGTCAAAGGAAAAGTTGTACACCCTGTTAATTGGGTAAACAGTGTTCGACGATCTTGAGAGTCAGTGAACAGGTAGTACGTTTGACAGAATAAGAGCTACTTATATACCAATCGACAGAGTCCACTCTTGTTCTCAAGGAACCATGAATAACATGAAGCCCACATGTTCCCAGATTTAGCAGCAAACTACATACTTCACTATCTGTGACAGATTTGATGTGTTCCTGAAGAAGTGTTATATACTTTAAATCGACATTTGGGCTATCCATTGACACTTGTACCAACTTAGAGAGTGGAAGAGGAGAAATACCATCCAGAAAGGCTTAAGTAATTCTTCAGCATTGCTGCTATCGAAATATACACTGTTTAGGTAACGTTAGACTGACGATTTTATGATTTTA
Organism: Timema cristinae; assembly: GCA_039000515.1. Lineage (NCBI taxonomy): Eukaryota > Metazoa > Arthropoda > Insecta > Phasmatodea > Timematidae > Timema > Timema cristinae. The sequence goes on along the minus strand of JBCFYV010011172.1, from coordinate 32,313,147 downwards.
CTTGTCCAAGAATCTGATTACAAAGTCCATCCATCCTCTTTGAATAGTTTTAATCAACACTTCGTTAAAACAAATTACAGAATTGTTACATGATTTTAGGCGGTCAAGTAAATTGTTCTGAAAGAATGCAGTTAACCCACGCACAGTGAAATACGCAGCCTTGTCTCCACCAAGAGTAAAGCCACTGGCAATGAAACACTTGGGAAACATCAACTCAAAATGATATGTAAATTATTGCACGAATTGAAATACCCTTTTTGTTAACAACTTGCAAAGCCCAAATGACTTCCGCCTTAGTTATGTAATCTTTTATAACAAAAGTGTTAGGGTTTATTTGAGACACTTTACTACTCTCACATTTGGCAATACCTTCCTCCTTTGGCTTTACAATTTCTGATGAAAGAGAAGTATTACATGAATTGTAATTTACTTGACTTTTTTTTTTAAGTTTCCCTGTTTGTTATTTCCCCCCCTCCCTGACTTTCCAGACCGTAGGAACCCTGTTAAATATGAAACTCACCTTGTATGGTCGGGGTTCAAATCCAGGTCGGTAGTTATTCCCTCACCCCCTCAATGCAAATACGAGAACATCTCGTATGACAATCTACCTTCTTAATGCCTATCCCATTAGCGTAATTAATGTATACGTACAACCCGCTCGAGGTACTAAAACGTGGTGAAGAAACATGTAATGAATGGATATTTATTTAGTTTTCACTTTGAATATCATCTAATATTTTATGTACAGCATTATGGTTTTTAGGGAGGTGAAGAGAGATAAGGTTGGGGGGGGGGGGGGAGTTTTGAGAGTCCTGACACCTCCCCCTCCTTATGGATACGGTCATGATAACTACCCATATTAGTTTATTCAACCACTATTATAAGCATAGTTTAAATTTTAATAAAGGTAAATAATCTACTATTAAATTTACTTGAACATTTTCCAAAACAATAAAATCTAGAAACACTGTTTTACAAATGTATTTTAAAACTAATTTAAATACAAATTTTAGAAAGTAATATTATTTCGAAATAAAAAAGTACAATATCTTGTATGGAGTATTATTAATAGATGTGTAATCTGGTTTTTCAATAATAACACCCATAAAAACATATTACATTAAACATTTCAAATAAGAGTACCTATTTAAAAGTAAAAACAATAGTTATGAACATTAAAAGTGTCCAAACCCCCAAGATAGCACGAACGATTTATGTTTTATGCATAAACATTCATATTTACTTAACTAACGAAATAAAAATAAGAGTATTTTTAAGGCCGGTGAATAAACGAGACCACTGTCTTTTTACAACAATAAAAAAATCACACTTTAAAATTTAGTGCGGTATTGGGTCCCTGTATATTGTGAAGGACTTGCAGTCGTAAAACCGACAGTAAACCAATTCAATAAACAACAGATCACATATCTCTCTACAAAGTACATGAGTAAGGTGATTTGATGGGATCAGGGGTGTGGAAGAGTGTGAGGGTGGAAAGGGGGACATAACCATTACACGTGACATTAACACAAAAGCATCCCGAAACATTCCACACCTTCGGAGTCGTCTAAGGGGTTTCCAGGAGGTGGCGGTGTTCAATTCCTGGAGAGAAGCTTCGCACTGTAAATTATACGACATAGTATGAACAGCTCGAAACCGCTGGTACTTTATGATCATTTATGGTAATTAATGAAATATAGGTTAAGACTGTACCAGCTACCACGGTTTTAGAATAAAATATGTAACTAAATCATATTAGCTAAATTGAGTTAATTGTTAAGTAAAAAAAAAATATATTTTTAGAATAAAATATTTAAATATACATTTTTTTAGTAGATTTTTGATCTTTGAAATCCTATGTTAAACTAGGATTGCAAACCCTATTATTTTAGATATAAATTTATGGTAGACTAGAGTAGTACGTAGTCTTGAAACTTAAAAGAATTTGACGGTATTTTAGTCTGTTTAGAGGGACTAGCCCTGTAAGTGATAAGTGATCATTCACATTATATTTTTTTTAATTTGTAAGATTCGTGTATATACCGCTGTTAACAGAGTATTTTATTAGAATTTTGGGAATCGTTTGTATCTGAAAAAACCCGGGAAAATACAGGAATTTTCTAAAAAAAAAAACTTCTGTGTTACATTTAACGGCCAAATTTAAATGGAAAGACTTACTTTCAATACTAGCCAAATCTAATCTTTAAAGTGTCTGAAAAAATGTAAATTTCATCATTGACGAGACTTTCTTTATATTTTTACTTGTAGGTCGTCAATGTTCCCCCCTCCTTCCCACCAATACATTTTTAGCAGCGTTTTCTGTCGGTCAGGATGCCTAGCTTTAAGCTGATTTTGGTAGGAATGGCTGTCTGAAAGGCCCTTTTCCCTACCAAAATGCTGCAATGCTGTAGAAATTATGGCAAGGTAAAAGGTCTTTCAGATAAAAATTCCTTACAAAAGAAATTTCTACATAGATAAATAACAATTGGCCAGATTTCATTTCATAGTCAATGATTCTATTTTATCTTGGAAAAGCTGGAAAACACAGGAAATGTTTGTTGTATTAAGAAAATAGTGGCAACATATATTATACATTCATGCCATTCCCTCTCTTAAGATGGCACGTCTGTGGAGAACATAAATTATTTAAGGGGCAGATTGCATAAAACATTAGTTTCATTGTACTTCTTAGCGCCATAATAAATGAGCGTTGTGTTGTGTTAGTGTTAGGAATCATACCATAAACCTTGAGAATAACGACCACAAAGTGCATAGCGACCCCTTTAATCATATCCATTTGCGAAGACAGACAATGCAATGTCATCGATCGAGAATTGAATCGACTTTACAGGCGCTGAACACAAGTGGATATATTAACATATGGGGCCATATTTATAAGTGTGCGGAAAAATAATAATTTAGATGTATCCGGTTGGAGACGATTACAGTCCTTTTATTATTATTATTATTATTGTTATTATTATTATTATTATTATTATTATTAACTCCGCGTCTTGCTACCCGTTCGGGTTTTACGCACTTATGCTAATGTGTAATGGTAGGGTGATTATGAGATGAAATGGAGGACCTACAGTTTAACGTGGAATCCGAACCACGGTGGAGGCCTGGCATTCGCCATATTCACAAGTTGTGATTAATACACGTCTTGTCAGAGGTGAAGGAAGGGTTTGGTAATCATATAATCTGTGCCGGGATCGAGGATTGAACCCCGGACCCCAGCATAGAAGTCCGACACCTTACCCCTAGACCACCAGGTTCACCCCAGTCCTTATAAATTAGTTTCTCACTCAAACTAACCGGTCGAATCTTACAATATGGATAAGTATTTTTTTAACTCAATGATTAATAAACTTGGATGGTAGTCGTGTATGAACGAAACATTGCCTAATTAATCACATACGTTATAAAACAACCCTAATGCATACTAAAACAGAAACCTTATATTTTATATTTATATTAATTAATGTTTTAGGTCCACTTGTGTCCCAGTGTATATGAGTTATAAAACAAACCCTATACGCATACAACCATATCATGTTAAGACTGACATATTTGGGCAATGTATTTTGTTAGCATAGAGAAACAAAATCTCTCTTTTGTTTGGAATTTTTTGCGCAGGAACAGTCAATTATTTGAATCCCCTAACTTTGACATACTTTTAATTAAATTTCCTGTTTTCTCTGACATCAAATAATTCCCTGATATTTCCAGGTATTGCCTATCTACCCTGTCTGTAGCCACTATGATATAGGAAGTGCACCCACATCAGCATGTTGAGAGGTTGATAAAAACAAATGTGTAATACCATCCCAATACATTAAAATCGGGATTCGAACATATTTAGACTTTAAAATTTTTCCCATATCCGATTTCTAGTTTTTAGTGTCTCCATAGGTAAATGTGAAAGAAGCGTGTTACGTTGGTTTGGGCGTGTTGAGAGAATGAGTGTGGATCGAATGACGAAGCAAATATATGAAGATAGAGTGTGTGGATGAAAAAAAAGGGGTAGGCTTTGTGATACGTGGCTAAATGTTGTAGACGAATGTGTGAAAATGAGAAAAATCAAGAGTTTAATAATTTAAGTAATAATTTTTCTATTCTATTCTTTTACATTTAGGTTAATTTAACATTTTTAACAAAAAGAATATTTTATATACCGTTTCTGAAACACAACTTATTACTAAATCAATAAAAAAAACTATTTAGCACCGCATCTTATACCCAATCGGGCTATATGTTTAAGTACCAATTACACTAATATATTAGGAATTGGGAAGGTTGAATTTAGAGGAAGTGAACCCGCATTTACGTGGAGGGAAAGTGGAAAACCATTTATGAAAAACCACACCCAGTTCACCTGACCGAGATTCGAACTCGATCTCCTCGTTCTTAGTAGCCTATCTCAACACGATTGGCGCGTTAGCTAACGACGCCACCGAGGCGGGTAATCCAATTATTAATTTACTACAAGTCGGGATCTTTAGTGATTAAAATCAAATAATATATTCCAGGAAAATGCTGTATTATTATCATCAATGATATGATAGTTTGTGTCTGTATTTATTAATAAAATATACAACGCTGTCTTTTAAATAATTAAAAGCTTTTAATATGATTAAATATTTCGAAAAGAAAGCTTCATTAAATAATGGCACGATTGAATATATTGAACTCACCGAGAGCTCCTCGCTGCGATAAGCGGTGAGTGTCTGCTCGTCCTGCAGAAGGACGCAGAAGTAAGGTTCCCAGGACACTAAAGGAACTTTCTCGTCCTTCACGGCATTTGCTGGCCGATGACCAATCTTCAGCTCCTTATCTGGAAAAAAAAAAAATTGGTTAGTTTTTAATTTTAACCAAGACATACTACCCCCGGGCCTTTTTATCTCTAGCCAATAAGGTGACGAGGAAGGTATAGTTTTGAGGAAATGTGTCAGAAATTGTGTGGAGGGAGAGTGAGGAAACATTAAAGAAAAAACACCCCAAGTAAACTCAGTTGAGGTTTTAACTATCATTAAAAAACCAGAATAGATGACATATTCTTTAAATTGAAAAATGACATCTGTTCACGGGAATCTAACCCGGAACCCTTGGTTTAATATGCCAATTTCTCTTAACCACTGATCTATCCAGGAATCGTCCCGTGCCCAGGGTCATTCTTCGCCCATATTTTAAAGCAGAGTCTGTGGTGGTGAATGACCCTGGGCACGGGACGATTCCTGGATAGCCCATTGGTTAGCCGTTGAAGTATTGGCGTACAAAGCCAAAGGTCCCTGGTTCGATTCCCGTGTCCAGGCGTCATTTTTTTAATTTGAAGAATATGATATCTATATACGGCTATAAGCCTGATAAACAAAAATAATAGCTTAGTTATTTAATCCAGACTAGATGAACTTGACATTTAGTCCACGTGTCCACAGATGCAGTTATTTGGTTATAGTTTATTTAAATACATGTAGTCTTGTACTTAAGAGCGCTCAGAATGCTTGTCTTTGAACCGATAAGGGTATTCAAGTGACTCATGTTCGGGAGTGTTGATAATATTCCGGAACTTTACCAACGTATCCATATTTTTAAAAACAATATTTCAATTTTAAAAATATGATTGAACCTAAGAGGGATATTCTAAAGGGGAATATAAATAATGAATAAATTCATGATTTTTTTTTTTCATGATCCCCAAACATATTAAGGATAATCCAGGCGCGCAGGCAGAGGTCATGTGTCGCGTTTGGGTGATGACAAAACTTTAGTTGAGAAACCTGAAGATACAAGACCCCTTGGTAGGTCGAGACGTCGATGGCGGTGTCTCAGGATATGTTTGAATCAAGAACTGACATTAAAGCAAGCATGGATTTTACAATCCCTTAAAGCCAAGAGTTAATTAACTAAAATTGTAGAAAAATGAAGCAAAAATAAATGTAAAAACTAAAATATATTTACAACACTTCAAGATTTAAATGACATGTGGCATCTTTTTCTGGAGAACTGAACCCACTAATAATTATAATTTAACCCTGATCCAATAGTGATATTCTAGTGATCAGTGTCGTGTGGTTGAATGTTTCCAGGGTAAGTAGAGCTTGTTAAAACTGTGTGTATGACATGTTCTCCCCAACTTGTTTCCTATTTGACCAATCGTGAATAGAGTCTGTTATTATACCTCACATGGGAAATTATGCTTGTCTAATTAATATATCATGAGGTTTATAAAAGTAACTTTTTGTTTATTTCTGAATTATGATCCTGAATTTATTATCTTCAGAAAGGTTTCCATTACTATTATTATTATATTATTATTATTATTATTATTATTAAAATCAAACTAGGATGTATTCAATAACTTGCCCCTTAAGTGTATTAATGCATTTCATTCAGATTAGTGGTATCTTATAAAACATAAAACTTCACTTAATAAAGGAATGGCAATTTAATTATTATAAGGCCTCAATGGCACGCCACCACAACAATGCTCTCTACCAAATATAACATAAGCATGTAGGTACTGAATCCTAAGGACCTAAATATTTGCTTACATTTTGTTTAAAATCATCAACACGTTTTTTCCCTTAAGTCATTGAAGGATTATGCTTTTTGGACAATTTAAACAACAATTTAACCAAAAGTAACTAATCCATACAAAAAAGAGATGATAATATCAAGAATACTAGCCACACTATAAATATTAAAATTCCCTAAGTGAATACAAAATGTATCCCAACTTCTCCGTGGACAGCTAAATTAACTCAATTTTTCCTGAATCTCCAAAATGTGTGATTCCACTGAGCATTAGTCCAATCCTTAAAATAAAGCCTAGTCTTTCGAAAACTCGATTTTATTATTTATATATGAACAAATTTAAAGGGGGAGGGGAGGTTTGAGTATCGCCTTAAGAAACTCAAACGAAATAAATCTAGAGCTATCCCTGTGACGACGTTAAGGTTGTCTGTCAAGTTACGATAGGTCATAAAAACCGTAATGAGTTTCTAACAAAATCCCTCCCCAACCCTTGTTTATCTGTATAACGTCTCGAAAACGAAAAAAAAAAAAAAAAAAATACACCGTGGCTCAAGAGATCGACATCCATCTGCCAGTATAACATTTTATTGAGCTTCGCACACCTACCTCGTATTGCAAACGGAAAATATAGACAAATCCCCCCAAAAAATCCGGCAATGTTTGAAGTGTAAAATAACACAAATTGAAATAAAGAATTTATATTTTAAACGATACATGAAATAAGATTTCAAAAATGAGGAGGTACAATTATGTGGCAGTATTATTGGTTAGTTAGAGAGAGAAATTCAACGTACAAAAAAAGAGTCAACGACACAAAATACGAGTATCTTGCAAACTAACGCCTAGTGAAGTCTAGAGTAAGATTGATAATACCTATCAACAGTGGGAGCTGCAGGTCACATCATTTGGCGTTCTACATAGCGACATTAAAAGTGTTTTAATTTTTTTTTATCCGTAAATCGAAAAATGATACCTGGACACAAGAATCATACCCAGGACTTTCGGATTAGCGCACCAATACTCTCACGACTGAGCTATCCAGGAATCTTCCCGTTCTTAAACTCATTCTTTACTCATATTTTAAGGCCGAGTCTGTGATGGACATAAGACTAGTAGCAATTATCGGCTACTATGAGCTATGATTGATACATCAGCCAAGAGCGAATCTGAGGTCAGCTGTATGCTGCCGTTTGTGCAATGAAAGTTGTATACTAAAGCGAATAACACGAATAACAAACAATTGTACAATTAGTTACAAAGAGGTGACTTGGCGGTCTAGGGGTAAGATGTTAAACTTCTGTTCTGGGCGTCCGGGGTTCAATCCTCGGTGCCGGCACAGATTTATCTAATTGCCAAACCCTTCCTTCACCTCTGACAAGACGTGTATTAATCACTACTTGTAAATGTGTGGAATGCCAGGCCTCCACCGTGGTTCGGATCCCACGTTAAACTGTAGGTCCTCCATTTCATCTCACAATCACCCTACCATTGCACATTAACGTAAGTGCGTATAACCCGAACGAGTAGCAAGAAGCGGTGATAATAATAATAATTTATTATTTTTCATTCTTACCACCGGATTATTATTTATCATTATTTATTGCAAAGAATCAGCGAAGCTTGGGAGGAAAAGATGATCTATGTTACGAATATAGCCGTATCATATTTGTAAATTGGAAAATGACATCAGGACGATTCATGGAAAGCTCAGTGGTATAGCATTGGCCACTAAGTCAAAAGTCCTGTGTTTGATTCCATGTCCTGGTGTAATTTTTCAATTTGAGAATCTGATATTCAATAGGCTATATCTGTGACCCTAATATAATCTCGACCTTCCAAGCTTCGTTTGGTTTGCACAAGTGTTTACTTTCTTCCATTATCTATCTAAATTAGATTGTAGCGAACCATTCCGTCTCGAGTTTGGAGAGAGTTCAACTCCAACAACTAAGCTCCTGCTTACGGAGTGTTCCTCCCACAAAGTGTTTCCCTGAGGAACTATCCGCTCTTCTCTCCTCACAAAATCTCTCGAGGAGCCGTGGTTAATGAGTTTCATCCCCTTCTTCCTTTTCAACAGTAGAGTCAATATTGCTACCTCTAGCTCTCACCCCATTCTATTACTCATGGAAATGAGGAACGCTACCCGGAATACAGTAGTCGGAGGTACAGTCTGTTCGTGTTGTCGGGGGGGCGAGGGAAATGTTTGAAAACCGGTTAACTTACCTCCCCTTACCTTCAACGCAGAGATTGGCTTTCTCTTTAAAATTAAATACGAAGATAAGTTATTATATATTATAATATAAATTAAGTAAATATAAGGGTCCAGGGTTCAATCCCCGGTCCCGGCACAGATTTATCTGATTACCAAACCCTTCCTTCACCTCTGACAAGACGTGTATTAACCCAACTTGTGAATGTGGGGAATGCCAGGCCTCCACCGTGGTTCGGATCCCAAGTTAAACTGTCTGTCCTCCATTTCATCTCACAATTACCCTACCATTATACATTAGCGTAAGATCGAATAACCCGAACGGGTAGTAAGACGCAATAATAATAAGTAAATATAACCCGCTTCGGTGGTCAGTGATTCTCAATCCGGGGTACGCGTATCCCCGAGGGAATTTTCAAGGCGACGGAGGGAAAGTTTCTCCTTTAATTGTTTACCTAATATTTGTAATTTGTGGAAAATTTATCGTGGGGGGTACAGTATACATTTTTTCATGACCAAAAGATACAACCTAAAAAAAAGAAGAAGTTCGAGATCCACTGGTCTAAAGTAACGCTCCCTCAATAGACTGGACTGCCGATGACGGAGAGATTGGGGTTCGGATCTCGGTAGGGTGTATTGAGGGTGGTTTTCCCTAAATTGTTTTCCTCTCTGCCTACACGCAAACATGTGTTTGAACAAGGCTAACTATAAGTTTCCTACCATTTACTTTGATCTAAGAACTAAAACGTTTCGTGTAGAACGTAGTTAAAAATGAGATAAAAAAAAACACACAGAATGGTAAAATTAAATTATGTCTTAAAATATAAGGTTTATATATGGGCATGTTGATACGTTTCAGCTCTATTTTGGCGTGAACTATATTTTGAAATAATAAAGACTTCTTAAATAACGCGAACGTCCGCAACGCGCCTCCGCGTTGCACCGGACGGCCCTCTTAACGGGAATTGTTTATCCGACCGTTTACTAAGAACATGGTTACAGGCGTATTAACACAATTCTCATACGCAGACTTAAAAGTTAACATTACCCTCCCACCTAAAGTTTAAATATTTAGATATTGGAAGGAACATACATAATTATTTTAAACAATAATATTGAACCAGGTATTTTAGAGTTCTAGTAATCTTATTGCAGTAAAAGCTCAAATATGTCAAATTTGGATTAAAAAAAACCTAGATGATTTAGTATGTTTATTGATACATATCTTAGTGCCCTGCATAGTTGTCCACAGCTTACACTAAATAATCTTAGGACACAGAAGGAAGAGAGTTAATTATAAGGAAATGCTTAAGTATTCACCCTAAGAAAGTGTGGAAAATCACTAATTTTTTTTCTTTCAAAACACTTACAGGTCCAAATCAGAATCACAATCCACTGCAATAAAACATAAAATTAAAACTTATAATCTTATTAATAATACTTCCTCGAATTAAAATAAAACTTGTTTCTTAAGTTTATGTCCTTAGTTCTCGTGCTAGTTTATTTCGTAAAGAGCGTGGCCTAATAAATGGTAAATTTCCAACCGAAGAGGTTGGTTGCATTGCTAAGATTTATTTTTGTCACTATACTACCAATATTAGTTATGGAATTGCTCATGAATTGAAACATTAGTGCAGTGCTCTTACAGTAACGCAAATTACGTGTTACTATGCAGTGCAACTATAATAAGAACCAGTAGTAAGCCTGCGCGATGCTCAGAGATTTCGTATAATAAAATAATTATTCTAATCGGGTTCGAATCATAACATTTTCTAAAGCATAATATTCGATTCGGAATCTGACATCCATCTTTCTGTAGGATAGAATGCCGATAACGACGAGATCGGCTGTACTTAAGAGTGTTTTTTTCTAAATTGTTTTTCACTCTGCCTCTACGCAAATAAGGATACACTTCTTCTAGAATCAACCTTACTCATCCCTAACACATAGAGTAATTAGAAAATAGGTGTACAACCCAAACGAGTAGTAAGATGCAATAAAAAAAAGGTTGTGTAGTTTAGGATGAGCTAGGCAAGACGCGGGTCTAATTAAATCAGTCAGAAATATTTATAATATTAATTAGTATTATTAATATTATAATTATTTCTTGTGTACACCTCATGTGTATGTTTAGTTATACTAAATTTCAGCACCATACATTAATTAGGTACTTTACCTTAGAATGGTACGGTCTAAGCATAAAATAGCAAGTTTGACCCTTTATGACTGGTGAACTGTAAATATTTTAAATCATTGAGTCACTATTTATAGCATATAATGATATATTTGTCAAAATTGTATAGCTAAATGTTGATGGTCGATTGGCCTTAAGGTACAGATCCAGTGTGACTACAGCCAAACATCCCAGAGCTCTAGTCGAATAAGCGGGACGCTGATAACCATATAGACTTGTGGGCGGATATATCGCAGCTATCATGTTTATACTAGTGGATCGTTGCAGCGATGGCTGCAGATTATTGCACTAAAATGCATTCGAAACATTTTATTGGGAAAAGATCTATTATTATAATAAGCTCTCACTCGACTTTCTAGTTGAAAATTTAATCATCAAAGGCTATCTATCGACTTACATAGATATTTAGGTTTGGGTGTTTAATTTGAATCAAACAAATTTATTTTCCCCTTTCACGCCACGGTGAGAACTTTAAAACTACCCCTCTCCCAGCTATCTAGCTATTTGTTGCACAAAGCCACTTAAGTAAGAATTGAACTGCTATTATTTTTAACCAAAGAGGAATATTAATTTTATTTACCGATATAAAGCTATCCACAAATCATGGTTTCCATGGAGATGTAAACAAAGAATTATTGTACAGATGAACCACTACCCACACAGAAGGAAAAGATGGAAAATTCGCTGGGAAAATTGGGTTTTAGTTTTAGGCCACTATTTTTACCGACATCCTTGCTGGACCTCTAACATTTAAAATGAGTGTTCGTTTGACAAAATATGTATAAGATATGATAGAGAGAGTGATAAAATGTTATGGTGAAAATGAGGGTATAAGTGTTAGTGTGTGTGATTGTGTAAGTGTGTGGGTGAGTGGGAAAATGAGAGTGTGAGTGTGAGAAAGTGAGTGTGTGAGAGAAAGTAAGAGTGTTTGTGTGAAAGAGAAAGAAAATATGTGAGGGAGAATCCGTGATAAAGTGAGCGAGAGAGAGAGTGTGTGTGTGTGAGAAAGAGAGAGTGTACAATTTGGGAAAGTTATTGTATGAAAGAGAGAGAAAATGTGAAGGCGTGTAAGAGAGAGTTTAAGAGAGTCAAAAAGATAAAATGAGGGAGGGAGATTGAGAGAGAGTTTAAGATGTAGAGAGTGAGAGTAAGATAAAAGCGTGAAATGCGGATAGACTGAGAGTGATTTACAGAGAGTGTGAGAGAGAAGGAGAGTTTGAAAGAGAGAGGATTTTTGGGAGAGAAAGAGAGAGCGTTCAAGAGAGCGAGTACTTGAAAGAGTAGGCGAACTTTTGAGAGAGAGTTTTAGAGAAAGTATAATAAAGATAATGTGAGCTAAATTGTGTTATAGAGTGTATGTGAGGGTAGAGAGTGTGTGATAGAGAGAATGAGAGAAGATTATATGAGAGTGTGTGTTATAAAGTGTGTGTGTGAGGGGAGAGAGTGTGAGAGAGTGTGTGAGAGCGTGAGAGAATGTACACACAGAGAGAATGTGAAAATATAGATGTGGTACTCAAAACATTGCGGTACTTTGGAATATAATTTCCTCAAAATTAAGTATTAACATAGAAACAAAACTGAACTTACTGTATTTGTAAGAATGTGAAAAAATAAATGGGGTGCACAAAATATTACTTTTAAATATCATATCTTCAAAACTAAGCGGTATAATGAAAACCTGGCTTAACTTATGTATTTGTATTGTGTTACTATTTGCTAAAATGAACATCAAAACCCATTATTTGAATAAAATGAACATCAAAACCCATAGTTCGAAAAAAATTAACACCAAAACTCGTAATTAGATACCGTAGTTAAAATGGCTATTTTTTAAACGTTATTCAAGATCATTTTATCGTTTTTGAGCTTTTAATACATAACAAAACATATTTAAACATAATTTTATCATGCGCGAAATAAAACGTAGACAATATTTTCACGAACTTAGCCTTTTAATTTTCAAATTATGCTCAATACTATTGATTTAAATGTGAATTAACGATAACAACATCCCAATAATAAAAAAAATGACTCCCCAGTTTAGGCATCTCAATTTAGATGTGTTATGACCAGCATCCAAAGATAAAACTGTGATGTGTTCGGACCAACAAATAAAGATTGAGTTATAATTTTTTGCCAAAGAGAAATATCTTATTAAAAGATTTACAGCCATGCAGCATATAACGGTTTCCATGGTGAATAAACAAATAATAAAAAACTGAAAATTATCTGTGAAAATCGGGTTTTCGTAGAAAACTACTATTTTTCCCTACATCCTGGACTCTTAACCGTTAAAATGAGTGGTCGTTTGTCAAAATCTGTTCAGTCATTTACTCATAATTTTTATTACCGGAAACGAAATTATCAAATTATTTATAAAATGTTACTAAAAATTTAAGAGCCGTTTTAGAAATTGTAATATGTTGAAATATGTCATATTTAGTAAGATATTTCAAATCCGTACTTATAATATCGAAGTTTTTTTTTTCTTCCTTCGAAATGTTCAAAAGACGTGAAAAATATTGTAAAGGGGTCTAAATCGAAGCGAAGGAAATTTTGACTTTATATTCTGACTTGGACATTGGGAAGCTTCACACACCCCTAGTTAAAAGTACTTATTATATTTTGTGTGAAAATTACCCACTTTTGTAGTCAAATGATCTAAGGCGTCACTTTCGCACTATACCGGATCGCCAATGACAGGGCCATTAGGGTTCGAATTCCAGTCGAGTGTAAGATTTTTTAAAAATTTTTTTTACTAAATGGTTTCACACGCTACCTTCACGAAATTGCAGGTATTTTTCTCTAAATTAAACCTTTCTTATCTCAAGCACAATAGCGTAATTAGTATATCCGCTTATAGTAAAACGTGTGCATAATTATTTTTTAAGTAAAAACAATTGTAACGTTGGTAATACTGACTGGCGCCGAGAGACAAAGACTGGCCTTGGCTCCGAACTGAACTTGTACCACAGTGTATGTCTCTGCGGGTCATGCATAAATTACAGTGACACGAGAGCACGGGCGGGGTCGTTCCTCCGGGCCACACCGGTCTGGTCTACCATCCTGGTGATGATGCTCGGTCGCGGGCTTTTTGTATTTACATCCTTCATTTGTTTGTTCTTTTTTTTATTATTATTAAATACTGGTCACGCTGGAGGGAAATCACGGCTCAGTCGCCTACAGTCGGGCGAGCAAGATATTAAGAGAAAACTATTGTAAAAGTTCCCCGTAGCTGGTACATATTACGATAGCTTTACTCAAATAAAACGATTAATATTTGGTGTTAAAGACCCCCACAGATACACATAAACACAAACAAGAACTAAAACCGATTAAAGAGATTTAAAAAAAGTAGAGAACCAAAGGCAATAAAGAAGGTAGATAGATTAACATAAAGGTCAAAATCCCTTTCGTGCTTAATGAACTCTATTTTATAGCCTACATGCAAAGAGGAGACTTCTAAGACCCCCTCCCCCTCATCCAACGACAAGATGATGAGAGTTCTTACGAGAAAGAGAGGCGGTGAAATTATCTACAAACTACGTGGTTGAGATCCGAACCTAGACCTTCTACGTCAACGGCTATCAAACTGTTATGGGGAGATATATGGCATATTTGCACCATTAACTAACTTGGCTATATATATCTATATAAGCTTAGGATATCAAACGGGGCATATCTGAACTGATTCTGGATGGTCACTCAAATTCTATAATTGAATAATTCCGGCATAGTTCCCGGTTTTTATGGCAAGAAAAAACTTTTCCATTTTTTAAAAGGCTTTTTTTTTTATATAAAGGGTGTATTGAACATGTTACCAAATTTTAGTAACCAAGCAAGTATTGTTAGTAAGTATTTCTACTCTATGCCTAGGTTAGTGAGTCCAACACAATGAATATCTCCTAGTCTCAATTTATGTTTTAAAATACTTTAAATTAATTCAAGATGGATCTTTGTTAAATAGGATCCCTCAATAGGTTTACCAATATTATTATTATTATTATTATTATTATTATTATTATTATTACTAGCACCGCGTCTTACTACCCATTCGGGTTATACGCACTTACGCTAATGTGCCATGGTAGGGTGATTGTGAGATGAAATGAAGGACCTACAGTTTAACGTGGAATCCGAACCACGGTGGAGGCCTGGCATTCCCCACATTCACAAGATGTCTTGTCAGAGGTGAAGGAAGGGTTTGGTAATCAGATAAATCTTTGCCGGGACCGAGGATTGAACCCCGGCCGCCAGCATAGAAGTCTGACACCTTACCCCTAGACCACCAGGTCACCAGGTATACCAATGAGATAAAGTGTCGAATTCGGCAACAAGTGATTAAATAAAATTACATTGGGTCCAGGTTATTTTTACCACAAGTTCATTTGACGATTATCAATGGCACTGGTTTGTATCGTTACAAATGCAATAACCGACAAAAGGTAAAATAGTACAGCTACTGTACCAAAATATTGGTGGAAAATAACCCATGTGGTTAGGATATCACCCCAGTTTGTGTATTCAGCTAAGATGTAGTCCAAATTCCAGCTTAGCATCCAAATAAAGTAAAAGAAAGACCCCATTATTCCCAAGAATGGCGGTTTTTGAGGCACACACGACACAAGCGGGTGTTTATCTCAAATAACAACACACAGAGAGGTGAGCTCTTTAAATTACGTTCTTGAGGTAATTCCTCCATTGTTACCAAGGTGGTCTATTTTACGAAGATCGGTTAAAAAACACACATAACAACATCACAATTACAAAACAACTATAGTAACTTAGAATCTACATAATGGTGGCTTCATCATTGAGATCATCGGATCAAGGTTTGGCTTATTTATTAAACGACTGCGTTGGTGGGCCTCCCATGAATGGATTTCGGACCAAACCTAGAACAACGCCTAATAAGCTGGTCTCAAATAATAGATGGGGTGAGTAAGGGGGGTTGCAGGACAATAAGGCAGCGTACACAAAGATTCACTACTCTTATTTTTAGAGTGAGAGGGAGAAAGAGAAACGGATAAAAAAAGGTTTCAATGTAACAAACAAAAGAGAAATGCCCCAACCGGTTGAGATGTAGCTTTGAATAAGAACTGGAAATGGTAATAAGTTTTAAGATGCAAAGAGTTAAACACACACACACGCATCCACCCTCCTGCCCCTATTCAAAAGTGACAAAAGAAGAGTTCAAGATAAAGTCGTAAAGTAAGTGTGGTTTAACTGACAAATGCTTACTATGCTCTAAGGATCCTTTTACTCGGGGACGGAAAGTGTGACGATTGCACAGCCGCACTGCTGACGATGAAAGGGTAAGTAATTTTTATGTTTACATGTTGAGGTATTAAGATGTTGGCTTTGCATATGAAATTAGGTTCTTTACAAATGGGCAGAGTTTTAGTATCAAGTGAGGAATTCAAAGAGAGAATACATAATATTGTAGACCTCATGTTGCTAGCTAATTTACCAACTGCGCAAAGAAGAAAACAACATTAAAAAAATTAGGCAATTTATGCAATATGTATGCCCACAGCATTTTGTTCGGTAAAATATAGAAATAGGCAAACTAATTTTTAATCTACTCAAACTCACATAAATTTGCGATATACTGAAATGTTGGTGAAGGAGAGGTCCTGGTTCGAATATCAGCCGGGTGCAATGAGGTAGTTTTATTTCTCCGATGATTTATCGCAGTGGTTTTATTATTCCCTCTCCACGTTAATGCGGGTGCTCTTCTTCTTTTATACCACCTTTCTCATCCCTACCCCTTTTATTAAGCCCTTTATAACCTCTTAGTTGAATGTAATAGGAATCTACTCAAATACAATATATTTAAATGAGTCAATATTAAGGTGTTAACATTTTATAGATTTTTTATCTAACAACTATAAAAATCTAAAGTAATTATTACCATAACAGCAAATATGTTAAGACCAGAGCATAATAATTCTGACATTGCTGAAAGAGGCAAGGCACTGATTCCTTGACTTCAGAATATCTCTGGTTCGAATTCCGGCTGGAGATAGCTGTGTGTGCTAGGTGGGGGTTTGCAAGTTTTGAAATCGTTATGATAAGGTTACAATACATCTAATCGTGTTACTGAGATAATATCATGTTTGGGTATTAGCCTTAAAATATTTTTAAATGATCTGGTTGGAATAAATTATGATAATTTACATCACAAAAAGTTTGTAAAAGTGTCCGCTACAGTTCTAAGTCCAGAGCGAATATTACCGTTAAAGAATGGAAACCTCCAAAATTTCCTAAGTTTTTGAGAGGAATTTCTAATTTTTCAGACATTTTAGACTGACGTACAGAAGGATTATATGGCATTTAAATTAAATTGTCCAGTGTGAATAAACGTAATTAATGTTTAAAACATTAGGAGTTGAGCAGGGTGGGGAAATATATTCAGTCCTTACGATAAGAGTGTGGGTGGGGGGTGTGGTGAACGAGGGAATGTAAAACATGTGTTTGAATTAGCGTACTTAGTTCTTCGTTTTGAAGTTCATCCTTTACAAAGGCATAGTATTCTAAATTTGCAGTCAAACGTACCAAATTCACAGCTATTCCAGTTTTTAATTTAGCTCTTTTTTGCCAAATACCCTGTGTTTTGCCGATTCTCCCAGTTCTTCATCTATATGGCAGCCCCTATTCATATATTAGTTGTATTAGAAAGCTTTTAATAAACTGAATAATAATAATAATATAAGCCTTTATAAATAAGACTAAATAAAATAAGTAAGTTCTCGGATAAGGATTCAAACACCAAACATTTGGTCTAGTTTAGTTTAAACCAAATCCATGTTCGGATACATTTTAAATACCTACTTATATATAATATTTAACCATCTTTGTTGTTTATAAAATATATATGTTTCAACGTTATATGATTAAAAAAATCGTTTCATAGATTACAATCTTTAGGGTTTAGGTTTCTTATTAGAGTTTATAATAATTATCATATTAAGGTGGGGTGGAAGGGGATGCGAGACTAGGCCAATGGTTTAGCAGTTTTTATAGTAAAACTTTTTTTTTGGCCAAAATAAATAAAATATTGCTCCGTTTAGTTTAATTTTCTATACAAGATGAAACCAACATTTCTTGAATATCTCCCACGGAGGTCCTGGAACTTAATGGCAACTTTTTCCGCTCACTTACAAAATTTATCTTTTAATGCCGCTATACTAATGACAGATATTCAACAACTGTTGATATCACCATGTGAAGAAAATTAATCTAGACGTTGCTATTGAAACAATATTTGATTTATTTTGAAAAAAAAAAAGTTTTGCTATAAAAACTGTAAAAACAATCTCCTTACCTAACGTCCCCTACATCTCCGCCTTAATTTTAAACAAAGTTAGACTTCGCTCAGTAGATGTCGAATCCTATATTATGCCAACCATTGGCTTGTGAATGTAAATCTAATTTCCCTTCAAAATGTCGATAAGAGTACAACCTGTCCTGTCAGTCTTCAAAGTGGGCAGATCAATACGACGCCTGGGGTGAGTTACTTTGTTAAAGGCCTTGGAGGAGATTCGTGTAGGCTACCCACACAGCTTGTACATGTGTCGTTTCCTCGGCTGATATATGTACTAGGGGTGATTGATAATCGATAGCAAAACATCGGCGGAATACCATCGATATTGCAAAACTATCGGTCTCTATACATCGAAGCTGTTTAGCTACGGGATAGTAAAGTGTTTAATGATTAATGAGATAGTCACAATATTCCTAGATTAACATAAAAAATAGTTGTTTATTTCATATAAAAAAAGATAATATTGCAGTTAAACTAAAATATAATACAATTATTAAAATACTTAAGTGACCGTAACATATCAATTTAAAGTGACCACATTTTCTAAATAATGATTTTAAATTGTCAAAACTTAAGGCGGCCGAGCGGTCGACGAGAACGTATCAATCGCTGTCAGATCACAATGGTCTGTGTCGTTTTATGGAACGAGAGATTCAAGCCGTAAAACACATCATCCTTTCAACAAGCTGTGCTTCCTACCTCCTTTTCCCACGGTCCGAACAAGGCGATACATAAGTTAGACTGAGGTGGCGGACTGGTACAGAGAGTCAAGGTCGTCGACGGATGACCTGTGCAGAGGTGTGGCTGCGACTGGGATTGGACGGAGCAAAGGCTGCTGCCGATTATAAACTTAAAGGTAGAGCTGCCGGTTATAATAACTTTTGAGGATGTTTGGATCAAGAAAAGGAAAGTGAGATATCTTTTAAAACACCTTACCCCCAAATCGTATTGAGTGTGAGAATTTAAAGACTGACTTGCTTGAACTGGAAATGAATTTTTTTTAAACTTTTAATTTAATTAATATTTCAAATTTATGTAATATGATATTTATTTAAGAGTATATAAAAGTGGGGGTTTAATATAAGAAATACGCAACCTGATATATTTAATTTGCTGAGACAATATGAGGCTGAAATTTAGGTAAATATGCACCAGTATTCCCCTAGAAGGATGACTGGAAACCAAAATGTGGTAAAACATTAATCTCAATAGCTCAGTGCAATGCAATCAGTGGGGATCGATTTACTGCCTACCTAGACAGTCCGTTACTCTATCCGTGCGACCAACAACAAATCTTATATATATATTCTCTATAATTTAAGTGTTATATGAGAAAGTAACTTTTCCTGTTTGTTTGTTTTTTTCGGATGTTTAGGTAATGACGCCTGGATCACAATATTACTAACGCGGAGTTAGCGTGTAAAACATATGTCCCGGTTCGGTGGCCGAATTGTCTAAGGCATCACTCTCCAAGAGACTAGACTGCCGACGACGGGGAGATCGGGATTCGAATACCGGTCGGGTGTACTGAAGGTATTTTTACCTAAATGTTTTTCCACTTAACCGTCACGCCAATGCAAGAACACTTCATCCAAATTCAACCTTACTTGTCACTAATAATACATTAGAGTAATTAGTAAATATGCGTATATAGTAATTCGAGCGGGTAATCAGAAGTGGTGCTAAAAATAAAAATAAATGTGTGTGCTATATAGTGTTTGAAACAGCTTGTTGAATATCGACAGTATCTTTTTTCTCTTTAAGACGGTTGAATAATTTCTTAGAGCATTAGTTACCCATACTGCACCACGCCAGTCAATCGATATCAAAGAGGAGTCATCGTTCGATATGTCCTCAACTCGATCAATTATTCAGGACAAGCGTCGACCACGGAAAGAAGACATGAAACATTTATTTTGAAATTGGAACGTGTTTGTGGGTTTAGTTCACTAGGGGTTGAAAAACTACTTACACACGCGTAATATAATTTTAAGCATAGAGTCGAACCGAAATATGTATCGAAACGGGATCTTGCTACGACTCACTCAACCAACATTTTAAGGTTCCAGTTCTGGTTTAGGTTAGAGAAAAATAAACGTTATTGTTATTTTTGGTTTTTAATATGGTTCTGTTTGCAGTTATTTCAATTTTTTATTTAAGAGTCAAACTACCATTATAAAAATCGTAGTTAGAAACGTATATTTAAAAAATTACAAGAAAATATAAGTTATTCATATAAAAAGAACACAAAATACCTTGACAAAAAATCCTGAAAAAAGAGAAATAGAGTATTTCAAAATGAAATTAAGTTAAGGAAATGAGGGCATGAGAAAATAATTATAAAAATTTAGTGTCTTTAATAACCTATAACCTTTATGAACTTAAAATAAATAGCGATTTCATTTCAGCGTACAACCCTAACGTGTAAATAAAATAAATCTAATTCCTGATCTTAGGAAATTTATTTGGTTCCTAAAAAATTACCGTTAGTTTCAGTTCTGGTTCCGGTTCGACTCCCTGATCTTAAGATCTAGAATTACATTACGGCTTACAGACCACGTGCCAAAGTAGACAATATGTTCTTTACATATAAAAAATAAGGTACTTCTTGAACCAGCAAAGATGTTTTCTCTAAATTAATGATAGTTTGTATGCAATAAAATTTATAAACAAATTGAGAACCTCATCACCGAAGAACATTCATGTTATAATACGTAATGGCAGTGATGTAGTCTTAACAAGTTTTAAATTAACCAGTTTTGAAAAGAGTAAACACAAAAAACTAGTTATGATATCTAAGAATAAAATATGCTTTAATAAGAAACAAAACGTGTCGTTGAATAATAATGTTGCTTTAAAAACAACAATATATTTGAGCTATTACATATATTATTCTCTAATGACCAACTTTCATCTAAAGCAAATAAGATGATCAATCATGTCAACTTATTTTATCTACCGATGATTATTCTAATCGTTTATTTTCAATTTCTCTCCCACAGCTTAGCGAGTACAAATAAATGCAAATAACTCATCAAATACTTATTTATAAAATAGAGATTTAGAAACATATAAAGAGGAATGAGGGAAAGGGAAGAGTGGAGGCTTGAGAAGTAAGAAATTCTATCAAAGATAAGTATTTATTTTTCTTTTATATTTGCACATGTGAAAGGGATCAGAAACGTCACGTGATTGTCGAAAGAGATAAGCCTAAAGAGAAAATGAATAAAAGTGAAATTATTGGAACTAATCAAACATTGAATAGTTCTAAAATACCTGCAACGTTGGACACGCGGATAAACGCGTCAGGTTTCCAGACGATTTTTTTTATAAAATGCACACACGCCACACAAATTCAAATTTACTTCTTTTAATTCATACCATCCGCATCCTTAACTCGTTTGTTTAAATATGACATTAGCCCGGAGGGGTAATTAGAGGCGGTGACCCACTTCGGTGGCCACATGGTCTAAGACAGGGGTCCCCATACTTATTGAGTGGAGGGCCACATTAGGATATTGAACATGCTAGGCGGGCCGGATCAAAAAGAGCTATACTTTATGTATTTATATATATTTATAAATATAATTATACATTATGTATGTATATATAACCCATATATATATATACAGATTATGACCATAATTAAACATAAATAAAAAAAATGTAAGTTTATTTTCTCAAGGGAATAATGAATAACAAACAAGTTAGGGGTGTACCAGTATAGACAACAATTATACTAAAATGTAAAAAAATGTCGTTAAGAAGCAGTGAAACACATTTTGTTGTATGCAGATAGGTATTTTGAATATTAATTACAAGAGCACCATTATTCCGGTACTTATCATTTACATTATTTTTTACGATTATTTGTTTTATCAAAGCGATCGCGGGCCGGCAAACTCATTCCACGGGCCGTAGGTTAAGGACCCCAATAGTCTAAGGCGTAACTCTTGCAAAAGGATAGACTGGCAATGACGGATAGATCGAGGTTCGATCCCACTCGGGTGTATTGTAGGTGGTTTCCCCTAAATAGTTTTCCACTCTCCCTTCACGCAAATGTGGGCACACTTCCTTTAAATTAACCCTTTCAAGCAAATGTAGGTACATTTTTCTAACGTTCTAAACTAAACCTTCCTCATTCCTAATACATTAGAGTAATTAATTAGTACGTAAGCGTATAGCCCGTATGATGCTGAGCAACGCAAAAAAGAAAAGTCAACGATAATGTGAATAAACTAATGGAATGTGCCTCTAAGTTTCTTCTTATCAACAAAAATATGTTGGCATATACAAGTTACGAAAAAAAACATGTGAGGCGTTGCAACATGTGTTCCCTCTCCACAAAAGGTCATCTCACACCTAGATAAGAGGGATTGTCACAATTCCATTGTCAGGAGAAATATTTCCCAGGGTCAACTTTGGTATCTGCAGGTACATCAGCCCGAACAACATCCTTGACAGTGAGGGCCCTCCCACCTTTTGTCAAGGTCATCTCAGAGAGCATCATTTATCTCTGCCACGACTAAACGTTGTGGCCTTATCTCACTTCACGCGGACTCACCGAAACGGTGAGCTCATAAAAGGAAGGTTCAACCACGCGGTTAAGGTAGGCTCGCTCACATGTGAATTATATCAATTGTCCCGATTCGAGTTTATCCCCATGTTGATACAAACTAATGTATACCCCGATTTTAGCTGTAAGAACAATAGAGAAAATTCAAATCTTATATTTCTTTGCGGTCAACGTTAGTAATATTTTACTATATTATTTGTGTTATTTTACAGGCATCATTAATATATATTAAAAATGACATAACACGACTTGATGTATGAATATATTAAAATTGTTTTAGTAACTTTAGCAACTAACATCTACTGTTCTTCCTAAAAAAAATCGTACTATACCCTTGCTTATACC
Source organism: Timema cristinae (assembly GCA_039000515.1). Lineage (NCBI taxonomy): Eukaryota > Metazoa > Arthropoda > Insecta > Phasmatodea > Timematidae > Timema > Timema cristinae. Next base: position 32,289,962 of record JBCFYV010011172.1, on the reverse strand, counting down.
GAAAAGTAACGAGCTTACTTTGCATTATTCCACAATGGAGTTGCTTGTAAGATATGGCCATAGTGTAATCCGTCAAGGTAAGACTGCTACCTTTCTGGGTAAATGACGTGTACGTTTAAATTTTCGCAGGAAGAGCCTTTAAGAAAATGATAACATGATTTAAGGTCAGCAATGATAACATATTACCATATTATTAGTGTTATTTTATAGGCATTGAAAATATCTATCAAAAGTAACAGCCACAGATAATATTATTTGACGTACGAATACGCAAAAAAAATATTGTAACTTTTCTATCTGTCAGATAAGGTTCTTTCTGAGAAAATTGGACCGTATAAATGAGCCGAAACTGTGTGGTACGGACAAATGTGCGCCAACCTTGGCCAAGCTCTGATTCTGAAGAGCAAGGTTCATTTCCAAACGGTTGTATTAAAGCTGGTTTAACAATATTGCCGTTTTCTTTACTGCCTCGAAGCCAATGTCAGTGTAGTTTTTCTTAATTACACCTTTTCCCTCTATCCATTGCAGTTAGGCGTTACACCTGCGTTTGAAAGGTGTACATGCCTAACACAACGAAGAGGTCCGCGTCCACATATTTCAGGATGGTTGTGGTTCGCCCGCCGAATGAAGAACATTTTCTGACGCTTAAGAAAATGATTAAATATGTTACATTGGATTTATGCGCCTTGTTATGTGTTCAGCAGTTCCCGCTTTCACAGATGGCGTCAATTTCGGCTACTAAAAGTTATTTATAAATACTCTCATTATGTCACCTCTTCTTGGGTGAAGTCAATAAAAGCCCTTAGGTTTAAACTTAAAAGTGACACAAGAATATTTGATGACAAAGAGTACGAAATTATTTTCTGCGACCAGCCTCGGTGGCGTAGTTGGCTAACGCGCTTGTCGTGTAGAGCTCGACTGCTGAGGATGGGAGATCGAGGTTTGAATCTCGGTCGGGTGAACCGGGGGGTGGGGTTTACTAAATGGTTTTCCACTCTCCTCCACGAAATGCGGGTTCACTTCCTCTAATTCAACCTTCCCGATTCCTAAGCCATTAGTGTAATTAGTACTTAAAGCGTATAACCCGAACGGTAGTAGGACGCGGTGCTAAATATTGTTATTATTTTCTGCGCAGCTCGAGTCCGATCAGGGTTCCCTGGATCTGTGGCCGACGGGACGACTAGGTCAGCGTTGCATGACGGCGCCTCACACATGTGAACAACGCATCGTGCGTCATCACGGAACAAAGAAGGCGATGGGAAGAAAATATCATCCACTGGAGAAAGAAAGGGGCGTCACGAAATAGTACACTCCACACTAAAATCAAATCCTACTGTTAGGAACCACGATTTGTGTGTGTGTGATTTATTTACTAGAGTATAAAAATACTTGTTGAAAAATCTCCCAACGAAAATAAAATGAGTTACTAAAATAAATGTATAAGTAGAATGGAGCTTGCTCGGCCACCAATGAACCCACACAGTTGGTCACACGATCTTAGACGTCAGTATAGCAATATAGTAGGCTCCCGGTAAGACGGGCAAGTCGAGGTTCGAGTTTCTGCCAGTTACATGAGGGGTGGTTTTCCATATGCGATTTATAAATCTGTTTTTACGTCCCTTATATTTGTTAATGTGGGTGCACTCCTTCCAAAACAAACGTCCTCATCCTTACCCCATAGACTAAGAAATCCATAAACATGGTGTTCTAAAAATCCAATCAAAATAGTATGGTAATTGTGACATGATAAAGTCTAGACCTAATTATACTTGCTTCGTAAAATATAAAAAGAAACAATGACAACTAAATATTAAATTATGAATCAAGGGTATTATATTTTACCGGTGGATCGTTTCAATGATGGCTGCATCTTATAGTGAAAATATATTCAAAACTTTTTATTGGAAAAATATTTCTATATAATGAGGCCTCACTCAACTTCCCAGTTAAAGGTTTACTCGCCAAAGGCTATCAACTTTCTATAGATGTTGAGTTTTTGGTGTTTAGTTTCAAGTGAAATATATATTTTTCTTCTTCACACCACGATGATAACTATAAAACAACCCCTATCCCCGCTCTCTATACAGGGAATCCGGACATTCATAGATACGGGACTGTGCCACACAATTCTCTGGCCTAAGATAAATATAAAATATTCTTTGGTAAAAATGCGTTGGACCCTTAATTTTCAAGAAAAATGACATGAAAGTACAGAAAAATACTTTATCCCACTTTAAGTGCAGCACGTTCTATCAGCTGTAATACTGTCGAACCTTCAAATAGTGTACGAAATTTGCTCCGCGCATAGCAATACATTTTTCCGCACGTTTGATGCATGCGGCGTGCATGTGGCCGTCAACCGTGGGAATAGCTGCACGTAGCCGCGTGATGATGTCCTCAGCCAACTGCGGCAGGTCGTCTTGTAGGTAAACCAGTGATTTTAGGTGATCCCACAGAAATAAATCAAGTGGTGTGAGGGCTGGTGACCTCGGTGGCCATTCCAAAGGTCCTCCACGCCCAATCCACTTGTAGGTTGTAGCTGTCGCGTAGCAGTCAGAGCACTATTGCTGCAAAGTGAGCTGGAACACCGTCACAATGAAACCACATATCCTGGCGCACAGACATTGGGACGTCCTCAAGCAGGCTAAGTAAGATGGTGACAAATAAAGAAACGGTAATATTGCGAATTTAGCAGCTCTGGTAGCAAATAGGGTCCCACGAGTGTATCCCCAATAATACCGGCCTATACATTGATAGGCATGAACTCGAGCGGTGTTCGGATTAGCAGGTGCCCACAGGTGGTTGTTATGGGAGTTAGTCATACCATCACGTGTAAAACAAGCTTCATCGGTCCACAGTATGTGACTGACAAGATCCTGATCTGCCGCAGGTTGTTGCAGAAGCCACTCGCAGAACATTACACGGCAAGGAAGATCACGTGGTAGCAGATGCTGCGTTTCAGTGTAATGGTATGGATGGATCCACTGTCCGCCCATTGTGTGGCCATCCTGCAGCCACGCACTGTGCTGGTCCTATTTGACCAGTCTCCCGCCAAATAACTCCAACCAGCGAAACACATGTACACTTGGGTGCCGTCTGTTGGGATAGGTATCAGTGTACAATAGTACCACAGGTCCGGCTTTGCTGTTTGATGCACCCATTGCCATCGCCATGACCCAATACACGTGTGTGTACTCCATGGCCTATTTGACACTATTGAGCTCGACTCTTTACCTTGACCTATGACGTACCACCAACTAATAATGTAAGGCACAGCATTGCCACATAACCTCTTTCTTCTAATGTTTTCAGAACTTTCATGTAGTTTTTCTCGGGAACTGAGGGCCTAACGTATTTTTACCAAAGAGTATTTTATACTTAATTTGGGACACATAATCGTGTGGTACAGTCCGTATCCACAACTTTCCGGACACCTTGTATATTTGTTGCACTATACCATTGAAGTAAGAATTATTGAATTATCTTTAACCCAAAATAACTATTTTATTCGCCGATTTACAATCATAAACAAATCAAGGTTTCTATGGTGATGTAAACAAAGAATGAATGTACAAATTACCCACTGCGCAGACAGCAGAAAGGCTGGAAACTATTTAGGAAAATCTAGTTTTTGTTGAAAGCTTACTGCCATCACCAGTAAATTAAGATTCTCCTCCTTGCGCAGGGCATGCGGATGGCGAGTGCGGATAACTAACTGCAAGTGTTGAACGATACTCGGCAGACCACAACTCAACTAAAACGCGCGACCTCCTTTGCCTGCTCAGTCACTGTCAACAGTCACAATATTTAAAAAAATATTACAAAGTTCATAAAAAACGAAATTTTTTAAATATGCTTCATCTCCTACTTTTTTGGCACCCCGTTTCACTATCCGTTTGAGTTGTATGCATATGTACTAATTAAGCTAATGAGTTAGGGATGAGGAAGGTTACATTTAGAGAAAGTGTAGATGCATTTGAGTGAAGGGAGAGTGTAAAATCATTTAGGAAAATCTTCAGTACACCCGACCGGTATTCAAACCTCGATCTCCCTGTCATCGGCAGTCAAGACTTACATGAAAGTGACGCCTTAGACCATGCAAACACCGAAGAGGTTTAAAATACAATAAAACTAACCATCCGCTTCGACGGTCACGCGCGGGGTGAAGCGTCAACTTTGGTCGGGTTTGACGGTGAGCAGGAGTTCGGGGTTCGAGCTCCAGCTGGGTGTACCGGAGTTTATTTTCTCCTCAATAGTTTTCTAATATCTCTCTCTCTCTCTCTCTCCCTTCTCTATGAAAAAGTGGGTACATTTCCTCTAAATTTTACCTGCCTCATCTATAGCCCATTAGCGTAATTAATATGTATGTACAACCTGAACAAGAAGTGAAACACGGATGGAAAAAAATTGTTTAAGTCAGTCTAAAAATTCTTATACCCCCCTCCCCCTTCCTCTAAGTTGAAGACTTAAAGAAACCCTTAGGGGAGAGGGGGTGGGGTGGGGGGAAGTTTCATAAAAGTAATTTTATACTTAGTCGCTAGGGAATTACAGTCTGGTTTTAATAAAGGGAAACTTTTTGACAGTAAAAGAATACAAAAACATTTTGAATATTTTTCTGACAGTAATAATGATTTTAATATACATGAACGGGTAGTAAGACGCGGTTCTAAGAATAATAATAATAATTGTTAATATATTTATAAGTCAAATCGTGGGATCTTCAACTGTCACGTTTGATTTATCATATCAATATTCCTATAAAATAGATAAAAAAACTATTAAACTATTATCAATATTTACAAATAAAAAGTATGTATATATTGTATACTCTAAAAGTTTCTTCCTACCAGGATTCGACAAAACCTAGACTTTCAAATGGGCACTACAAAAGGATTCTACTAGTAAGACATTTTAGAAAACTAACCTTTTTTTCGGTCAACTTCGATAACATTCCACTACCTACATTAAAAATGTAATTTCACAGGTATTGATAATCGCTATTAAAAGGGATCACATTACTTGTATAAATACGTGATAGTAGATCTATTAATTTTTCTAGGTGTCTGACAAGGTTCTTACTATGAAATTTGGACTGTACACTTCGTTTAACCTGAGAGGTAGCACTCTTTCCTTGTATGATTACACTATGGCACTATGTTATAGGCTAAGCCATAGTGGAAGCATGTGAGGTTAGCTTGCTATTATTCATGGTAGATGGAAGTATACATTAAACGCCTTTAGTGATTGTCAAATAGTCGCCAATTCTCCAAATGATTGTAAATAAACAATTATATAAAACAGCGCAGATAATAATAAGCTTTCTTATATATACTCTCTCTTTCTAATGCACTTAGTCAAAATTCTAAAGAAGAGTCAAAAATTCTCAAAGAAGAATCAAAATTTCTCAAAGAAGAGTAAGGGAAGGCAGGGGGAAGGGGAAATAAGGGAAAATTACTTCTTATTTTTAAAAGTATGCCATTAACTTTATAGAAAGAATAGGAATTAGCAGGATAGCTTTGAGGAAATGCACCGCATTAACATGAGAAAGGACGAGAAAATCATCTCCTAGCCTCTACGTCACAGGAGTCTCATAGTGTAACGCAGGTCTATCACCTTTTACACCTCTTGGGCCCCAGTTGCTCCTGTCACAGCGTCCGTATAAACGCTCCCAAGCAATGGGATGTCTGCACATTTAATGAAGAGCAAATTCTTCCACCTCGTTGTTTTGCAGAGAAGAAAGAGCAAATTTATTACTTTTTACGAAACAAATCTAAACATCAGAATATTTACAAAAGGTCTAATTTAATATATGGTATGTTAGAAAGAACCAGAGTTCAGTAGCGTGTTTTGACAGTTACATTTTTTGGCCTAACTAGTAGGGACATGCGAAGGCCACTTTTAAAATACGAAGCGAATCTTGAAACTTGCGAAGAAAAGTCGAAGTCGAAGCTACCTAGGGTTTTTGTTGTCACTTAACGCCACTTTTAATTTTTTAATTAATTATTTTTACAGATCTTGTCTGTAACAAAGGCCAGGAAAATTTCCTTATTTGTTACCTAAAGACTATATTAATAACCAATCCACACAGGCTTACTGATAAGTTTAGTAACTTATCAATTAAGTTTTATTCTGAAAATTGAAAAATTACACCTGGACACGGGAATCGAACCCGGGACCTATGACTTGATTTGGGTTCGATTCCCGTGCCCAGGTGTCATTTTTCAATTTTTTGAATATGATATCTATATGGAGTAATCCTCAGTAAAAAGATAGAATATTAAGGACCAAACATTAGACGCGAGCTGCAATGATAGCACAACTAAAGCGCTTTCTCTACTTCATACCAGTGACCATGGTGTATTTCTTTATAGGTATTTTTATTTTTTTACAAAGTTATGTTGGCGATAGTGAATATATTATAATAACATTTACTTACCCGTTTTTGATCCATGCTTACGTTATGTTAGTTAAATTACTAATCACTTGTTAAAACTCTGTTTGGTAACTGTTTTAAAAATATCAAATATTGAAAAAGTAATATTTAGTAAGATAAAATTAAATCGTTCGATAATTTAGAAATTTTTATCCTTCCTTTGAGATTTTTAAAATATGCGAAGGTTATTGTAGATGTATAAGTCAAAGCCGAAGAAAATTTGACCTTCGAAGTCGACTTTTCGAAGCTTCGCACACCATTACTAACCAGATCAAATAGTTCTTTATCAGATATATTTAGTTTTATTTCCGACTCATAGTAATCTGAGAAATACTTAAATATTTGTCATGTGTATTGAGCCTTTCGAATAGGATTTTTACCCTTAATTTAAAAAATAAACTTTGACTTTTTATTCATTTAAAAAATAAATTTTCGAATGCCATTTTGGCCGTGACAGTATCAGTAAAAGTATCTGCTGAAAAAACGGCAGATAAGGTTCCTCCTAGTGGAATCCTACAACACTAACGAAGCAGATGCTCAGGCCATTATGAGTCACGTTTACAAACTAAGAGATAATAAATGTTTTCGTGTCACTACCAATAAATACATCCAAAAAGTTATCGCCGAAGACTCTCGATTTGATACATTCAACTAATCACTTTATTAAGTATAGAAGATGAAGAAAATTAGATTGATTACCATAAATAAGTGGTTGCGCGCGCGGGATTAAGGATATAGAGCGTTCGTTATATCCAGGACAGTATTAAATTGCAACTTTCTAACCCGATAACAGTGCTAAGCATCATTAATACATAATGTATGCAAGATAATAACGGTCTTTCAGTAAAAAATAAACGTGGTTTCGCTAGTCCATGTCGGTCATCGTGGCCCACTGGTTATGTAGGCCGATTTTAAGTCAAATACCCACTTCAGTGGCCGAATGGTCTAAGGCGTCACTCTATTGTTGGACTGGCCTGCTGATGACGGGGAAATCGGGGTTCGAATCCCAGTCGGGTGTGGTGAGAGTGATTTTTCCTACATAATTTCCCCCTCTCCTTCCATGCAAATGAGGGTATATTTCTCATAAAATGCTTTCTTCCTTATGCCTACCCCATTATCATAATTATTATTACTATTCGTAAAACTTGAACGGTGAACAGGTAGTAAGACTCGGTGATAATTATTATAAGTCAAGGGAACAACGATCAGAGTTTAGGCGGTACCTAAGATAGTGCAGTATTTGCATAGTTCAATTATTGTCGCTAAAGTTGGCAGGTTGTTCTAGGTTAAGTATATGTTAAATATCGCAATTAAAATAAAAACACGCCATAAATGACGATGAATTAGCGTGCTCCAAACGGATACATTTTTATAACTTACTGTATACGTTTTAACTAGAGCTGGGTCGAGTCCACTATTTTACGAATCCGAATCTTCATTTAACTTTCGAATCCCGAATGTCCAATTCAAATCTTTACTATCAAAAATTAACCTGAGCAAACAGAAATATAATGGATTACTAGAAGAAGGAAAAGTAACTAAATTAAATGTTAAACAACATTCTTATAATCCATTAATACATCCCAATTAATACATTCAGTTAAATGTAAAATTAATGGTCGGGGGTTTGGTTGGAGTTTGTCTTATAATTATGTATCTTATGGACCAATAATAGAAAGTATTAAAGCTTTAAAACAAATTAAAAAGATAAAAAAGCATTGTTTAGGATTTTCTCGACTCCTTTAGTAGTGAATATCCCTAAGGATTTGAGGGTCCTATCCCTAGTTTTAACTCGTTGGTTAACCACTAAATTAATGACATTAGGATATAAAGGGTGTTTTAAGAGGTAGTGCTACCAAATCAGCGGTAATAGGGGATAGGAATCTACAGTGATAAGTCATACGTGAAAAACTATAAAGGTATAGTGCTGGGGTCCGGGGTTCATCCTCGGTCCCGGCACAGATTTATCTGATTGCCGAACCCATTCTTCACCTCTGACAAGACGTGTATTAATCACAACTTGTGAATGTGTGAAATGCCAGGCCTCCCCCGTGGTTCGGATTCCACGTTAAGCTGTAGGTCCTCAATTTCATCTCACAATCACCTTACCGCATACACATTTGCGTAAGTGCGTATAACCCGAACAGGTGGCAAGACGCGGTGCTAATATATATAAAGGTATGTTTGGGTCTTGACCTATACGTCATCAGCAATCTAGTCTATCGCGTAGCTGACGCCCCGGGTGCTGATAAACGAGCGAAGGTGTCAACGAAAGTTTACTCTGCACGATTAACTTTCATTGTCTGTGCCCGTCTCGCATCCAACCAGATGTCCTCGCTGCAGCTCTGATTCAGCCACGCAGCACGAAGTTAATCAAGCTTTTGTAACAAGAAGACAATGAATGGCACAACATAAGTCTAGAGGCTTTTCGTTGGACTCTTTCAATGAGATAGGTAAATTTGAAAAAATAAAAAATAAATTTCTACTTACTAGTAATCCGAATCCAAAAAATATTCTCAAGATGGTAGGCGCACAGTCACTCAACAAGTTGTACGACAAAATAGTGTTTTATCTGTTATTTTTTAAATAGTTTCGAAGTGATTTCACTGTATCGCTTTATTAAACATTTTCTGATGAAACAAGCCTCCTTTTAGTCGGTATAGTTTACTTAGAATGTTTTTTTTTTAATATATTTACTTTCTCATATTATAGATGCTCAAAAACTCGGTCCCAAGATTTTAAATAAGTACTTCTTTAACTCAACCACAATGTTTTATTTCTATTTTACGATACAATTCTGAAGCACCAACTGATTGTAATTAACCGATAACAAATATCTAACACTAGAAAAGACACAGCACAGCACAAGGTCCGCAAATCCTCAATGTGAAAGCCAGAAGAACTCTTTCGCCAACTATGTTTGCTTCAAGAATCAAATTCGAGGCCCATAGCTCAGCAGGTATACTCAATTTAACCTGACAGGTAGCAGTCTTAACTTGACGGATTACACCATGACCCTATATTATAAGCAAGAGGCCCTACCATGGTGTAATAACGCAAGGTGAGCTTGCACCCTTACATAGTAAACGAAGGGTACTTACTTCACAAACTCAAAAATGTGTCGGGAAAACCCGTATGTTTGAAAATGTACAATCAATTTTCAAAGGAAGTTACTAGATCTATGTTAACGTATGCACGCGTCAATTTATTCATGTGTTCCGCAAATGTATATTTTGGAAGCCTATATATTATCATTATTATTATTATTAGCACCGCGTCTTACTACCCGTTCGGGTTATACGCAAATATATTATCAATACCTATAAAATAAAACTAATGATATAATAAAATGCTATCAATTTTGGCCACAAATAATAAGTTTGTGTTGTATATAACAACTAAATTTACCATGATGGGATCAAACGTTGGGGCGGCGAGTGTACGTTTCAACCCCTAATATCAACCCCCTCTACACGAGCAATATCGGCGAAGGTAACGAGGGTACTGGTTATTAGTTCGGCGAAGGTTCGCGCCAAGTTAATTATTATGTCGCTCGGGTTTGGGGCCGAGTCCGGGTACATATTCTACCCCTAAAAAAGTTTCCTTTCACCCGCGCATAATAGACAAATTATCTCTGGCGAACACACCGCCTCCCCCGGGCGCATCAAAAGTACAGAAACACTTTGACGCCGGGAATTTAAAATTAAAGCAAATGAGTTTTTTTTAAAGTTTAAATTTACTTGTTTTGTTATTTCTCCAAGAATATCCAAATATTTACACTATCGAGGTAAGGGAGAAAAAGGTAGAATTCAAAGGAAGGATGACCGCATTTCCGTGGAAAGAGAGGATGAACCATTTAGAAAAATCCCCACCTCAGTACACTTAGCCGGGATTCGAATTACAACCTCCCCTTCTACGGTAAACCAGAGGAGACGAGACTAACGCCTTAGTCCAAGTACCGACTGGTGCGTGTCGTTGATATTGTTCAGATGAATTAAACTTGTCTGAAGTGTTTTTTATTTTTAGTTGCAAAAAACTCAACATTGTTTTACCGATTCATCACACGAATTGCAAACCAACCTATTTTTAGAAAACATACACTAGTTCGTCAGCCGTTAATTCATCACCGCATTTGAATGGAAGAGGGGGAGGGGGGGAACCATTTAAAGACAAAAATCAGTAGACCCAACCAGGGTTTGAGTGCGACCAGATGAGCCTGATATTTAGTCTGCGTGCCCACCGTTGCAGGTAATGCTCTCTCAAAACGCCCTTGCGTTACTAGGACAGAACATTGTTTGTCTTGGGGTAGAAGGGGTTAGTTAGCAAAAAATAAAGGGTTTTTGGGGGAATTCTATTTAAAACCAAAGGAGGCTCCAGGGGCCCTATCACAGTAAATGTCTGAAAATTGGATGCCCCTATAAGATATTTTGAATGGGTTGCCGAATTTAGATGCCTCTAGAAACTATTTGAATGGTATTCCCACGAAAATTTTAGAAGCTTTTTGAAGTACTCTTCGCCATCATAAAAGTGGCATTTGAGACAAATTCATTTTTTTAACAATTTTCTTAAAAATACGACAATTTTTTTTTAATGAAGAATACAGATAGTCATTCTTCGATTCGTCTTCAGGTTCGAGTGCAATTTTGTACCTAATAGTCTTATCAATGATTTTGTGCAGCCCATGTACCTTTTGAGTTATGATGAACCATCATTCTTATTTTTATAAACACCGAGGAAATACAACATTTTGTAATATGATATTTGGGAATGTGGTATAATTTAGAGAATTCTGGCAAGTGAGATTGGTGTACCAAACCTGTACTCTTTCTTTGGAGTGGATCACTTCCCCAAAACATTTTTAACTTGCGCATCAGAAAAGTACAATGTTTGGTAACACATACGTATATTAACAGGTTGTTTTATCAAATGAACTGAAACCAAACATCCGAGAGATTTCTGTTTACGGACACACATTTGTCAACAAATTATTAAAATGACTTTAGTACAGTATTTAAAGCCCCAACCATTGTTTCAAAGAAAAGGTTTCAAGGCTTTTATTGTTTTATATACTCTTTTCTTTTTGTAATAATAAGATACAACATTGGAAATGATTTTTTAATTTAATTAATTACAATAATTGTAACTATATTTTACACATCCCTTTTGCCCAACTAATAGAGATAATAATATCTAATCAAAAGTAGGCTACCTAATAATATTTCAAATTGATTTAATTTACATTATATTTCGCAGTAAACATATACGTGGTTAAACATCCTTCTGTCTCTCTCTATCGCCCACCCAGACAAAATCTTCTCGAAGGACAAAGAGGTATAGACGAGGGACTAATGCATCGTTACTCGAGTATTCTAGAAGCCAAGTCTTAGAAAACAACCCTGTTGATAAGCGGAGGTGACGACACTCACGTAATAGTCGTCGAGCAGTCGGGACCTGTTACGTTCGTCAAGAGAAAACGTTTTTTTTTATTAGTAACCAAATCTTAGTCGGAACCATAATTATTCCGCGCCAGTCAGTAGATTGGATCAATCATGCATGATCCAATCCCAGTTCCATAAGAAATGAAATAGAATCGCTTTTGATACCGGATCGCATATTCACCCGGTTCGGTACAACAATAACGCTGAATAAACACGTTATTAAAACCATAAGCGATTTAAAGTTATAGCCTGATAAAAAAAAATCCACAAAGAGACATCTCCGCATGTAGTGAGTCCATGTAAATACAAAATGTAGTGCCCTCCACGGAACACGAACTGTAGACAATGCGTTATAGAATACAGATTTTAAAAAATATATAAATATTGCCCCCTCAGTATTTAAGATGTCCAACGTGGCCGTTATGTACTGTACAAACGAATTTGACATGCCAGCACTACACAGTGAGGGAATGACGGCTAAGTGCTAGAGTTGAGTTAGTTTATATGTCACGCTGATATAATAAGTTAGTTCAGAACGTGTACGTCGAATACCGATAGTTATAATTAAATGATAGAATGCACTGAATTACAAGAGAGCACAAACTATTTTAAGTACCCCTAGTACAGAGACTGCCTCCCGGCGATTCTAACATCTGAACAACGCCAAGTGGTACGTTGCTAAAAACAAACCGGGCAGAGTCGTGAGAAGACGAGTAGCTAGCGAGCGAGCATTGTTAGCAAGGAATGTGGTGTGCCACAAGGTCTTGACGCCAGGATCTGCCTCGTATATAGTGAGCAGCGAGTGTTTGACAACCGTCATACTCTCTTCACCTCGCCTTCATCCTTTTGACTAACCAACAGATCATTTATACGACTGCACGTTTTCAATATTCTCCTCCATTCTGGGAACAATGGAGATAGGATGTTGACCTCCGAGAGTAGTCGGGGTCAAACTTGGGTTCACAAGACGAGACTGGGAGACCTCGGCCGGTGTCGAGATCTGTCTCATTAACATCTGTAAGTCTTGAGACAATATCTCAATGTGCAGGGTGGGAGCGTTTGTAAGTGATACTAATTTTACTTTATCATACAGATAAAGTACTGTAATCGGGAACATTTCCTCCCTCGATATTATGATGGATCTTGTGCCCCGGAGTTAAAAAAAAAAGTTGTTCTTCAAATTCTGTTTGTCTTATGTACAAGAGTCGAAACAGTTTGATGGATTTATTCAAATTGATATTTAGATGTTGATGTAGATTTAGATGATTTATTTGCCCCTTAAACTAATTATAATAAATTTTATATGTTATAATATTCAAAATTAAAGAACAACCGTTTACTTTTTTTTCTGATTATGAAATTTCAAGCTCTTCCGTCCTTTTCTTACATAAGCAGTAAGAAAGGTGCCTCCCTCGTCGAAAACAAGATAAGGAAAAGGACACATTAGAGTGGAGTTTCGAATGTTCTAGTGCTTTTAGAATAACGAGATATTTTATCGAGGTGCGTTTTCTCCAACGGTATCTCGCCTCTAGTCTCCACTGATACTTCCCACGGGTAAATGTACAGGTACAACCCGCATCGGACACTTTGATATGAGTTTGATATAAATTACCCCCGTCTGTGTGGAGATGTCGCGAAGGTAAACACGCTTAATCCTCGTCGAGCATTCATTATCAATTAAATGTGATATAATTACTCCTTGTCGTGAAAGAGAATTAATTAGTTGTGTGACACGGTAATCACGCATCGGTAATTGTGTCATGTTTGGTATCGAATTGCGTGATTTATGTATTCCTATTTATAGTTGAAGGATGTATTAATGTGTTTTGAATAAAAACGATTTATGACATTTTCAGAAGAGATTTTAATTACATGATTAATAAATAAATAGCCCGAAAAATGAATACTACAAACGTAGCACAGTTAACTACGTGACCCTACAATGTTGTATGGAGGAGAAATTTATTTTGATTCTAGAACTAAAATTATGGGTAGTTTACTGTGACTGAAAATCGAGGAATAAAAATTATCTTTTTATGTCCATGATCAATATTATTTCTCTAAAAATAGCAGAATTTTTAATTGTTTTTTTTAGCACCACGTCTTACTACCCGTTCGGACTGTACGTCTAAGTACTAATTACATTAAGAGTTTAGGGATTGGGAGGGTTTAATTGAGAGGAAGTACACTCACATTTGCGTGGAAGGAGAGTGAAAAAAATCTAGGAAAACCACCCTCAGTACACCCGACCGAAATCGAACCCCAATCTCCCAGTCTTCGGGAGTCTAGTCCAACACGAAAGTAGCGCGTTAGACCACGCGGTCACCGAAGCGGGTAGTAGCACATTAATTAGAATTTTAGTTATTTAACTTTTCAATACAACCTTAGTATTAGTTTTTATTAAATTATCAAATCTATTCTTAAGAAACTGATGGTGTGCCTTGACAAGTTAAGCTCCTCGTTCAGTGTCAATAGAATTAATTGCCGGTGACGGGAAGGTCAAGGTTCAAATCTTAGTCGGATATACTGAGAGTGGTAAGTTCAAGATGACTGCGACTCGGGAGGTTCTTTACCTACACCTCTGACCGGCCAAGATTAATAAACCGAGACGTACCGAGCTTTATGCCTGGTGTGCGTTTAACCACGTATCCTGGCAACTCAGGAGGAAGTCCCATGCAACAATGATGAGGTTCTGGAACAGACGGCTCCAGGGAGCCAAAGTTTCTATAGACGGTTCCACCGAAGGAGAGGATAAGGGAAAGTGTTTTGTGCACTTGCTCTCAGTCCTAACCGAATTAAACCTCCATTGTTCTACAAAGGGAGTTTAAGGGCGGGCCTGCGAGGGAGAAGGGGGGGGGGGGGGGTAACGACAAACACTCTCTCGCTTGAACTTGGTCCATGCAGTACCCGCACGTCCCAGACGCGCTACGTGACAGGTTCCTTTTGAGAGGTCGACTTGGCATTCCGAGACGCGCGTGGAGGAAATTGGGAGGGAGTTAGCGTTGGCCACAAAGGAGGGTTAGGGTTAGACTTGACTAATTCATTAATCTTATTTTGGGAACCAGCGCCACCAAACAAAGATGGACCCATTTTGGTAAAAAGAAAAAGAGATTATAACAAAATTACACATATTTAATATTGTGTAAATATATACATATATTAAATTAAATACATATATCGATAAGCATGCGGAATAAACGTCAGGCTCATATAGATAGTCTGGTTTGCCGGTGACGGGGGCTCAGGGTTCCAATTCATAGCCGGTTTGATGTAAATTGTTTTCCACTTCCTTCCACACAAATAAGGGCACATTTCCTATTAATTCTACCTTTCTTCATCATCAATATCACATTAGCATTATTCAAATACGTTTAGCCCGGATGGGTAGTAAGAGAAGCGGTGGTGGAGGTTAGAGAAATGAAAAAAAAAAATTAGTAATCGGGGTCATCCTGTTGACTAAATATTTATTTTTCTAATCTTTGGGAAAATAATAAGGATAAGTTTTAAAATAAATATATCATCTTTCACATGGAAAGAGGATTGTAAATAAAAACAAATAAAAAAAAAACTACAAGAATTGAAAACTGAGCCCCGGGACACCAGAGTCGAAATTCGCTATAGTGAATGTTCGTTGTGGAGCAGCCTTAACAGTGATATTGTAACTTATGTTAAACCAATTTGGAAGTCGTGTGCTATGTTTGGATGATAAATGTAAAATACTGGAATTAAAAACCTGCTTAGACTAAGGGTGTATTGTTCGTCATGTTGAATAAAGATGTTAAGCCTGTTAAAACAATGGGAATAAAAAAGCAATATGTTTTCGAGCGTTGTAAATTGGTTATTGTTATACCGTGGTTATAAGCAATTTAGAAGATTTATAACTTTACCAGAACGTGTTCTAATAGCACAATAAACATAATAGCAAAAAAAAAGCGTTAGAGGCACGAATAAAATTTGTAAGAGAAATTATTCCTTTCAAATTATTTCATTCTTCATTAATACAGTTTAAAGAGACTATAGGAAAGTTTTTCATTTATTTTAATTTTTTAAAATTAATGGTTCTCTAGTTCTGTGCGCAAACAGGATGAGTTTTCGACGTTCAAATGGTGAAAAATGAACAAATAAGTGAAGGTGAAAAAAAAGGTAATTACTTAGTTTGCACTTCACTACAAAGGATTTATAAAAATAATTAACCATCGTTTACATTTTACCTCAACATGCAAAGTGACAAGTGAAGAGAATAGTGTCGAGAAGTTGTACTGCAGTTGGTGATTATTTTAGCGAGAATATTTATTAGTTTGCATTATATTAATGAAGATTTTACAAGTATTTTACAAAGAGTAAAAAAGCCTATCATTCTCATTCAAGCTAGATTAACTATTACTTGTTGGTGACCTGGTGGTCTAGGGGTAAGGTGTCAGACTTCTGTGCTGGCGGCCGGGGTTCGATCCTCGGTCCCGCACAGATTTATCTGATCGCCAAACCTTCCTTCGCCTCTGACAATACGTGTGTTAATCACAACTTGTGAATGTGGGGAATGCCAGGCCTCCACCGTGGTTCGGATTCTACGTTAAACTGGGTCCTTCATTTCATCTCAAAATCACCCTACACATTAGCGTAAGTGCGTATAACCCGAATGGGTAGTAAGACGCGGTGCTAATAATAAAAACTAATAAAAACTACTACTACTAATAATAATAATAATAATAATAAATAATAATAACAATAATAATAATAAGCAGTTTTGGGAAGAGGGAAAACTCAGTTAATCTTTTATCATTCATTGTTTTTAATTTTTTAATTATTTTGTAATTTTAAGATAAATAGTGGCAAGTCAGAGTTTGATTTGCCGGTTCCGTAGAGGTTGGGGTTAGAATCCTGGCCGGGTGTAGGTATACTTGGGAGTAGTTTTTCTCGGGGAGTCAAACCAAAACTGATAACAAAAATTAACAGTTATTTTTAAAGAACCAGAGCTGGAATAAGAATCCAAAAAGTAAATTGCTTAAGTGGGATGGAAGGGGACGTGAGAAAAGACCAGTGTTTTTGCAGTTTTTATGGTAAAACATTATTTTGCCAAAATAAATAAAATATTGCTCCAATACAAACATCAAGTTTAATTTTCTTCTCATGTTGATATCAACAGTTCCGAATATCCGTTCCATGAGCATGGTGGCAATATCTAACAAACTTTTTAATAAGAGAAAAAGTTTTCACTAAATTCAACACCCTTGACAGATATTCAAGAAATTTTGAAGGTTACCATGTGAAGAAAATTAAATTTTATATTTGTACTGGAAGCAATTTTTTTTTTTTTTTTGCCATAAAAACTATCTTTTCTCGCGTGTTCATAAAGGTCTTACTTTTTATAAAAAATAATTTATAATGGCAATTTATGCTCTTCTTTCTGAAACTAATTTTTATTTTGAGTGTAGAATATATTTATTTTCCAAGGGGATTATAAGAGTATCAATGAATACTTAGCAATAAACATTAATGAGTTCAGACTCTTGAGGAATGATTATTGTCACATTGTGTAAGGTTTTATCATTTTACTCTTAATATTGTAACATTATTTTATAAACCTGTTAATAAAGCCTAAAATAATATTTGCATACATAAAGAGCGTTGACAAACATACTATAGTTGACAAATAAATTAAAATCATATAGGTCTACACTATTTACTTTTGTTTCAGACATGGAAAGTGGATGGTTTGGCTGCATCAAACCAACTTTTAGATCATTAATTTAATTTACCTTTTCAACTAAAAATACTGTTAAAATAACTATTCTTTTACATATTAATTTTAAAATAAAATTATTTTAAAAAATTATAAAATAAAACTCCATAGCGTCAGCCGCCATCTGCTGGCGAAGATAGTGCAATCCTCTTCGAATAGAAGGTGTCATGTGTTCAGCACAACAAACGCTTCAGCAATTAATCTCAGTTTTCTAGACCAGAACCACTACTGTTTCATTCAAGTAGCTCCTCATTTGCCCTCACGAGATTGAATCGACCCCGTTTCAGACCAACTGCATCACAGAAAATCTGGAAGTCCCGGGGATCAAACAAGGGACCTTTGGATATGTAACCAGTAACTTTGACCACTAAACTACAGAAGCGGTATATTTACCTTTAGAGTTCTGGCAAACACAAAATAAAATGATAACATTTTAAAATAGCACCCTGAACTATCAAAAAACTGTGCAATTATCAAGCTCCTGAATTATTTGTATTTTTGACAATACGTGTATTAATCACACCTTGTGAATGAGAAGAATGCCAGGCCTCCACCGTAGTTCGGATTCCACGTTAAACTGTAGGTCCTCCATTTCATCTCACAATCACCCTACCATTACACATTAGCGTAACCTGACCGGGTAGTAAGACGCAGTGCTCATTATAAACATAATAATAATAATAATTGTATTTTTATATAAATAGTTCGTATTTTATAATAAATTATATTTTAACATTTTGTTCTATTCACGAAATATTTTAGTGACTCTAGAACTAGAAGATATACATTTTTAAGAATCGGATCCAGAACAGGAAGTTTTAAATTTTTATTTTGAGAACTGTAACAGGAAAGAGAACCGATAAATATTTCGGTTGACTCCCTGGGTTTTCTTTTAAGTGATTTTTGTATTCTTCCTCCACAAAAATTCGGGTACTTAAACATACCCTATAAGGGAGCTCAAAAGAGTTCCTTTATTATTGTTAGCATTTTAATTGGTTTTCGTTGGGAAAACATTTTGTATTTTCTTGTTTAAATCTCTTTTGTTCTGAAAACTAACATTGTGGAGGACCTTCTTTAATACTTTCATTGCTTTGTAAGACATACTGCTATACTTATAATATTTTTTTACGTTTTGTCAATAAAACCTAATTAACAAATCCGTTAAATGAGTTTTTATAGTATGGAAATGTTAAGAAAGGTTACAAAACATCATTATTTTAGGGATAAAATGTATTATATTAGGTGAATTTTCCAAGAGGAGCTTTAGGAAATAATTAGACAAGAGACCGATTATAAGCTTAGCGAACAGCACCGGTGGCCCCGATGTCCAAGGCGTCAGGCTTGCAATATACGGGATTTATAGCGAGTCCAAGGTTTGAATCTCAGTCAAGTGCAATGGGGGTAGGTTCCAAAAGCTGATTTATCAAAGTGGTTTCCCTATACTCTCTCCATGCTAATTCGTATGAATTTTTTCTAAGTTACCTTACTAATCCTAACGCCTTGGAATAAATATTTAATATATTTTAAACAATATTTTACTAATAACCCTCTGTGAATCTTACATTAAAACTTATATTAGATCCACAATGGTTTATTTTTTAATTTGAGAACATGCCCTTTCTTAACTGACTGATTATATCAGCACACGAATTATAAGCTAACTTATATCAAGAACAAAAAGGACAACCACTCTCCTGGACATTAACTCATCAATATGAAAGGCGAACCTCCCGATTTCACCTATGATAAATTTTTCGACCATGACGGGTATCGAACCCGGGACCTCTAGCTCAATAGGAAGAAACGTTACCAACATGGCTAAGGTGTCGGACGATGACAGGTCGAAGAAAAGAAAACACAACAATACAAGAACGGTTAAAGTATATTGAATAGGTGGGAAGGATTGTGTATTTAGGATTTCTAAAGAGACCAAACATGCGGGCATAGAAAAAAAGAATCACCTTGTACAAGATCATTTTTTAATTAGGTTCTAACAATCCATTTCCTGCTCATGATTTTCGTTTCTACGTCATTTTCTTTTAACACAAGCGGCCGGACGTTCTCGATTCACACACTTTTAAACCGTATGCAAACAAGATTAAGGACAGCTTCCCCCCCTCCCCCCCAATTATCTCTTACCTTACGTTTGATTCAAAAACAATCCCACGTCTGAGATCTCTTCCATTCGATGTAAAGATGAATAAGGTACCACGGGGTCGATAACTCTTTCAAACCGTTTTCAACTCTGTTTTAAATCCAGGTTGAAGAAAAGTATGTTGGGGGGAGGGGGGGAGGGAAGGTAATAGAGCAGGGGGGGGGGGGGGAGGTAGACGATACAAGATACACTTGGTCAGGAGAGATCCAGTATTAAAAAAAGATCGGATTATAGCAACACCGTTTCAATAAATGCTATTATGTTATCCAGGGGGTCGGCAGCCTTTTAGATATCCTGAGTCAAGCAGATAAAAAAAAGGCTAGCCTTTTTTTTAATCCACCAAAATTTTCCACTTTATATTTTACAAATTAACTAGTTATTATTATATTTTTATGAACACAATAATAATTGTTTGTTTGCTATATCTTTTGCGGGTCAGATAAAATTAGTTGGTGGGCCGTACGTAACCAGCCCGAGGGTGGTAGGTTTGCCAACCGCTGGTCACTGTAATCGGTCAAGGTAGGATTGTTACCCTTCATGTACATTTATGAAATATATACACACAGGTGATTTCGCGGTCAAAGGCTTCAAGCTCGCAATAGTGAAGTGCCGGTGACAAAGAGACCGGGTTTCGAATCTCGTCCTGGTACACAGGAGATAATTTCACCATGTGAGTTATCACCGTGGGTTTCCCCATTTTCTCTACACGCTAACGCGGATTCATTTTCTCTGAGTTAGCCTTACAGCCTCTAGCCCTTGGAATGGGCTGTTACGGCCTTGGTATTTTAATGTACTGTACTAACAAAAAAAGAACTATATATTTATTTGCAAAGCGCGATTAAATGTATTTCAGCTGATCAAGTGTTTTTTTTTACTTTAGGTACCATATTTAGGATTTACATAAACACAGGGTATCATCAGAGCACGACTTACAAATAAACTTACCTAAGAAAGTGACATTCATGTTACACTCAAAACAACGCCTTGATTTTAGTGCTACGTAATGATATTTAAGTGTAAATATGTATTCGATTATTTGTCTTTTAAACTAGAGAGGGGTTGACCTCTTTCGAATCTCGAAACCAAATTAGAATCAAATGAATCTAAGAAAAAAGTTTTTCAAGTCTTGGTACCACTGACATGTGCTATTTTTGTTTCTAATTTTTATTACATCATTAACAACAAATATAAAAATCTTTTGGTATTTTTTTTAAGCACCGGGTCTTACTACCCGTTTGGGTTACACGCTTAGGCCTATGTACTAATTACGCTAATGTGTTCAGGGATTATAAATTTATATTTATAGGAAGTGTAACCACAATTGCGTGGAGGGAAAGTGGAAAACAATTTTGGAAAAACCTCGGTATACCTGAACCAGATTCGAACCTCGATCTTCCCGTCATCGGCAGTCTAGCCTACTCCAAGAATAGTGCGTTAAACCATGCGGCAACCGAAGCGGGTTTTATTAAATTAATTATATTAATACAATTTAGTCCCTTTTTACTCTCCCAACTACACAATTGCTTAAAATTGTTATTAACAGTCAAGGTATTTATATTCATGTATTCGAGATACTCTTTTGAGATTTTTACGAATCCCGGATCTCTCGAATAACGTATGATTTGAGGGATTCGGTGAATCGATTATTCAATCGTCCCATCTCTATTTTAAACCCATCAAATAATGGCAGTCATGAAATGTGATGAAAACGCAATGTGGCCAGTATGTAACACATGACTCTTGAAATAATTATTAATCGCGCACGCATATAATTAATTATCAACACTGGTTTAATACGGCTGCTCTAAACTATGGAAAAACTAGGCCACCACGTGACCAAACCGCGCCCAATTCGTAGCACACACGTGAAGGAGCCTTGAGATTAAAATCACCAACTATGAAAAAAAACTTTCACATTTATCTTAAAAAAGAGTCAAAATTCAAAGGAAGGGACTTCGATCTACTTTCACGTATTCATACGTCAAGTCATGTGTTCTGAGAATGTAATTTTGATAAATATTATCAATACCTATAAAATACTAAATCAAATATCCCTTTTGAAGGAACTGCAGGTCTTATGGAGGAAAGCTTCATCTTCGCTCTCTCTCAGTTAACTGTTGCTCAAAGCTCCTCGCCCTCAGTTATGTCGGAAATGGTATGCTGGGGTATGAGGAGCTACTGGCAACCTCTACGAACCAGCGTTACAAAATCTGTTTTATATTTAAGCAAAGATTGACCGCTCGAAAACAAGAAAATGACGACCCGGTTTCCTAATAGTAACTATACAGTTCCCTCAGAGATGATATCCAGTATAGTAACAAAT
Source organism: Timema cristinae (assembly GCA_039000515.1). NCBI lineage: Eukaryota > Metazoa > Arthropoda > Insecta > Phasmatodea > Timematidae > Timema > Timema cristinae. Next base: position 32,267,873 of record JBCFYV010011172.1, on the reverse strand, counting down.
TAAACTGTTATCAATATTGGCTGAAAAAAATATGTTAAATGTTCTTTAGTTTTTTTCCTATGAAAAGTGGACGGTATAGTGCAAAACTCTGTACAAAGGTAGATTTAGAAAATATTAAGTTTTTTCTTTGCTATCAGCATTGAAATTAATAATTTTTATTTTTACATTGAGAGCTAAGGATCATACTATGGTTTAACGTATCATCCATAAAAGTAGTTTTAGCGAATTATTTTAAATGGTCTCTAAAATTTTTGTGAATAATACGCAAATATTTTGACAACAATTTCATATACCCTTTTATGTTCTGAATACTGTGCAGAGAAAACAAAAAATTGCGAATGATTCCTTTACCCTATGATTTTGTTGATGTGTAAAAAAAACAGTGCAATGTTGTAAATATTATACCCTCAAACTGCGGTGTTGCGGATATTTGCGAAACAAATCGCGTTCATCTACCTTCTAATTTTGTAAATATTATGTACAAAAAATATTCAAAAAAATCAACGAATAATTTAGTATCACCCCTCCCCTCCTTCCCAACTCATATTAGTATTCTCGTTTAACTCACTGTCCCCCCCCCCCACCCGCCTCACACACACACAAATCTATTTTATAGTTCTGACCCATGGTTAAACAATTAGTGTCGTCACGTGATTTGAATTCTATGCTCCAGTATTTTCCCTTTGAAAACAAAATCCTTCCAAGCCCCCATTAATCTCCGATCACTCCGTTTACTCATTTGCATACTGTACACGTTTCGGAAAGTTTAATACGCACATTTTTTTTAATATACATATCTCGTTGAATACCTTATGTCGCGAAAGAATTACACAGATGTAGGACCCAAAAAATAATAATTGCTATCAAAATACAAAAATATGATAAGCATTACTTCCAGTCAGTGAATTTAAAAATAACTTTCATAATATCAAACTAGATTAAAAAGTCTAATAGGAGTATATACCAAACATGTTAATATTACAATGGAACATTGTGATATTAAGTTACGTTGATAGTGGTTTGAAAAAATTACCCTACCTCTTTATTATTTACACTCTCACACAACACACATACGGCGCGCGCGCGCGAATGCAGGTGCACTTATTTTATCCTTATCTTCCTATTCCCTACCTAATCGGTATGAATATGCTGAGAAGAACCTGGATGTGAGGTAAACTCTGATAACGTGAGAAATATAGTCTATTGCGAGAAATAATGTTTTTAGAAATAACAACGTAGGGTACTTTTTACTTAAACTATTTTTCATGCCATAAATAATAAGAATAAAAGTGTTCCAGCAGAGTGAACACAAAATGTAATACCAAAGAAGAGAGAAATAAACCTTGCTCCGCCAACAGCTCACGAATCTCAAGAGGTGAAGGTTGTACGCGTTATCCAAGGTTGGATTACAACTGGGAGTAAAGCATTGGGCAGTGAAAGAAACACCTAACAGACAATCCAAACTGAGAACTCTCTACAGTGGGATGGTCAAAAGAACCTTTTAGAACAAAGTTTTTCAACCAGTATGCCGTGGCACGTTGGATGTGTCACGAAGGGTCAGCGGGTGTGCCGTGGGTGTTTTTGGGAAAAGATCAAAAAGGAGCGGGGAAAAAAAATATTGGGGAATGAATATAAATCTTTCTAAGCCCATGATTAACATTATGTTTTTTTTTAAAACATACAATTTTTAGAGTTTAAGCCATTGAACTTCGAAACATCACCTTAATATTATTATTTTTAAGTTATGAACTATTCCTTTTTAAGAATTTACTTAATGATAAAACTGGTAAGTTAATGTATTGATGCTAAGCAATTTCCACTTTGTGCTTAGGTGTTATGTCATCCGATTTGAGAAACTTCATTCTGCTGCAAAACTCGCTTTAAGTTGGTGAGGGTTTAGTAGAAAAATGGAATAACTACCATTCCAACTAATCATTTTAAAACATTACACACACACACACACACACTTTTTGCTTTCATTTTCGATGTTTTAAAAGTTTTATAGACAATTGAGCAAACTTAGTATTTATCATGCAACTCTATGTAAATGGAACTATACCAGATATCATTAACACAAATATAATTAATGAATTCCAACAAAATAAGCCTACTCATCCGCACCAGTCGGCATGCGGTATAAAGTTCAAGCTCATTGGTGATGTCAGGGAGGCCAGGGTTCGAATCCCACCAAGTGGGTGTATTAAGTGTGGTTTTCCCTCAATTGTTCTTTACACTCTTTCCACGAAAATGCGGGTGGATTTCCTCTAAATTCTATGTTTCTCATCCCTACTTCGGGCAGTGAAACGCGATGTAGAAAAACAAAGAAAACTTACGAGATAGTTATCAATGGATATAATCTTGTTTTCCATAAGTTTATTTAGAAATTGTGTCCTTTTACATAAGTATGTCACTTATACCTCAGGTACCTATTAAAATGTTGTGTATTCTCGGTATAAGTCAGCCACTGTCACTTATAGGCTATAGCTCAAGCCGGTGGTCACACAATTTAAGGCGTCAGTATATCAATAGAATGGATTGATGTTGACGCGAGAGTTTAAGGTTTGAATCTCGACTAGTATCAAAGGGGGTGGTTTTCAACATTTAATTTATTTTTCCCATCCCCTCTACGAAAATATGAGGGCATTTACTCTAAAATACCATGAAAAAATATAATTTTACTGCTTCTCAGTTGGTTTTTTAGAATCATACACCTTTTGTCTAACTTTAAATTTATTATTATTATTCGCACCGCGTCTTATTGACCGTTCGGGTTATACGCACTTACTCTAATGTGTAATGGTAGGGTGATTGTGAGATGAAATGGAGGACCTACAGTTTAACGTGGAATCCGAACCACGGTGAAGGCCTGGCATTCCACACATTCACAAGATGTCTTGTCGGAGGTGAAGGAAGGGTTTGGTAAACAGATAAATCTGTGCCGAGACCGAGGATTGAACCCCGGACCCCAGCACAGAAGTCCGACACCTTACTCCTAGACCGCCAGGTCACCTCTAACTTTAAAGATTGCATGCTTACATTGAATGTTTACACTATAGCGTATCTTATAAGATAGGGCCATATTGTAATACTTTCAAGTAAAGATTGCTACCTCTCATAGCAAACAGAGTGTGTACTCTCAGATTGAACTTGTGAAAGAAACTAAATGGAAACAAACACATTCAATGGTCGCCCAGGATGATTTCATGAAATAGTTCCACTATAACTGTACACATGAAACAACTTAGTGCGCATGACAGTCGGAGTGACATCCTCATCATTCACCGGAAGGAAACATAATCACCGGTTTGTTGAAAGCCTCCTCTACATCAATCAAGGACAGTCTTACCAACATGATTACAAATTTAAAAAAAATCCTAATGTACTCAAGTGGCTTACATTCTAATTTAAGAAATGGAAATTGATTTAATATTAGAATCATTGCCTTGTGGCTAGAAGAAACAAGATAAAAAAAAGAGCCCCATAGGATGCATACGTCAGGTCATATTATCTGCAGCGATCACTTTTGATAGCTATTATAACGGTCTAGGACAACTGAGCACCGCCATCTGGGCACCGCCAACCGGCTGCGCGCAAACTGGGCACCAGGACAACCGGACGTTAAAAACACTTTTTTATTTTATTTTTTACTAACTTTTTTTCTAGTATAATGCAATGCACTTTATTTAGAATATAAAAAATGCGCAATTTTTTTCATATTCTTCAATTAAAATTTAAAAGTGATGAATAAAAACTAAAAGTGAACTTTTTTAAACTAATCATATTTTTCAGCTCAACATCATAGTAGAGGAAACTTAATTAATTCATATTTATAAAGTTAACCTAACCTAACCTAACCTAGCTATTGCAATCCATTAATACAAGACAAAGAACATTTAAATAAAATATTACGTTGCGCATAGTAAAAGAATGCATCTTTTGCTTTTACTCATCACTTTTTAATTAAAAGGAAAAAAGTGCATTGCCTTATGCTAGAAAAAAAGTTAAACATTTTTTAAAGGAAAAAGTGGGGTTACTTTTGGCACCCAGTTGGCGGGGTCCAGATGGCGGCGCCCAGTTGTCCGGATCCGCTATTATAAATACACTAGAGCGTCGATTATTCGACCGTCAAAAATCCGGATCGCTAGGGAAAAATATTATTTATAAAAATAACTACAGTGGTATCAATATCAGAAACTTCCAACAAAAAAATTCACCTCAACCCTTGTTAAGAAAAGGGGGAAGCGGGGAGATTTAAAAAAATATTTTTGCCTTATTATGTTCCTTCAGAGTTTGTAATATTTAGCAAAAAAAAAAAAAATATGTTGGTTCGTTGTTTAGATAAAAAGTGGAGATGTTTCTTCCTTAGCACTGAATTATTAAGTACCCTATTCCATTTAGATTTATTATTTTATTTATTGGTATAGGTGTACTGTACTGTACTTTCGAAAATCCATACTGGGTCGATCCCCAATTAGTCCGAATTATCGACGCTTTAGTACCTATAAAATATGATCGGATGTTGGCCACAACTAGTTTGTATTTCTTCCTGTGAGAATCAGACTGTACACGATACCGCCAAATATTATAAACTCGTTCGACACAACTCTCACGTACTCCTCCCCGTCATATTCCAACAACAGTTTGATGGATGCGAGTCCCATTCAAATCACGGTTGTTGAATGGGATTTCCTGGACCGAGGGGGAGGAGGAGGCCGCTATGAAGGACGGTCATGAGTTCTCGACTGACCGGCACCGGATACACGAATAAAAAGCCCGATTCTCCCTCTCCTCTTTCCCACTCACTTCCTCTCTGACGGCGCACAGGGTCGGTGGGCGGAGGTCACCCACATGTTCTCGTTCTAACTGCGGGAAGAACACTGTACAGTGTGTATATTGTACACCTCACAATTTGGGGGAGTTGGGGAGCGTGAGGGATTCAGTGTGCCCACGCCAATCCCCGTGATACGGTCGGTGGTCGACCACAAGTCTAGGGTGTCTTGAATCGGTCCAGATACAGTCCAATTTTCATAGGAAGAGCCTTATTGAGAGTTAGAGAAATTACTATATCTATTTCACGTATTCATACGCCATGTCAAGTGATCTGCAGCTGTCACTTTTTATAAAGATTATCAATAAATATGAAATAACACTAATAAAATAGTAAAATGTTTCCAATGCTGACCACGGACAAATATATTTTTATCTTCTAAAAGGTTATTCTTGTGAACATTGGATTGTAGTTATTATTTTATCGGTCCAGTCACAGTAGTTTTGATATTTTCCTACAGATTAAATTCTACCAAAATACAATCCATTTTATTTTGGTGCACCGCGTCTTACTGGCCGTTTAGGTTACAGGAGAATTTAAACTAATGAAATAGGGGTGAGTAAGGTAGTATATAGAGGAAATGTACCGCATTTGAATGATCCGAATTTTATGCCCAGGGCACCCGGTGGGGATTTTAACCACGACCTCCCCGGCATCTGCAGTACAGTCTATTGCGAGATTGACGGCCTAGACGAGATCGGCAACATTTTTAAGGGCCAATCAACTTGTAAATTTATCAAAGGTCCTGCGATCCTCCACGGTTTCTCCACTCTACTGTTGATTTTTATTGGTCTATATAATCTAATATTTATTCCTTATAATAAAGGTTCCCCAAATATTTATGTTCCTACCCTTCAAGAAAAAAAATAGAACAAATCAAATGTATATTTTCATGTAAAACTATTTCATTTTCTTATAACATTACCAAATTTAATTATGACCGATCAATATTATATTGGTCACAATCAAATATTATTTTTAAATACGTACTTGATATATTTGAGAGTTGATAGGACTCACAGATCAACTTTTAATGATCAGCTAGTTTTTTTTCGACATCTACAAGATGCTGAAAGTTGTCCCATTTTAGCCTAATTCACCAAATAAGTGTATTTTGTCGATCTTGTCAAGCGATATAAATTGACCCCACTTTTAAAATAACATAAAGTTTGTGAGAAAAGGATGAATCCGCCAATGTATTTGGTAATTTTACAACAAAAGTAAAGGGCCCTTTATCAAGTACCCGAAAAACAGCAAATACTATTCATTACTTTGGATGGCTTTATTTTTGTTATCACTGTTTCTAACTAAAACTCATGTTCCGTGGATACTTGAGAAATTTTTTGAAATATTATTTTTGAAGAATAAAAAATACACACAACCAATTTATTTCTTGTACTCGTTGTAAAATTGGTGCCCTAGAGAGCAATTTTTCAACAGCTGTAATTAGAGTGGGACTTTATCTAGTTGAAAAGTTCAGCGCGTAGATCGCGCGGACGAGATTAAAACCTTGCAAGGCATATTGGGTTAATCTCCCTCTCTTTATACTCAATCCCTCCACCTCTTTTTCATACGAACCTTTTCTCTAGTCTTTCCACAACCTCATTAGATACTTTACTTTTTTTTTTTTAGTAGCGCAACTTTTATCCACCCGGGCTATCCCCATATTTAAACAAATCAGGTAAGTGGAAGACAAATTTTTTTAGCCGAATTTGCGTGGAGGAAGAGTGAAAAATACCTGCTTCGGTTGCCACGTGGCCTAAGGCATCACATTCCCAATATACTAGACCACCAATGACAAAAAGATTGGGGTACGAATCTTGGTCGGATGTAATAAGGGTGGTTTTCCTAAATGGTTTTTGACTTTCCCTCCACGCAAATTTTGGTACAATTCTTATAATTCAGCCTTCCTCCTCCGTAGCTCTTTGGCATAATAGGTACATCTGCATATAGCCTGTACAGTTAAGACGCGGTGCTAATAAAAGAAAAACGACAAATTATTTAGGAAAAATAAACAGCCTCAGTACACCCGGCCGGTATTCGAACCCCGAGCCCCCACTAATGCGAGCCCAGAATGGAATCTTTTCTTTGGTTTGAGCCAGGTACACCGTTTACGATGTTTCTGCCATTTTTGTAATAACCATCTTCTGGGACGAAATAAACCTGTCTCTGCCGTTGAGGTTTTGAACTTCATATACATTTTCTCAAAAAAATTTATGGAAATTGGGTTGTGCAAACTAGAACGTTGACAAATACTAATTGCAACGCTTTTTTAAAAAATAGTTTGCTTTTGTGAATCAGTATGATAGCTTTTTTTTATACCAAACTTATTTTCAGGTATGAGCTATTTATGGATAGCCCTAATCCAGCATCACGGGTTGAGGAATGATTTTAAGGACCTCTCGAGAGGATGTAAAGCTATTAATGGAAGACCCTACACCCAGTCGGGCTTGAACCCTAGCTTACCGGATTAAAGTCGATCACGTTACTGTGGAATTCTAGGTTAACACTACTGGAGCAATGCAATATAAACCTAGGTCAGAGAATGCCTTTTGTTTCATTTAGAATAATAAACACACCTCGGTGGGAGCGCGTGCTAAATCTCAGGCTCACATAGTCTTGTTTTCCGGGTGAAAGGAAGGTCGGGGCTCAAATCCTAAAAATGTTTCTCACTCTCCATAAAAATGAGGGTACATTTTCACATGTTAGCTTCTATATTCCTACCCAAATAGTTTGTTTCTATGTCACCACGTCTTATTGCTCGTTCGGGCTGTACACATATGTAATAATTACCGTTATGTGCTAAGGAGGAGGAAGAATTAATTTAGAGGTAGAGTACCCACATTTCTGTGAAGGAAAGAGTGGAAAATAATTTGAGGAAAAAGCAAATTTAGTACACTCGACCGTGACTCGAACCCCAATTTCCTTAATCGGTAGTCCAGTTTCTTGCGAAATGACGCCATAGACCATTCTACCACCGAAGCGGTTCTGATTAGTATAGTTAAATGCGGATAGCCCCGACGTGTAGTAAGAATAATTCGGTAATAAATAATTATTATATAGCCAGGGCAAATCTAATACATTAATATTATCCCTCAACATAAGTAATAATTTAATCCTAAAGGTTGGTTTCATTAAAAGGCGATTGCATCACTTAATTGAAAATTACATCTGTATTAAATAAAACACTCCATATGAAATCTATGACGGGCATTAGAAATGAGCGAGATCTTATAAAAAAAGGATCATAAAATTCTAAATTAAGTACTAAAATAAACACTGAAATTATTTGAACAGCTCTCTGGAAGCATTTACAAAGCCACATCATAAAATAAACACATTTCCAGGCCAAATAAAATAATAAAATGATGTGATAAAACACCTAGCTACAATAAAACAAATCCACAGTACCTTAGTTCCCAAACATCACGCCATTTCGCAAAAAGCCGTAAAAGATTCATAATAAAAGTTCAACATTGATTTTCGATCAACTCATTATTTTTCTTTCGGCCTCGACGTTAATTTGATGTTTATAGGTAGGTATTGGAAGGAAGATAACGAGTGCTTATTATAGCTTGTCTCCACTAGAGTGAGTGCGTATACCTTAAAAGCACATCATTAAGTGGAGAAACGTGCCCGCAGGTCAGCTTCCAAGACTGGAATAACGCACCTGGTTATGAAATCTCTAAAACTTTCATCACATATAGACTTACTCGCACAAGTAAACCTTTATTAGGTTAGCTGTTAAATTGCTTTCATCTCTATTATTTATCTTGATACAACTCACAACGAGGTCAGTTAATGAGTAAGTAGTCTATTCGCGCTTACAAGAAAAAGAAAAAGATAAAAAAATGTATCTAATAAATAAAATCATGTTAAAAATATTAATTGTACGTTATATAGAATACAGTATTCACTATTAATTTGGAGTATTTAATTTTAATTTTGTGAAAAGATTTGTTATACCAACACAAGATTTAAAAAATAGCTTAACACAGCACCCAATATTACCTCAGCCAAAATATTTTTCGGGGAATTTATTATTATTATTATTATTATTAGCACCGCGTCTTACTACCCGTTCGGGTTATACGCTCTTACGCTAATGTGTATGAATGGTAGGGTGATTATGAGATGAAATGAAGGACCTACAGTTTAACGTGGAATCCGAACCACGGTGGAGGCCTGGCATTCCCCACATTCACAAGATAACTTGTCAGAGGTTTCGGGGAATTTAACCCATAGCATCTTGGTTGAATAGACAAACGCGCTGATGACTAAGCTAAGGTGTCTAACCTTGAAATATTTAACAAACTTAATTTAGTGAAGTACTACACACACTCCTAACATCCAAATATGTACTAATCAGATTACAACAGTTTTATCATACATGGTACGAACCAATCGTTAGTCTATTAAAGTTTGTGAAAAAATATATTCAAAAATAAGTTATTTGTAAACTACCCTCAAATGATTTATTGTAGTAAAAATAAAATTATATTTGAATTTATAGAGAAAAAGTAGTCCCAGATATCCATCAATGTAAAATATTCTCCAAATATCAATTTTGAACAAAATCATTTATAAGAAAAACGACTATATAATTGAATAATTATTTATGACATAAAAAACTTAGATACCCATTTTGAACCAAATCGCAAGAGCCATTTCTTAAAATAGTCAAATTAACAAAAAAATGAGTCATTAGTAGGCCTATACTATACCTTAACTAATTTTTACCCAAAATACAAGTATACGGTGGTTTTTTAGCACCGCGTCTTACTACCTGTTCAGGTTAATACACATATGTACTAACTACGCTCATGAGTTAGTGATAAGGAAGGTTGAATTTAGCGGAAGTGTACCCGCATTTATGTGAAAGGAGGTGGAAAATCGTTTAGGAAAAACACCTTGAGTACACTCAACCGGAATTCAAACTTTAATCTCTTGTCTTAGCAAAAAAGTCTTTTACGAGATTGACGCCTTAAATTATACGGCCACCGATGCAGGTTATATACAATATTACTTGTCAGGTAAAACATTCTCTATATATAAATTTTAAATCAAATTGTTCGGGTCATTTTCTAAATATTTTGAATAAAATAAATCACTCTTTAATAAAACTACCTTTAATTTTAGGGTTAGGGCACAAACAAGGTGTACGCCAGACACACAGCCTCCAGGTTAAAATGGCCGCCCTCATTGGGAGATTGAGTCCTTCATTATAGGAATGACTAAGTACATCGCTAACAGCATCTGTATTAAATATAACACTCCATATAAAATCTATGATGGGCATTAGAATGAGCGAGATCTTACAAAAAAAAAAAAAAAAATCATAAGATTCCAAATTATCAAGCATGTATTTTTTTTAGATGTTTTACTAGATAACAGACAAAAATTACCTTTTAGTGTAAAGCCGGAACCACCACCTCTTTAAAGTGAACAATAATTTGAAAGCGAGTTGTTTCTCTTGGAAGTACTGTTATCACTGAAAACTGCAACTTGCACTGCCCAAAGACTCAACCTATAATTCATTCATGACCTAAGTTTACTTGGATTACAGCTCAAAAAGTTATTAGAGATAGTCCCTAATATATCCCTACGCCAACAGCTGACATCTATCACCTTGGATCCTAATGAAAACAGATGGTAATATATTAATGTAATAGTTAACCACAGTAATTTTGGCTAATATTATTTACATATTTATTTGAGGTCGGACACAAAGCTTATTTGTCGTTTTATTCCACTTAAAAAAAACATATTATTCACAGCACTTCCACAAAAAGGTCTAACTAAAATAGCTTCAAAATGGCGACCGACGAATTTAAACCACGTGGTTGAAAATGACGGGAACAAGTTTCTTACAATGATGCACCCACGCAACGGATTAAAATATTTTATTCAGTTAAATATTTTGAAATACGTTAAAATAATTATAAAATAATGTAGTATATAAAAAATGACAAGTATTTTCTATTTTCCAAGTACAGTAAATATGTATTAAAAGGTATTAATGTATGCACTATATTACACATAGTCAATAACGTTCCAAAACGAGGAATAAGTACTTTTAATTATTTTTAAAATAACATTTTTAATAAAACGGTGATCTTTTACAAGTGTTGGCAACCCAAAACCTAAACATATGAATTTTTAAATGTCATCCAAGTAAAAACCTATCATGAACAAACTCTAGATCAAGGAACGTAGCGAAATTACCGTAAGGGTGTGTGTATGTATGTGTGTGTGTGTCTGGTGTATATCTTGTCTGTGGGCTAGGGTCGACTTATGTTAAGAAAAAAAAGGGCCTGAGTTATTTCCCTATCATCTAAATATTAAGTTTGAACCAAATCCATCAAACTGTTTCAGATATGTGGCCAGGGACAAACATGGGGAAAGAGAGAATTGTAAAAATCCCTTTTTTTTTGTTCTGGCACACATACAACGTAAATAAATATTGATTCAGCGTAATCTCGAGGTCAAAAATATTCACAATTACAATACTTTCTTTTGATATGAGAAAGTAAAAAAAACTTTTATATTAACAATACAACTAAAAGTGAGGTCCTATATCGTATTATTTCCAGCCCACCAAAGGGAATGTGTCTTGACAAAAATTGTCACCTGAAATTGACTAACGTACCAGAGATTCCTCCTTAATATTAACATAAGTATATTATTTGAAATATTATTGAGTTCTCGATAGTAAACAAAAAAACTTTTAATAAAAAAAAAAAGGTTACGAAGAAACACAATTTTGTTTATGAAATAGAAACCAACCAAAACATTTAAGAGAAATTTTCATTAATAAAGGGTGACCTGGTGGTATAGGGGTAAGGTGTCAGACTTCTGTGCTGGCGGCCGGGGTTCAATCCTCGGTCACGGCACAGATTTATCTGATTACCAAACCCTTCCTTCACCTCTGACAAGACATCTTGTGAATGTGTGGAATGCCAGGCCTCCACCGTGGTTCGGATTCCACGTTAAACTGTAGGTCCTTCATTTCATCTCATAATCACCCAACCATTACACATTAGCGTAAGTACGTATAACCCGAGCGGGTAGTAAGACGCGGTGCTAATAATAATAATAATAATAATAATAATAATAATAATAATTCATTAATAAAAAAAACAGTCAACGATGAAGCATATTGTCAAAACATTAAAGTATATCCAACACAAAACAGTAAAAGTTTTAATGAAATGGCAGGTCAAGATGAAGCGGTTACACAACATTCATTACAAGAAATGTCATCTTATGCTAGGTACTAACGCAAGGAAACCTAATTTGAGTAGTTTCAAAATTATCCCTAAGCAGGGTCCAAACCGAATTATAAACCATTATTTCATGAATTTTTTTTCATGACCCATACATAATTTTATTGAAGATCAAAATAAAAGAAAAAGAAAGAGAAAAAGAAAAAATTCTCATCCACATCCTTTACACTATTATAGGTTGTCCCCACTTGCATTCTTTCTTACTCGTTTTACTTTCTGTCTTTTTTATATTAATATCTGAACTAGTGTAACACTGGGGAGTCGTTGAAATTAAAGATGTTATCATTTCTATTTTTCTTCTACGCTATTTGAAATATTTAACGTGCACTTTCTGAAACGACTTGTTCATCGCTATAAAAGGGGAAACCCATATCTCACCAATGATGAAAAAATAATCGCACGAATCGAACCCGGAACCCTTAGCTCAATGGACAGACACGCTACCGACTGAGCTAAGATGTCAATCAACTATGCATAAAAACAACTACCTATTCTTACCTGCACAATTAACTTGGCTCACAAAAATTCACGATATGAAAGCTAATTTATGACTGACTGTTCACTGACTTTCAAGACCAAAATCTTATTTAATGACCTTCATTAAAGGTAGACACCACGTTAAATCATTTTTGGTACGTTAAAAATACTAGTTAAAATTATAAAAGGGTTGATTTTTTTTTCAATACATCTTACTACCAGTCCGGGCTATCAGTATTTCACTAAACTTATGGTGTGGGTAGGAGAAAGGTAGAATAAAATAAGTATATTCAGAGCTTTGTAAAGGGAAAGTGGAATAGAATTCAGAAAAAAACACCTCAGTTCATCCGACAAGGATTCGAGGCCCGCCGATCTATCCCATACATACGAACTTGACGCTTAGTATGTGTGCTTGCTGATAAAGCTGTGGATGATCTGAGGAACCCAAGTTCTAATTCAGGCTATCCGTTTAATCACATCGACGAGGTAGGGATGAGGAAGCTAAACTTAAAGAGTAAATATACCGGTATTTGTGTGAGGAAAAGTGGGAAACTAACTAAGGAAAAACAGCTCAGTATATCTGGCTATGACTCGGAACCCAAACTCCTTGTCAACGACAAACCAAATAATATATATCAGCTAAACCATACCAGGAATCGAACCAGGGTTCTTTTCAACTCATTGCAGGTCATTCTAACCATCTTTAACTTGAAGGATGGATATATTTTAAAATTACTTGTTCTCTCATGTGATATTCCCTTGTAAGCTGCGATCCTCATTCACCATCTAAATCAAGTATTTTTGTTTTAATTGCAAAAGCTGGCGAATGGTAGGGTAATTATTCCTTCTTGAAGTGGGCTCGCCATTAGCGCTTGTGACGTCATTCCTTACTCATCTATTTTAATGTATGTTTCATCTAGAAGCTCCCTTTCCTTTTCACATCCAATCAAAAGAGAAAACCAGCGGGCGGTAATGCATACCTGTCATTCAAATTAAATTATTATTGTTGTTGTTTTTAATCTTTTCACTAGCGTTATTTCTTGTAAATTTGCCCTTGATCACGTGGGTATTCTTGTCCCTTCTCGGGCCTCTCGCAATCCTAAATTATTTTTTCTCAATAACTCTTACAAGATGAGCCCTTATAGGCCGTTGTATACACAGCGCTAACTCCAGATTTGTTGAACTCGACTTTTATCACAAAAGAAAAGCACAACAGTAGAGAGTTATTTAGAGAACTCCCTTCGAACGAATCTACTCTGTAGAAGTTCTGCCTCGAATACTTTAATTTACATTTTTTGTTTTATTATTTGCTTATTGTTACCGCTTTTAAAATACTTATCATTTGACTACCCTAAAATTTGCTATTTATTATTTTTGTCATTTATCATTAGTATGTCCTAATATTTGTAATTATTCATCAGTATGTATCATTATTTAGTTACTATTGATTATTTAATTATGTTACTATACATGCGTTTATGGTACTTGCGTACTTTTCAGTGCTGGCCTGTCATAGATCTCACAACTGTTGGCCAGCACTATAATAAAGGAAATTGAAATAATAATAAATATTATTATTATTATTAAATATACAAGGCGGGTGCGTAAGTTTAATCATATCTAAGACCTGGCGTTGGTCGGTGGATTGGAAAGCGAGATGAGGTACCAAACACGGTATCACACACACATTATGTGGAGGCTCCATTCGACCTCTCAAGGACGGGGTCGCATTCGAAACATCAATCAGGGTTACAAGCTGTAACGTTCGCGTCATGCGTGAACAAAATGTGTTTACAGGCCAAACCTCCAACTATTTTTTGTATGTTATTTACTAGGTACAATAGAAATTTAGAATGTTTAACACGTTCAATAAAATATCCCCCTCCCTTTGAAACCATATTTTGAGTTGTTTACCAAGATAAGTATTTTTTTTAAGTTATGGTTGATTTCGATAGCTTTAATTTTCTAGCCCAAACCCTTTAAATTATGAGTGTAGGGCCTATATGAATTTTTCTACATAAATTCAAAACTTTAATTCCAAGGTATTTTACAGTCAACACATTTAGGTTAGTACAAATAACGTTATGGCATCCGTAAAAATGGGCCGTTATACAAGTTTCTTTATATTGTCAAATATTTAGTTATTTATATAGCGATTTTTTTATAACCGCGAACGTTATGAAAGTTTTTTGAACACGTAGTGTGTCCACTTTAATCCTTATTAAATTATCTGCGTGTGAGTTTTAATGTGTGTTAGTTAGTCTAACTACAGTACATTACTTACTAGCTCATAACAAGGGTTATAAAATATATTACCAACATATTACACCAACCACACGCACATGAGTACTTGTAAAACCCAACGAGACGTTACTTTACCGCTCAAGATTTATTATTAAAAAACCTGAATGAGGAAAAAAAAAAAAAAATATTTATTTATTTTTATTTTTAGAAACCTTACAGTGTCGTTAAATGGCGTTACTACATAAATATTACAAGGCATCATGTTAGGGTAGCGCACATTTCGCTGTCATAAAAACGGACGATGCCAAGAGGTGCCTGCGTTCAGTAAATGATGACGTCATAAAAATACAAAGAGAGTCCTCGACGTTTAACAGACTGATACTAATTTCGATATGATAGGTTGAAAAGATGTTGACCTCGATGGTCATGGGGTAAAGTGTTAGCCTAAGGACACGATGTTTGTTTTATCAAACCCAGCTGAAGTCAACGGATTTTTCTTGAGCTATAAAAATCCTTCGGAGGGGAAGTGAAGCCGTCGTGTCCCTGATGATTGTGGTATGTAGAACTCTGGAACGTATGTGAAAACCCTTTCCACCAAAATTTGTAAGTTTTTCGAACTCGCTCGTTGAAATGCAACGGGGTATTCCCGGATTAAACCATCAACCTTTGGTAAGTGGTAGGTGATTGAAAAGCTAACTCAAAAATGCCCTTTGGAGATTTCTCACTGCGCTTACTTTTCGAGCAGAACAAAATCAACAAAATCAAAATAAATCAGGTAAGTGTAAATAAACATTAAATTTATTATTTTCAAATTATGGCTCAAGCACGGAGACAGTTTGTACAACTTGGAAGCAATTTTTTAATTTATTTATTTTGCGATAACTTTACATATGTTTTATACGGATCTAAAAACTAAACTGACGAGTGAACAAATGATGGGTAATTTAGTGATAGTTTATGTTGTACAACTTTTATGATGAGTTTTTTTTTAAATAAACATAATATTTTGTTGTTAATTCGCTTTTTATGCAGACAACCATTTTTTTTTGTTTGCCTGAAAAAGAAGCGAAAACGAGCTTATCTCCAAAGAACATATTGAGTTAGTTTTTTTCGATTCCCTATCACTTATCAAAATATATCAATATAATCTGGGAACATCTGTATAGTTTACGCTGCAACTATGGACGGGTTTGCAGGTGATGGAGAGATCGGGGCTCGAATATCAGAGGGTGTACGTTGGGTGGTTTTTCTTACATTGTTTCCCACTTTAACTCTAGGATAGTGAAGTTTTACTTCCTCATCTCTATTCCACTAGCGTAATTAGTTTACCTGAGCGGATAGTAAGATGCAGTGTGAAAAAAAGGCTAATAAATGCATTGTGTTGAAGGCCCAAGCATCGTGGTTATGGCTAGTGGAATGATTCACGTTATCCGCTCCAAATGGAAATAAAGTATTTAAGTTTTAATAATTGTCACTACAACTAGGATGAAAATTTACCGGTAAATTTTCAATCGGAAAAAAATTACCCGCAGTGGTGGCATGCGACCCACTACGCAAGTGACGGAGCTGGGTTGGGGAAGCGATACATAGGACCTTATGTATGTAGACACTCGCTTTGCTCGTTGGGGCCTCCGCCCCCAAACCCCCAATGAGTCTTCTTGGAAAGTGGATGTAAGCTAAAGTGATTCCTGATCCATTTTTTGATAGGTCTTACTGTTTAGCCACAAGAGACCTCCAAAGAAAGGTCCACTTAAACTTTAAAGTTGATCCGCCATTTTGAATTTTCTCCGGGGGTTAATTTTTTTTTTTTTTACTTTCTGGAATTTTCCCGTCGGTTAAAGGCTTAAAGCTATAAGTTTGCCAAATTTCAAGTTTCTAGCTCATCTGGAAGTTGTTAACATTAATGTCAGTGAGTGAGTCAGCCATGTGGCTTTATAGTAGTATAATATATATATATATATATAAACACATACATATACATCCATCAATAGTGGGGTGGGTTCAGGGAGGATTGACGGGAAGGATGGTAGGGTAGGGGGGCGGGCGGGGGGTGAATTTGTTATTAAATTCAAAATTATGTCAATTATAGATGCAATTTTTTTTAATGAAAATTTCCACTTGATGGGAAGTGGATGTATTCTTTAAGGCTTTGACTATATAATATTGAAGCATCAACATATCTGATTTGTGGAAGACCCAATGTTATAGATACATTAAACCACCAAACGCTGTAGTCGACTCTAGAACGTGAAAGGAGAAATGGAATCGCTTATGCCTCATTGCTTTATTGTAACACGATTGATGATGATTCTGGTTTACACGTCTGTAGGAGAAATTACAATTTGTATATCTCGATTGCATCTATTCCAGTTAGAGATGTTTTTCATGTTGGATATTTTCCAAAGAGGAAGAGTTTACTTCTCGAGTTTTCCTGCCATTCATGAATCATGCCCATTTTCATTACCATTACAAATAGTAGTGGTGATACACTCAATTTTTTATTTGGAACTATTCCGTCCTCTCCCTCTACGTCTTAACACAACTCTTGCTATCCTTATACGTGCTTTTCACTCTCTTCACAACTCTTCTTTTCACTTTGACCTCCTCCAATGCTTTCCAAACTTTATTTATATCCACACTATCATCATATGCCTTCTCCACATCCATAAATATGATTACCAAATCTTTCCCAAATTCATACCTCCTTTAAATCAGCCGTCGTAAGGCAAATCTTAAGCCTATTGTAGACGTATGTTCCTTAAATACGTGCTGTTCATCTGTCAGCCTTCCTTTCTGTTCTTACATACACATCGCATACACGCCGCGCTCCTACTTTGTAACACTTTGTTTCTCTGTGTATTCTTCACGTGTCTCGTCTTGAGTATGTCAATTTTATAGCAACTAAACGAAGGAAGTGACGATATAGAATGTTTCGAACAAAAATGTCGCTAACTATGTTATCTTTGACTCTGCTGCGTTTCCAGAGAACGGCCTAACGAGTTGGTTTACCTTAATATAAAATTGAATAATTATTCTCCTGAACTGAAATAAGTTCCGTTATTATTATTTACCCGTTAGGGCTAATGAAAAGGGGATGAGAATGGTATATCATAGAATAAGTGTATCCGAATTTGCACTAAGGGGAGGGGAAAATGTCCTCATAACACCCGGACGGGGATATAAACCTGGAACCTATACGTCACCGACAAAGCCAAGATAAACCAGCCTGACATTCAGTCCACCTGTCCCCCAATGTGGGTATAAAATTAGGTAAAAGTTTCCCCCATTAAACTAAAGTCCAATATTCATAAGAAGGGCATGAGTTATTATTCTATTTCCAAGTATTCATACATTAAGTCATGTGCTATGAATTTCTCTCACTGTTGATAGGTATTAAGATCACAAATCTATAAAATAACCCTAATTCATGTGATCCGCAGCTGTCACTTTATTATATTATATATATATATATATATATATATATATATATATATATATATTAGTTATTATTTAATGAGTAAAGTAAGGGTCCCAGGGTTCGATTTCCAGCAAGGCCGAAAAATTTATCATCGGTGAAATGTGAGTTCCCCCTTTCACAATGATGAATTAACGTCTGTGGGCTGAATTCTGTGTCTGTCCTTGATTTTAAGTTAGTTTATAAGTCGTGTGTTGATATAATCAGTTGGTTAAAAAAAGTGCACGTTAAATACCGAAAATAAATGAAAATTAAATAATATAATAGTGATACGATTGCTGACCGAAAAATAATATGTCCGTATTTTTAAAAGGCCCTCCTTATGGAAACTTGTCATATTTTAGCTCATTTGGCCGGTTTGTGCAACCCTGTCCACCTGTCCGGTGTGGGTGGTTACCGGGGGGATCTTCACCTGGGGCTGGACCGGTCTGACTGAGGCTACCTCCACAAACCGGCCAACTGACCAGTCGGTATAGTCGTAGGCAAAAATTATCGTCAGATCCATACAACTAAGTTTTCACCTGAAACATATAGTTTATTAATCAATCAAATCCAGACAGACTCTTTGGCTAAATCGGTGGCGTGTCTTATCTCCAGGGTTATGGGTACCAACGTTGCCGATAATCGGGGTGTGGTGTATGTTCTAAAATTAAGTTAGTTTGTAAGCAATCTGCTGACATAATCGCTATGTTCACAAAATTATCGTAAATGTCTATTGTAGCTATGACCAACGAGTTTTTTTTACCTCCTAATCTCAACCTAATAATGTGTGGGTTAATTTATCTATATAAATTTGTGAGGTAGAAGTTATACAGCGCATATCAATATCCGGTTGGGTTGTACGCATATAATTATGTATATGCATGCGAGAATAATATACAACTTTGAGGTAAACACTCTCACTACATCCTGCAGTGATGTGAACCCTGACCTTCACCTCACAGGCTACCGGCCCCGTGATGTTGTGGTCAGTGCACCTCACTTCAAGCCCAGGGTTCCCGGGTTCGATTCCCGGCTGGTACTTGGTGTAATTTTCCCTGAAAGGGGAGTTACCCCAACGGTCACCAGTGTTTGGTTAGTTAAGCTTAAATTAGAGTTAAGAGTCTCCACTGGTTCCAAACCCCTATACTCCCTATCACCATCACTTCATTTTATCGGGACATGGAAAGAGCCTCCACGGAAAGGATGTACGATTAGTACATTCGGGTGTCCCCTGGGCAACGGTACATTAGTACTGGATAATCTTTCCAATTCTGGGCTACAAATGATGTAGCCCAGACGCGTAATATATACCTCACAGGCAAGTGAGACCAAAAGAACTTTGACATTTGGATCACGTACCCCTGATGTAGAAAGGGGGAAGTTAATCGTGGTTTAAATTAGTAGAACCTAAGTATTTAAAGTTTATACCCATACATTAATTATTTTATTGGAGCAATCCAGAATTGTATTAGATGCCGCCACAGGCGAGAGGGGAGGGGGGGGGGCGGATACATAGCCAGGATTAAGTGGCGTTACGCGACGTGATTGGAGGTCAAATAACTATGCACTAATATTCACTGAACATTCTGTATTCATTTATTACGTTTGCCCCCAAATTACAAATAAACTGAAATATAGGACATAACCAACATTCAGTACCTTGGCCGTCAAGGCATCACCATAAAAGGGGAAAGCCCAATTCCACTAATGATTCATTAATTTTTCATGCTGAGTAACCGAGCTCCGGACCATTAGCCCAGTAAACAGACGCAATTCAGACTATGTCAAAGAGTCGGAAATAAATAAAAGCTAATTAAGAAAGTAACACCCACACCGGTGGTCAGGCGGTCTAAGGTGTCACTCTGACAAAGATTGTCGAAGATGTGGAGGTCAAGGTATGAATCAGTGGCGTAACCAAGAAGATTTTGTTTGAGTTTGGGACCACATAGAAAGTCAAGATCTATAATAATTTCAAGGTCAAACTTTTTCACGAAAAAATAATAATGTAGATATACCCCTCCACCCCACATACATACAGGTTTCCAGCTACGCCACTGGAGAGAATACCGGTGGGGTGTAGCGAAGCTGATTAAAAAAAAAAATCTCCCTCTCCCTCTGTGCAAATGTAGATAAACTTCTCAATAAATGTTGCCTTCCTCATCCCTACCCCGTTAGTGTAAATATGCGAATAGCCCGGATGGGTAGTAACAATCCGGGAAAAATAAAAGTAGCTTTTGCATTCTACACCCTTTGTCTATAGTAAAATTTGGTAGGAAAAAACTTTCAGAAAATACATAAATATTGTCTACCTCGGCGGTCTTGGGTTAAAGGTTTCGCCTCTGGACCAAATGCTAATGGGTTCAAACCCTACCGGGGTCAACGGGTCTTTCTTTAACGATACAAATCTGTAGCACAACTTTCTTCGAAGAATAAGTAAAGCCGCCGTCGGTCTCATGACGATTGTGGCGTGTAAAAATAACCCTGAAAAGTTTATGAAAATATCTTTCCCGGCAAAATTGGTAGGCTCTTTTGCTATCGTTAATAGAAATTTTCATGTGTTGATATAATCAGTCGGTTTAGAAAGTTCACGTTAGATACCTCAAATAAATACAAACATGTTTTTTTGGGCACCATACAAACTGCTAGACAACAAACTGCTCGACAAGCTATAAAAAAATATTTGGAGGGCTGGGTGGGTCAAGTGGCCGACACGACTTGGACCAACTGCTAGACAAGCTCAAGTATAGGAGTACAAAGTGATAGACAACCAAGTGGTCGACACAAGAGAACAAATCTGTAAAAAGACCAACTGCTAGACACGCAGAAACGACATGGACCAAGTGATCGACACGAGCTGGACCATGTGATAGACAAGCTCCCATATAAGAGGACAAAGTGATAGACAGCCAAGCGGTCGACACGAGAGGACCAACTGCTCGACAAACATCAGATGAATCCAGTTAAGAGTGGCTCAAGTGACAGACAAGTTATTTCAAAACTAACAAAGTGATAAATATGGACTTAGAGAGTTGGGTATAAGGATGGTCTGGATCCTCCTAGAAATTGCTGCCCTCCCGACACCCTAGATTTAACTAGTTCATAAAGGGTGAGGTCCCCTTATATGTGTATAAACTTAAACCATCGTGTTTATAATTTTAATAATTTACTTACACATTGCACTCTTCAAAACATATTTTCTAACTCTAGTTTAGTTATAATTTCAAATAAATAATAGGTTTTGATACATACAATCTGGTATCTGAAAATAATGAATGTTTCTCTGAATGAAACGAATTATCGGATCTGAGGAAAGTAGACAAACGTTTTGTTATAGATGGTAAAATCATACTTTAAGAACTAACAAGATGAAATAAAATTTTATATAAAAGAGCAACTGCCAGAAACTATGTTGGTAGCTTATGATCATGGTTCGATTCTGCCAGGTACCGTGAGGGTGATTTTTCTAAAAAAAGATTTTCCACCCTGCCACCACGCAAATTCAGTTGCACTATATATAAATTTAATCTTCCTCATTCTCAACACATTAACGTAATTAGTAAATAAGCGTATAACCCAAACAGGTGGTAAGACACAGCGCTACAAAAAAAAAATTCTAATTGCACTAATGGATTAAAGAAGAAATGTTGTTATTATATTATGTACTCTCATTTGCATGTAGGGAGAATGTAAACCATTAATGAAATATCACCCTCCATACACCCAGCTGGATTTGAAGCCTGATATCCCCGTCATTGACAGTCCGGTCTATTTTGAGAATGACGCTTTAGACCATCAACCATCGAAGCTAAGAATATTTTGTTGATGTTGTGTTAGCACCAGGTTTATTAATGGGTTAGAATAAGGAGCTAAGTTAAGATGAAATAATCCCGCATTAGTGTAAAAGTTAGATGTAAAAATCATAAGGGTGGTAACTATCAGCCCAATCCACTCAGTCGGAATGATTACTCTTATTATTATTATTATTATCACCGCGTCTTACTACCCGTTCGGGTTATACGCACTTACGCTAATGTGTAATGGTAGGGTGATTGTGATATGAAATGAAGGACCTACAGTTTAACGTGGAATCCGAACCACGGTGGAGGCCTGGCATTCCCCACATTCACAAGATGTCTTGTCAGAGGTGAAGGAAGGGTTTGGTAATCAGATAAATCTGGGCCGGGACCGAGGATTGAACCCCGGCCGCCAGCTCAGAAGTCTGACGCCTTACCCCTAGACCGCTAGGTCACCCATTTACTCTTATTCAAGCTACTCTAAAACATTATAAGACCGTATGACAAACAGCGTTATTTAGGAGGTCAGACAATACTTAGACCTTGCAAACAGCGTTATTTAGGAGGTCAGACAATACTTACACTTAGCATAGTGTTATTTAGGAGGTCAAACAATACTTAGACCTAGCAAACAGTGTTATTTAGGAGGTCAGACAATACTTAAACCTAGCAAACAGTGTTATTTAGGAGGTCAAACAATACTTAGACCTAGCAAACAGTGTTATTTAGGAGGTCAAACAATACTTACACCTAGCACAGTGTTATTTAGGAGGTCAAACAATACTCACACCTAGCATACAGTGTTATTTAAGAGGTTAAACAATACTTACACCTAGCATAAAGTGTTATTTAGGAGGTCAAACAATACTTACACCTAGCATAAAGTGTTATTTAGGAGGTCAAACTATACTTACACCTAGCAAACAGTGTTATTTAGGAGGTCAAACAATACTTTACACCTAGCATAGTGTTATTTAGGAGGTCAAACAATACTTTACACCTAGCATAAAGTGTTATTTAGGAGGTCAAATATACTTACACCTAGCACAGTATTATTTAGGAGGTCAAACAATACTTACACCTTGCATACAGTGTTATTTAGGAGGTTAAACCATACTTACACTACTTGACATATATTTGTAGGGTTTGCTAAAGTAAGAATGTAAGTGAAAATAACTTGAAATCAAGGACAAGCGTGTATTGAATTAACTGTTCTGTCACTTAGCCCACTCTTAACTGGATGATATCAAAGTTTGTCGAGCAGTTGGTCCTCTCGTGTCGATCGCTTGGTTGTCTATCACTTTGTACTCCTATACCTGAGCTTGTCTAGCAGTTGGTCCAAGTCGTGTCGGCCACTTGACCCACCCAGCATTCCAAATAATTGTTTTCATTTTGTCTACCGGTTGGTTGTCTATCACATGGTCCAGCTCGGGTCGATCACTTGGTCCGTGTCGTTTCTTCGTGTCTAGCAGTTTGCTGTCTACCACTTTGTCCTCTCGTGTCGACCACTTTGTTGTCTATCACTTTGCCTGCTCCCGTTTTTTTGCAGTCAAAATTAGTAACATGTTACTATATTATTTGTATTATTTTATATGGATTGATAATATCTATCGAAAGTAATAGCTACAGATTACATGACTCGACGTATGAATACGTGAAAGTATATATAGTAACTTTTCTATCTGTAAGATAAGACCCCGTGTATGAAAAATGGAGTGTAATTCTCTCTCTTTCTACCGGTTTGGACAACGTAACAACTTCTGCTCCTCACTATACCTCGGCTCCATTAGCATCCTCCCGAACATCGCCCGAGGAACTATCAAAAAGAATCCGGTCACAAGATGGAGGTCATATAACACTCCGTAGTGCCTCACTACGAACTACCAGAACCAGGACCCGGCTCGTTTACTAGTCTCAGTGGTCTGGGATACACGCAAACATTTTTTTTAAAGTTACTTTTTTAGTGCTAAGAGTTTTATCGTCCATTTGAGCCATCCGCATTAAATATATACACTAACTTTTATTTAATTAAATAGTTAACTTTTTTAAAAGAATTAATCTATACACACTGTAATTATATGCCAATTTTATTAATACAATTATAAAATAATAATATTGTGCTACATCATTCGTAGCTCAGTTTGTAGAAAGATTAGTCAGTACTAATGTACCGTTACCCAGGGGACACCCGGAATGTACTAATCGTACATTATTCAACAACTGTTGAGATTAGCATGTGCAGAAAACTAAACTCTGATTCTATAGAAGAAATATTTGATTTATTTTGGCCAAAAGATGTTTGTGCTATAAAAAACTGCAAAAATACTGCCCTAAACTCACGCTCACTAGCACTCCGATTAATCTTAACTAACCCAACCCTGGAAACCATTGGGTTAATATCCCTTTCGGGAAAATACCCATAGGTGCCGGCCGGGAATCAAACACAGGACCCCCTAGGCTCATGATGACCATTACACCACGGGGCCGGTTATTAATACAATAATTAATAGTTGGCTATTTAATTAATGACACTCGTAGTTCGGGAAAAAAAACGTCGCAGCACTCAGAGCAGGGCCACGCTAAATTGTCCGATCAACTCGTTAAAGCTCCATTTCGCGAATTATATAATGATACCATTTTTATTAACAAGTTATGGAAAATAAGATTTGTTAAGAAACCTTGTAGAGAGTAACGTTTTTTTTTTGCAAGATCACCAACCTGTTAGTCAGGTAGTCATTGTAAGCCCCAACCCTTAATTTGAGAGTGATCGGGATGCTCACAATATAACATAAAAACTTTCAAGTAAATATTATTATTATTATTATTAGCACCGCGTCTTACTACCCGTTCGGGTTATACGCACTTACACTAATGTGTAATGGTAGGGTGATTGTGAGATGAAATGAAGGACCTACAGTTTAACGTGGAATCCGAACCACGGTGGAGGCCTGGCATTCCCCACATTCACAAGATGTCTTGTCAGAGGTGAAGGAAGGGTTTGGCAATCAGATAAATCTGTGCCGGGACCGAGGATTGAACCCCGGCCGCCAGCATAGAAGTCTGACACCTTACCCCTAGACCACCAGGTCACTTTCAAGTAAATAAAATGGTTTGTTGTTCACTCTTGAGACCACACAGGTATGCCCAGGGGGAAGTTTGTTATAGGTACAAGAGAACTATCACTTGGCCCATGTTTTAGAAGGTGACCAATAGGATTGTTTTCTTGTATTTTTGATTTTCTGGAAGCTTCTAGAGGTATGTAATGTTTTAAGTTGTCTTGCAACCAAGGCCGTAGTCAGTGGGGGAAATTTTATCAACTAAATATATATGGCTTTATTTATGGTTCAAACAATATCAAAATTAAGGTACAAATACAAATTAGGGGGCTGTGTTACCATAAAAGGTACTTTAGAGAGCTTCTAGAGGGGTTTAATATTTATAATTTTTCCTAGCCTCTAGCAGTCAGGGGGTTATGTTGCCATAAAACACACTTCAGATAGCTTTTAGAACTGTTTATCATTTAGAATTTTTTTCAAGCCTCCGGCAATTGGAGGATATCCCCCCCGCCCCCCCCACTCTCTCCCCTACCCGAAATTTTTGGCTGGCTAATGCCTTGCTTGCAACCAGGAGTGGGGGGCTCACTGCTGGTTCTGTTCTCGCGCTGTTCAGTCATGATACGCTTTCAAATAATTTTTATTTAAACGTCCCAAGTTGAGGACTTGTGTTCATTTATTTTCGCGCGGGATAAACAAAAAGAATATACACATTGTAAATCCGCGATTGATATTTAATTAACCTAGTAATTGAGAACTATTGACGGCAATTCTCAAATTATAATTTACAAGTGTCACATATTAATCTAAATAATAGAAGCAATTTAGTGCAATAAAATAACAATTTAATTATATACGGTTTTATTAATTTAATCGGTGACCTGGTGGTCTAGGGGTAAGGTGCCAGACCGGCACAGATTTATCTGATCGCCAGGAGAACCCCCCACCTCTGATAAGACGTGTATTAATCACAATTTGTGAATGTGTGGAATGCCAGGCCTCCACCGTGGTTCGGATCCCACGTTAAACTGTAGGTCCTCCATTTCATCTCACAATCATCCTACCATTACACATTAGCGTAAGTGCGTAAAACCCGAACGGTTAGTAAGACGCGGTGCTAATAATAATTAATTTGATCAACATAAAGCATCCACTATACGATTTCTACAAACTATAATTAAAAAATTAAACACTAACTCCGCACCGACCTCACGTTTTTGTCACTCCAGACGGTGGTATATACAAACTAGCCGCGAAAGTGTTAGCTGCAATTATGACCGTTTCGGCGCGTAGCAACAACACCCCTCAAATATCTACCAAATTGTGAGACAAAAGATCGACTTTTTTTTTAATGGTATGGGACAAGACTCCACTCTGGCTTTAATATATAGACTATGGATAAATGGTAGCTCTTTAGCATCAATTAGCATGGTATCGTCAACAAATAATACGTTGTTACACAACCTTATCTTACATCTTCTTCTTTTATAGGCTATGGCTAGTCACACAACAGTTCGGGACGTTGATGAAATTTACTATAAAGGCTGAGGGCATGCACAATTGATGTGTCAGCTTGCAAAACTGTTTGTACTATGTATCTTAATACCCGTTTGGGCAATCCGTGAAATTACACTCATAGGATAGGGATGAGTAAGGAATAATTTAGAAATTACCTGGATATGCGTGAAAGGAGAGTAGAAAATCATATATCGAAATCCATCTCTGTTCACTCGGCCCGGATTCGAACCGCAAACTCCTAATCACAAGCAAACCAGACTATACGAGGCTAACGCCTTTGTCCGCATAGACACCGGTGTGGGTTAAACCAATCTCACTAAGGAATTAATCCATGGGGCAAGAAATAGAAGCGTGAATTAAAAGGAAATGTACCCGCATTAACGTGTACATGGGATTGCAACAGGGCTAGATTCAAACTTCGACCTTCCCTGCCACTGATATTCCAATCTACTGCGAGCTTGACGCCTTAGGATGCGTGACGAGTGTACACTAACCTAGGGGTACAGGAAGAGTTGGGTGAATTTAAACTCATTATTAGTTGTCTCCGTAGAGATTTTTATTGGAAGAACATTATATGACAGCTTGAAAAGTTATTAGATCTACCTACTTTCATGTATTCAGACGTCGAGTCATGAGATCTGCAGCTGTCACTTTTGGTAGATAATACCAACGTATAAAATATCACAAATAATAAAGTAAAATGTTGTTAATGTTGGCTGCAAAATAAAATTTTGTATTTTCTAAAAATGTTATCCTACCAGAAAAAGCTATAGCGGTAAAAAAAAAAAAAACACATTGAAACTGTTAGGATTTCAATTCCTAGTCTATCGAGCTAGAGTCAAACGATCATGCCAACGTCGGCTATACCTAAACCTGTATGTGGTCCTGGATCGATACCAGATACCCTCAATAGGCTTTCTGCGCCCTGGAATGATCAAACAAAAACTGTAGATTCTTATTCTCACTACGATAATGGAATTTGTAGTATTTTGTTTGAATCTTGTGCTAATTTTTCAGGCACTTCCCACGCTTATTATTATATATTCATCAATGAACAAGCGGAAAATCGCCAGTCTCATCTATTCTGTATTTGCCGGTGACAGAGAGGCGGTAGGTTCAAACCCCTTTGTACAAAGGTTGGTTTTCCCCGTGTGCTCATGTGCTTTCATACACACATGTGCGGGTACATTTCCTCTCGATTATACCTTACTCATTCATGCCTTCATAAGAGTTAGTAGGTACCCTCTTCGGTGGCCGCGTAGTCTAACGCGCTACTCTCGCAGTAGACTAAACTGCCGATAACGGGGAGATCGAGATTCGAATCTCGGTCGAGTGTACTGAGGGTCGTTTTACCTAAATGGTTTTCCACTCACTATCCATACAAACGAGGGTACACTTCCTCTAAAAATAGCTTTCCTTTTCCTTAAAACAATTAGCGTAGTTAGTACATAACATATAACCCGAACGGGTAGTAGTACGCGGCGCCAAGTATCTCTGTTAGACTGTTATCAAAATTTCTACTCACGAAATAATTACCTTCTTCGTGGTTCCTTTAATTTCGTAAATACAATTCTTGCATTTTAGAAGAAACTTAATTTAATAGTAAAAAGAGAAAGAGATATAGAGAAAGAAAAACTCCTAGCGAAGTATAAAATTGCACTACATTAAATGCCCTTAATTGCTTACCACATTCTGCAGCTTCTCTACGACGGGCGACCGAGCGAATAAAGAGGAATGCGCCATTGTTGTAGAACTCAACGTGCGGCGCATATTTCGGGCTGGCACGTCTTCTCGGGACGTTCACGCTCTCCTCGAGATGGCGGGTAGATAACATCCTGTTCGGACCACATTACCCCCTCCCCTCTACAGGTAGATTATTACCTCATTGAATCCGAACCCAAGATGACCAACTATTTCGAACTGAGGCCGGGCGCGGCTTTCAGCCCAAGGACTATTTTAGAAACTTCCAACTTTAAGGTGGAGAATTTGGGGACGCGAGAAAAGATCAGCGTTGTCGCAGTTTTTGTATTAAAACTTTTTTTTTGGTCAAAATAAATAAAATATTGCTCCAGTAAAATCATATAAGTTTCATTTTCTTCGCATGGTGATGATATCAACAGTTGTTGAATGTTTGTCAAGGATGTCTTGGAATTTAATGATAACTTTTTCTCTTCATTTAATAAGTTTCTCATCCAATGTAGGCATGACAATTATTCAACAAACTGTTGATATCCCTTCGGTGGTCGCATGGTTTGGGGCAGGGATCAACAAATGATCTGATCTCCTGGCAATTTTCAGTCGATCGCATAAAAAAAACTACAACGGTATTAAAAGTCGATCTTTCTTTAGTTATTCTAAACTAGCAAATACAACATTAAGTAAAATTAATATTAGTGACAAAAATAACCTTAATCGGTGATAATCGATGTTATAAAAACATTAAATAGGTAGTTTATTATAAAAAAGTATATATTTTTATTTATTCTATGTTTTTTTCCAGAATGGTCGGAACATAATCATTTGAGTAAAGGTTAAAAAAAAATTAATTATTATTATTTAGCACCATGTCTTATTACCCTTTCGATGTATACGCTTAAGTACTAATTACGCTAATGAGTTAGGATTGAGAAGGTTAAATTGAGAGGAAGTGAACCCATATTTGCGTGGAGGGAGAGAAAACCCCTCCCAGTTCAGCCAACCAAGATTCGAGCCTCGACCTCCTTGTCCTCGTCAGTCT
Organism: Timema cristinae; assembly: GCA_039000515.1. Classification (NCBI taxonomy): domain Eukaryota; kingdom Metazoa; phylum Arthropoda; class Insecta; order Phasmatodea; family Timematidae; genus Timema; species Timema cristinae. The sequence continues at coordinate 32,238,479 of JBCFYV010011172.1, read as the reverse complement.
AGTTAAACATGAAACTAGCGCTTTAGCTAACTACGCCACCGAGGCGGGTCAATTTAAGAAATAAAATATAATATAAGACGATATGTGATCGTGGGACCTTTGTTAAGTTGATAAGTCGATTGAGGCCCAAAAAAGGTTGCTGACCACTGGCTTAGGGTTAAATTGTTAGAGACGGAGAGATCGGGGTTTGAATCCCAATCGGGTGTACAGAGAGTAGTATTTACTAAATGGTTTTAGTTGTGGTTTAAATGAGAGTTCTGGCTCACTTCATCCCGTAGGGTTAGCAATTAACTTTGATCTTTCACATAGGATGTGGAGAATCACTTTCTCCCATAAGAATAGCATTGATCCTCCACATTGAGGAGTTGGATCACTTTCTTCTACTTCACTCTCATCAATGGGGAGGGAATGAGGGAGGTGAGTCACTTTCTCCCAAAGTAATAGCATTGATCAGTGGCGGATCAAAATATATTATTTTGGGTGATTGACATTTCTTTAAAGTTTTATCTTGGAACTTCATTACTTTTAACATTATATGTGTATTATTTATAGTTAAAATAAATCTAACATTTGATTTATGAAGCTCCAACAATAAAATCACCCTTACAATCGACCCAATAATGCATGTTCGTTTCCCCGAAAATTACCGAAATAAGCCATACCTTGAGTGGAGTATTTCATTGAATAACTTTTACTACGATTGTTATAATTAAAAACGTAATATTGTCAATATGAGGCAGATTGAAATATTGATTTTCTTTCTCCTAGGATTGATAAGTTCTAGATGGTTTAAGAAACTGTTTAGAATTGCCGGGAACTACATAATCGACCACAAATATGTCGGGTGTCAGGGTTGGGAACCCACAAGGTGAGACAGTTGCTTACTTTATGTGTAGTTATATGCAATTTGGTTCAATAAATTTGGGAAAGCTTGGTAAGAATTTTAATTCTGTCAACTTATATTTTATTTAACTTTAATTTATTCTTAAGTGATTATTTATTTAAAACTTATTATTTTCAACGGACATTGTATTGCGTCGAAGGAAACACCTAATAATGATGCCAATATATTTATCTGATCAATATTTTTTTTTTTACTGGAGTTTCTGTCCCCGCTTTAAAAACCATCCTGATCAGTTGTAATTTTATTGTCTTCTAAGAGACTCATAATGACCGCACTATACAAGGAGGAAATAAATTGACTCCAGCAGTGGGGGAGGGGAGAGACGTAGGAAGAAGCGAGGCTGGACATTGTTGGAAAAGGAAAAAAGACGCGGACGGAAGAAAAAGTAAAAAGGTGTTTTTTTTGCAAGAAAGTCTTGTGATAACGGCAGGTGCCGATTACACCACAATTATGCCAGTAAAAGATATTCCAATGTCTGGAGATAACTTTAATAACTTCCAGAAAACTAGGACTTATAAGTGAGACTGTCTGATCCACTAACATCAAACATCCTCAACGCCGAAAATACATGCAAGACACCATTAATATGAGGTGATATCAACCCAAACTTTAATTGTGATTCATCCTTTGTTTTAAACTACAATATCAACCAGACTTCATTCAACGTTTAACATTTATTGCTTCCAAGTTCAAAGGTTAATATTAATTTTAGCTTAATTCACTGACATTAGAATTTTTCTTGTAGATGTATTTTTTCTGTTTCAACATTGACTCTAGAAAGAAACTTTTTTTTTTTTTTTGCCAAAGTAACGACTTCGACGAATGCAAGGACCTTATTTAGTTTTAATTATTTTAGTGTCCAACGACCAACCTCATTGAGGAAAGGCCTATAGAGGTATACAGTATATATATTTAAGGATTTCCTATTGTTTATTAAATAGTTGCTCGTTCAATAGGCCACTTAAACAGTAAAAGTATATTTTTTCCAACATGACCCAGAGGTCTTGAGAGAGTCCCGTGCTCAATTTTGTTGTTGTAATATTATGTTTGTTTTTTAATTTTACCCTGAGATATTGTAGTAAGGAAATTTTGTTTTTGAACCCAAATATTGTAATCACTTTTTTTTTTTGTCTGAGCAAGTCCCAATTTATTTATCACCTATCTTATGTTGTTTTTTTGTTGACGTCACTGGACCTAATTAATAAATAGATAAATGCTGCATGTAAAATATAATATATAATTCTCTCACTTTCCTATTAAACTACGCATCCTCATTATCGTTAAAGTTGTATTAAAGATTAAAAATAATAAAAATATCCACAGCCTTGTATATTAACACCAACATAAAAGCTGAAAATCATTGTAATTACAACACTGTCCATATTGAAGGGATCACAGTTCAATTAATTTAAATTAGTTGAGAAATGGACACCTAGACACAGGAATTGAGGCCGGGACTTTAAGCTTAGTGCGCTAATGTTATACCAATTAGCTAACCGGGATTCGTGTCGTGTTCAGAGTTATTTTTCACTCATATTTTAAGACAGTCTGTGAGTCTGAGTCTGTGAAATGCGTGGATATTCAGAATAATTTCGCTTTAAAATTAAATTCTTGTGTTGCATACTTGACTGATAACAGTCCTCTCAAGTAGCAGATGGCTCAAGTATGATCACTCGCATAATATTAGTCACTCATATAACCTGACGATTCCACACGTCCATCACAGACACAGCCTTCAACTATAATGAAGAATGACCCGAAAAATGGGTCGAATCTGGATAGCTCGGTGGTAGAGCATCAGTGCCCAAGCCAAAGGTCTCAAGCTCAAATCCCGTGTTCAGTTTTTTTTCAATTTTAAATTAATATATGTGTAAATGGTTAGTAGACTTAATGAAAATCACTATTATTAAAATTTCTAAATTTACCGTAAATATTTGATGTCAGTACTATTTCTATTTTTTTCAGCACATAATGACCGCCCTGCTGATTGCACATCATGATCAGACACTCTACCATTGCGAGTTAAAGGCCGAGAATTCAGTTATCTCAGAAGGTGACTCCACTCCGGCCAGGAGATCTACCAAACCTCAAGCCCTATGTGCCGGTGCACACCCTCTTCTACCCTAAAGTGCCGAGTGAAGGACCGAAAAAGCAATTTTTCCACACGATGTTTCCACGCAGGGTTGTGGAGTTCCAGAACTGCGAGCCCTATGTGCATTATTTTTAATAATGTTACTGGTATTTATGTATTCTTATTTCGATTGAACGATGTACCTCCCGCAACATTTTCGTCCCTACATAACTCACGCAAATACCAAAGTTATTACTGTTCTCTCACTCAACTCAACATGTTTAACTATTAACCTCCATTTTAATTGGAAAATGGAATTAAATTACTGTGCCGTACATCAACATTTGTCTTTTTTATTTCACCTATAGTTCGCATTACAGATAATCTCTAAAATATGAATTACAATAATAAACTCTGTTTATAAAATACTAATTTTGTACTCATGAATTTTCTCGAAATACTAATCATAACTTGTTACAACGGTATATAATTAATGATGCATCGCGTTGGACGATATATTTGGGTGGACGATATATTATGATCTATTTTAATAAATCGATGTTAGCTCACTTCGGTGGCCGCATGGTCTAACGCGCTATTCTTGTGTTGGACTAGCCTGTCGAGGACGGAGAGATAGGGGCTCGATCCCGATCGGGTGCATTGAGGTTTTTTCTTAAATTGTTTTCCACTCTCCCTTCACGCAATGCGGGTGCACTTCATATATTAAAACTTTCCTAGTTCCTAACACATTATTTTAATTATCACATTGGCGTATAGACCGAACGGGTCAATATTAACCCGCATTGCAGGTCACATGACAAACCAAACGTGTTGCTCTCGTGTAAGAGTGTAGAGGACTGGGTTTAAGTTCCGGTCGGATAAACTGAGTTTTCCCCCCCCCCCCCCCCTTCCCCAAATAGTTTTCCACTCTCACTCCGTGAAAATACGAGTACATTCACTCTAAAACACCCTTTTTTCTCTCATTTTCGCTTCAGTATAGTAAACCTTGATCCGATATGTGCTAGTCCACCGCAGAACGCACGACTCACGCCCACCCCTTAGTTAGACTACCCGCGTGGCAATATAAAGTTTATATTTATGGTCATATTGATAAAACTTTGATGCTGCATTACTGTGGGAAGGAAAAGGGTGTTCGCGGTTGACGCCTTAAGTGTTTAATCATGTTCAACGCTAAAGATAACGTCAACATAAATTGCGTTCAAGGTGAGCAGAGAGGGTAATGCCAATGTAACTTAGTGAAATAGACTTAATTAATATATTATTTATTTTTAGCGCGTTCGGATATGCAAATGTATTAATTACGCTTATTTGTTAGGAATGAGGAAGGTTACATTTGGGCGGAATGTACCAACATTTGCATATAGGATGGGAAAACCATTTAGAAAAAAAATCAATACACCCGACCTGGATTTAAACCTCAATTTACCACCATCGGCAGTCTAGTCGATTATGACAGTTACGCCTTAGACAATTTGGTCATTGATGCGGGTCGTGCAAGAGCAGTAGTTCCTAAAGAGGACTGTACCGCCACCTAGAGGGGCGGAGAGATTAACTAGAGGAGCACTTAAGAGTCAAGGGGATGGAAGGAGGGAGCTTTAGGGGGGTGGTTAAATAACTTTAAAGCTAACATTGGGAAAATGTAATCCCTTCATCAAGCCATTCATAGCAGTTATAATCTAGTGAACAGTGAAATAGTTACTAAACGTGCCAGTTTGGTATCTAAGAGACTTGCTAAAATTACTACTAAAGTTTGAAAGTATGTGTAATGTGATTTCCCTCTTTTTCCCCTGTACAATTCAAATGTTATTGTGTTATATCTTACTAAGTGGGTATCGTAAACTCCTACTTTGAATAAAGTTTTTTTTAAATATATTATGGTAGGGAACACTAGAGATGATTCTATGGAACCAACGGGGTGGTCGCACTAAAAAGGTGGAGAGCAATTTTCTTAGAGTTGAATTATCTACCCATAGCAATAATAAATGTTATAAAGCGGAACAGTAAAACACACAGCCAATCTAACGTGGACCAATCAATCTAGGCTGACCTGGCGTGGACCAGCTTTCAATCTATCTACACCCACTAGCGATCCTCGGACCACAGAATCTATAAACTGATTTCGCATTACGCCATTTGATCGATGACCAGAACGCGTTTCGGATCGAACGACACCGAACAAAATCGTATTAATTTACCCTTGTGGCACAAAATCAATGAATCTACAACGCTGTAGGCGTCTGCATTTATATTATGTCCATTAAGTTATGTCTAAATGTATCTATATTATGGAAACTAAATTAACGTATCTTACTCTATGGCTTTAGGGAGTCGAAAGTTTATTGCCGCAATTATCCCTAACTTGAGCTAGTTATATTCAGTCCCCCTCATTACCCTATATCCCTATCTTGAGCTAGTTCTATCCAGTCCAACTCATTACACCCTATCTCTACCTTAAGCTAGTTCTATCCAGTCCACTTCATTCCGCCCTATTTATATCTTGAGCTAGTTCTATCCGGTCTAACTCATTACACCCTATCTCTACCTTAAGCTAGTTCTAGCCAGTCCACCTCATTACAACCTATCCGTATCTTGAGCTAGTTCTATCCCGTCTAACTCATTACACCATATCCCTATCTTGAGCTAGTTGTATCCAGTCCACCTCATTACAACCTTTCTATTTCAGGTCCATTCTATAATGTTATCCTCCCATCTGTGTCTAGGTCTTCCCAATGGTATCTTCCCATTGGGTTTGCCAGTCAATACCCTGAACACGGTTCTAGATTCCACCATACGCGCTGCATGTCCTGCCCACCGGAACTTAACATGTATAAGCAACTTTCTGTCATATGCATGTTATTTATTCCCCACATTTTTGTTTGTGTCTAACGTGCACTTTTTGAGCCGACTGATTATATCAGCACACAACTTATAAATTAACTTAAATCTAGACCAGACACAGCATACAACCCCCGACCGTCAATTCATAACTAATTGCAAAAGGGTAAACCAACATTTCACTAATGATACATTTTTCAGCCAAGCCAGGAATCGAACTCGGGGAGCCTTAGTTCAGTAAACAGACATTCTACCGACTGAGCTACGGTGTTGAACTCCGCATTATTAATATGGTTAAAGTATGGGTAAGAGAGAAAGCACTATTGCACGAATTACAATTCTTAATCTTTCAGAGCATTAAAACACAAACAGGTTTATTTTACAACATTAATTCTTAAGTTGCCAAAGAAAATATAAATAGAATATAAACGTTAGCATTTTGGTGTTATTAGAATGTATTAATTATAAAATTATTATATTCTGTTCAGTGGTAAAATTAATTGCCAAAGTCTGGTTGCTAAGTTTGTCTTATAATTATTATTTTTGAAAAACATTTGAAATGCTTAGTATAGAACGTATAAGAATATTAAGAATAATAAAATTCAGTTTTAGGTTAGTTTAAGTTGAACAAGTTGTACTAGAGTCTAGACTGACGTGAAAGAAACATAAATATGTAATATAAATAAAACATATATGCACAATATTTAAATGATATTTATAAATATTTGGTAATAATAATTACAAGTTATGATACATTTTAATTATGAATATGTTGAAATTGTGGCCATCATCTAAAATGTAGGTACATTTAGGTACAGTTCCCTTTAATAACACGACGTGGGAGACTCAAGCACATAGTTTTAATTTCTGACCCGAGGATGATACCGCTGGTGCATTGCCACATGTCATAGTCAAAATAATTGTGCAGCTCTTGCAGCCAGAAATCAAGGAATAGGGAACTACAGATAAAAAATAAATTCAATTTTTACTTTTCAAATTTAATAATTTTTCTGTCATTTTTCACGAGTAATACATTAAATTTTCAATATATGCATAGTCACATCATCCTTTGATCCTTTCAACTTAGTTTTAAGTGTAATTGACTCAAATGTCTATTTTAAAATGTGCTTAATTTTTAGATGTTTGTCACAATTACAACATATTCATAAACAAAATGTATTATAACTTGTAATTATTACTACCAAATTTTTTACAAATATCATTTAAATACTGTGCATATATAAATATTTCACGTCAATCTAGTACAACTTGTCTAACTTAAATTAACCTAAAATTTTTTTTTTAGTATTTATAATTACTATATTGGGCTAACCCATAAGTAAGATGTGTAAGAGCTCTATATACACATATGATTTAAAATTTTAATTAAAACTATTGGAATTTAGAATATTCTTCATCTTGTGAATGTGGGGAATGCCAGGCCTCCACCGTGGTTCGGATTCCACGTTAAACTGTAGGTCCTCCATTTCATCTCACAATCACCCTACCATTACACATTAGCGTGAGTGCGTATAACCCGAACGGGTAGTAAGACGCGGTGCTATAATAATAATAATAATAATAATAAAATAATAATAATAATAATAGAATATTCTTAAGGATACGAAGGATTCTAGGATTGGAAGGACCTTTCCCAGTTTAAAGACAACCAACAAAAAAAGACTAATTTGTATACGTCAGTTACTAACTTAAATAGTTTCTGCCTTTCTGTACCGTGGGAAGTACGATTTATACGCTTTCAATGGAGCTTATATTATAGTATACTGTACAGTGTACACGAATACCTCATAAATTAGGTTTGAAGTGTTGAGACAATGATCAGGGAAACTGGTTGGTTAGTTAGTTGAAGGTACTGGATCCGATATCATGTTGAGCTTAAGATAAAATACAACTCCAGCTCCAGTTATCCAGTTATTTAGACGATGAATTTGATGCCGGTGTTCAGGTTTATCACACGGCTTTAAACAAGGCGTTCAACAAAACAAGTTCCGAAAAATTTCAGGAATAAAATATAGTCTTGTATCCAACCAGCAAAACCCAGCTTACAAAGGTTCATTCAAAAAACCTTTATTTTTAGAAAATAAAATGATCCCTTTTAAAAAAAATATATGCAGGCTTCGTGTGGTTTTAAAAATGCTAATTACCTTTATTATTTATTATTGTAAGATCATAGGGGATTTGATTAAATCCTTCGACTTTTCCTGATTTTACAAACTACTGGACACCTTGTATCGAATTCTGAATTAAATAAAACTAATCCTTAGCAAACAGTGTTTTGTATATAGTAGTGAGCAAACATTAGTGGGAACAATAAGAAGGTCCCACCTGAAAAAATAAATTGTATAATTCCAACGCTTGGCATTGAACATGACCATCCTCTTTATTCTAGTTTCAATTATTTGGTTTCGATTATCAACGTAATGAGCTAGAAAACATGAAAGGTTAGGAGAGCGTTTAGAAAAAGTGGTTCTTGACTTGAATAGCTATCTCTAAATAATCAAAAAGCTCAAGAATTAAGAACACCTACAGATTTAATTACAATTAGATTAGATACTTTAGATGATAAAATCGTGTGATTATATCAACTTCTAAAAGTCAAAAAAAATTGTTTTCTTTTTATTTAAATCCTATTTTATCAAAGTACCGTATGTATAAATTAATAGCTTAATTATCATTTATTGCCCTTCCTTATGAACTGGGAATGTATTTTAATCGAAATGTATAGATTTTCCCATAGTGAGTGTTAGTGTAGTTTCTTTACATAAACCCTCCTCACCATATCCGCTAGTCCTGACATTAGAAAGTACGGCCGGCAGAGTTAGATGTGAAGTGAACTGTTTGATTATGAATCACTAATGTAAGAAAAACTGTTTCCTATTCCCCACCCCAGACGAATGGTGGTAAGCTTTCTTATGATTTACTTCTCTGCTTCGGTGGTAACATGGTCTAAAGCGTCACTCTCGCAATAGACTAGAACGCCGATGACAAGGGGATCGGGGTTCGAATCACTGTCGGGTGTACTGAGGGTAGTTTTTTCTCAAATGTTTTAACACCCTCTCTATCCAAACAAATGCAAGTACACTTCTTCTAAATTCAACCTTCCTCATCCCTAGCACATTAGCGTAGTTAGTACATATGTGTATAACCTGAACACGTAGTATGACGCGGTGATAAAAAAAATACTTCTCCAGAATCAGTTGCTTTTCAAATCCCTGACTGGTACTAGAACGTTTAAAAGTAAATTAATGAAAAACAAAACAAACTCCTACAAATTGTTTCCTGGCGATGGCGAGGTCAAAGTTCGAATCTTGCTTGGATTCAATGAGGGTAATTTTCAACATGCGATTAATCGCAGTGGTTTTTCCATCCGCGTTCATCGCTAATGATGCCGTGGTTCCTCTAGTTACCCTTCTCATCCGAAAACCTTAGATTAGCTTGTTAAATAAACATTACGTTGAAGAATGTAAACTAAAAATACGTTTGCACACGACCAGATGTAGCTCAACTTTTGACACCCCTTTTAGGAACACGCCAGTAACACAATACCGGTCTAGTGCACTTATAAAAAAAGGTAATTTCTTCAAGCACACCAGCTATTATCGGCCTGATAGTAAGAGGTCAGGAACAGGAAGGTTGCTTTAGAACAGCGGTTCTCAAACTTTTAGCCTCCAGGAACCCTTTACACCTCTAAAATAACTGTGGAACCCCAAAAAGATTTTGTTTAGGTAGATTATTTATATCTATAGATGTTTACCGCATTAGAATTTTAAACTATGAGACATTTTGTAATATAGTATATTTATTAAATAACTTAATTTTAATAATAAATAATTATTAATTAATCATAAATTAATTAATAAATAAAACCACTACTAATTTTCTTAAACATAATTTTTATTTTTTCCAAAATATTTTTTTTGTGGGAAGAGTGGAAATGTTTAACATTTTGCAAATCTCTTTAATGGCCGGTTTAAGAGATGACATTTGGAATCACATTTCTTCTTCTGCATTGAATATGTTGCAATATTCTTTTTTAGTTAAAGTGTATTTGAAAATACAGCTCCACAAAGATTCTAAATTCTAAGATACCCTGAAGGAGTCTCGGGGAGCCACAGGGCGGCTCCGAGGAACACACTTTGAGAAATGAGGATGAAGAAAATAACTCCAGTGTGAATCCGGTCCGCCGTTGACAGAAATAGGGCCCTGGGAAAACTTAGTTTGCGGGCTCCCCAGTTATATGCCTCACCCCCACTCCCCAAAAAAATAATTTAAAAACTTAATTTTTGTTAAACGTTATTACAGTAGTTTTCACCGATATATCAATTTTCAGTCCTATGATGTATCAGGAAATGCCGTAAAAAGTAAATATATGTCAAACTAATTATATAGCCATGTTTTATACATAAGCCAATAAGGGTTGATTTCTCCCCAACCCTTCGTTTGATTTTATTTGTCAACAAACTTGATGTGTATAAAGGTACAAGAATAACTGTGCCAAGTTTGAATTAAATTGGTTTGATGTAGTCAGACGTTATCGTGAGACATTTCTACCAATGACAGACAGAGACAAATGCAAATTGGTGGAGTTAAAACAGAGAACTCGCTTCACTCGTTAAATAAATAAAACCCCATGATTATGTTTTTATTTGTTTTTACACTCTGACAATATGTGTTAGAGATCACCTATACGAGAGCACAGGTAAAAATTCCCACTCAAACTTGTTTTTTCCCCCGTTTCATCTAAGAAAGCGCGGGGGCCCTGTGCGGTCACCGTTTACACACCTCTTTAGGGCATCCCTGCCCGACCGAGATTCAAACCTCGATCTGCCCTTCATAGGCGAACCAGTATATTGCAAGTGTTTGAGCACATGTGCGGGTGTCTAAATAGCTGCACTCCCTCACCAAAGTGTGGCCGGCCTTACTCTAGGGAAGATTTCCCCCACTTGCTTATGGTCGTTGCCCTACCTCGGGAGGTGTTTACAGAGCCAAGAAGAGTTGTTGAACCTTAGAATATTAGGCTGGCAATTAAGTTTTTCGAACGTTTTACGAGCCTGGGGCCACGAGTCACGCGATACAATACGCGGGAAGGACATTGTCAGTGGACTAGCTGTTAGCGCGCCTGACTATGACCCGGGAGGTCAATAGTTTAGGTCACGACATAGTTCACAACTTACTCAAGATGGATGCTTGGAGCAGCTCCTTACAAACACCCTTATGATCTTCCTGTTTCCAACTTAAGCTACCTAATAAATGGTTTAAATCGAAAATAGGCAAATAAATAATATTAGAGTTAATAACTAGGCCTTTAATGCCTTTTTGATCAAAATTAATTTAAAGCTTATGAAATGTAAGATTAAAATGATTATCTAGGGTACCAGTGAATTGTGAATGCCATAATATTTTATATATACTAGTATATTATACATGTTTACACAAACTGTAACCAACCAACTACCTCTAAGGTAGGATGGAAGGGAACGTGAATTAAAACCAGTATTTTTGTAGTTTTTATCAAATTTGTTTTAAACTAAATGCCCTTATTAAAGAATATTTAAACTATTGTGTCAAAAAAAATCCATATAAACAGGAAAAATACAGGCCTTGACACACGTTTTATTCCATCCCACATTAATCTCTCGGTAAAAAAAAAAGTTATTCCAAGTTATGGTGCCAGTGGCACAACAAAGGGAAGGTAGGTATAAACAGGGTAGTGACCTCCCCCAATACTACAAATTACCTTAATAAGAACTTTAATCAGATGAAATAGAAGCAATATAGAGCATAAAGACGTGTCGAAAATGTAGGTAATATTTGAATACCAGGATCACGACTTGATATTCTAAAGGCATACCACCATGAAAATTCAAAGTGCCTCTAGAATTACCATTTGAAAAAATTACAAAAATGATAACGCTTCAATACATCGAAGCAAGGCCTTAGTCAAATATCGCACTAAGCTAAGACTAAGTGAGTTTATCTTTCACTAGATTTCAAACTGACAAAGTTATCAGATCTGATTAGGCAATGTATTAAGGCACTATGCCTTAGAGGTCTCAATCATAACATGTAACCAATGACTTAACATCTTTTTAAAATAATAATAATTAATATCTACTGATGGAAGAGAAACTCACGTTAAACTTTTAATTCTGTGAAATTAAAAAAAAAAGTATTATACAAGTATGTTAAAACTGGAACTAGCTAATTTATAAAGAACGAATATTATCAATTTAGTTCATAAACTGCTTGTTTTTAAATGTTATAAATCATTTTCAAAGAACCAAACAAGAGTAAGCCTAAATAAATTTAGCACAGTTAAGTGATTTTTAAATAACCATCAACTTAAAAAAAAAGTTATTTACAGAAATTACATTGGTTACCGGTAAATAGTTTCTATAAGATAACAAATCCAAATATATTTTAGCGACATTCAATATTCACAAAATGTATTGGACTTTTGTTAGGATTACTGTTTGATCCCGCCCATATATCAAGAAATTTGAATGTGGGCTACGGCCTTGATCGTATGCCCCTCACTTTTAAGACACCATGTCGGAGTGAATCACAAAATGTTGAGCCCCACGACCGAAACACACACTCCTGGTAGCCATGAAATGCCTGGCCAATACCAGGTGACGGGGAGGTCGGCAACCTGCCAGCCGCAATCGCGTGTAGTAGATAACAGGCCCTGTTACACGATGACATGTCGGTGAAGGCAAAGAACGAGGGAACATCGAGTAACGGGGGTTATATCGAATAACACGTGAGTGGTACAACCTTCGAACATCCGTCAAAGTGTCCTGACTTGACAAATAGAACTGCCACTTATCGATTATGCTAAGTTCTGTGAAAGGACAGGAATAGAAAATCAACCCAAGTTAAAAATTAATTATATCTAGATTAAAAATTACAACTGGATGTGGGAATCAAACCCGGAACCTTCAGGATTAGCCGGGATCACGATCAACTTAACGTTTACTAAACTTTGAGTTATCCAGAGTGAACGTTTTGGAATTTAATTGGTAAACAGTCGGTGACCTGGTGGTTTAGAGGTAAGGTGTCGGACTTTGTGCTGAGGGTCCGGGGTTCAGTCCTCGGTCCCGGCATAGATTTAGTGATTGCCAAACCCTTCCTTCACCTCTGACAAACGTGTATTAATCACAATTTGTGAATGTGGGGAATGCCAGGCCTCCACTGTGGTTCGGATCCCACGTTAAACTGTAGGTCCTCCATTTCATCTCACAATCACCCTACCATTACACATTAGCGTAAGTGCGTACAACCCGAACGGGTAGTAAGACGCGGTGCTAATAATAATATGTTTTGCCTGAGTTTTTACGTTAAGTTACGTGAAATCTGATCACACACTGTGTTTATTTACGTTACGCGAACATTAAGTGAACGTTACATTACGTTAACGTTATGGTTATGTTATTGTGATCCCGGCATTAGAGAGCAAATGCTCTTACCAATGAGCCACCCAGAAATGGTCCGTGCCCGGGATTGCTCTTCGTTCATAGACAGATTCTGTGATAGACGCGTGAATTCATCTATTCCTAAAGCTAGCGTTGAATCACAGGTAAAGTAAGCCTGACTCGGAAGGTCGGATTCACCTGCCGCTCTTACAAACTTTAATTGCCCAGGGTTGGAGATATATTGGTCCTGTGTTTATTAGTCTAGGCATAACAAGGTCCATTTAAAAACGTTTTCGGTTTTATTATCTATGCAGAGAGAAGAGTATAAGTAAAAAATAAAACACGTGAATAGTCACTTAATTAATTATTATTGTGTTGACAGCAGTTTAATCTTTTATCATCGTATAACATCATTCTTACAATCTTGTTTAAAACGGAGATTTCGTTTGGGAACATGAAGAGAGAGATAATGATCCATAATTAAAGCGAAAATGAGTCTATTAACAAGATTTGGTGAAAGACAAAGACCGAAAGAGAATCAAGCTCTTCTAAAAATGAAAAACACGCTTCATTATATATATATATCTTGTTTTCTGTGTCTTACTATCCGTTCGGTCTATCAACATAAACTGATGAGGTAGAAATGAGAATGGCAGAATTTTAGAAGTGTATCAGAATTTAAGTGGAGTAAAATTGGGGAGAGCTTTATATATAAAAAAATACAACCTTCATTGCACCCGGCTGAGACGAACCCTAAGCCGGAAAACAATATAAGGCGAGCCCGCTTCGGTGGCCGTATAGTCTAACGCATTACTCTTGCAGTAGACTAGACTGCCGATGACGATGATATCGAGGTTCTAATCCCAGTCGTCGGCTGTAATGAGTCTCCCCCCCCCCTCCCCAAATGGTTCTACATTCTCCATCAACGCATATGCGGGAGCATTAATTATAAAGTCAACCTTCCTCATCCATTACGTATTAGCGTAATCATTCTTACGACAACCGAGCGGGGCGTGAGACGCGGTGACAATGAACCAAACAAGAGACCCGTGACTCAAGGTTTTCAGATTAATAACATCAGTTTAATCGATATTTTAAAGGTCGTATCAGTCCGTCGAAGGACATTCGGAGTTGAACAAACCTAGTCACAACTGATTACTGTACACGGGATTGGTTCACATGGTGGGAGATTCTCCGCTTAACCTCAATATCACCTTTACCAGCTCAAGGTAAACCTAATGTGCTGTTATTTTTCTTTCTTACTGTTCTTTCGAACTATCAGAGAGAGTAGCACAGACTGAAAGAGCGGATTATAAGTTAATGCGTCAGCACTTGTCTGGAGAACCGTCGGAAAGCGACTCGCGTAACACAACTTACTTCCAGTGCACCCAAAAAGAATTCAATCAGTGACCTCTTTAGCTAGGGGATAATTGTGTCGGTAAAAAAGGTGTTTACTTATAATGGAAGATGATGTAATTAGTTCTGTGTACTCGCGTACAAATAATATAGTAGCAACAAATGTAGCCAAGATTTCCGCACCTAAGATTTGTAAACCTAAGCGTATAGTCAAAAATACAAGGACAAGCGCCAACTCTTATGTATAGATAACCCATATGAGAGCTACCCTTACCAGTGGACATACGGTATTAAACGTCAGGCTCATTAATACACTTAATTACCTGTGACGAGGGAACCTTGATTCGAATTTCAACCGCGTGTACTGGAAGTGGTTTCCTAAATGTGATTAATGAGCGTGGTTTTCCCTTCCTCTCTCACCGCTGATGGTGTATCTACTCCAAACAATTTTCCATTATCTATATCTCTGAATTTTGACCGCTAATAACCTAATCATTAAAAAAAATGTGAGCACTAAACCCACTTTTTAAGGACACAACTATCGCACCAAATTGGGGTTGAAGCAGGACATCGTAAAGCCTGAATGTTGACCTCCTTAAGCTCAAGGATATCGGGGACAGGTCAACTATGAAAAGGTGTTCCCCCACTCCCTGACAACTCGGGAGTACGAGACGGGTCAAGGGTGACCTTGAATAAACCTGGTGAAAGTCCACAACTTATTAGAGTTATAGATTAATTTCTCAAAACAGCAAGTAGAATTTTATGCAGAGATCATTATTAAAGAAAGAAAAAAGGAGTTTTAAAATAACTCGGTACGAAGACATCTAAACCTTTGACACGGAGCAAGTAAATTGTGGAAGTGGGATGACAATATTAATTTGTTTTCATCAACAGCAGTGCTTTATTATATTATTATTAATAATAATTTATCATGGCGAAGTGTGAAGTAATGGTAATGACAAGAAAGAGGATAAGGCCTAATACAGCGAAAGGTGAACGTAGAGAGGATTTAATGAGAAGAGGACAGAAAGGAGAGTTGTTCTATAGGTACGTAAGAGATATGTTATGAAGAATAGAAGTGCCCTTGAAGTGTAAGGAAGTGTTGTACAGGGCATACTTTGTACCCATAGTAACACATGCAGCAGAAACATGGACATTGAATGTAAGAGAGACCAGGAAAGTGGAGGCCATGGGAATGAAGTTTGTGAGGAGCATGTTAGCTGTCACAAGGAGGAACAGGATTAGTAATGAAGTTATCTGGGAGTACATGAGATAGTAGAGGAAGCAAGACTGAGATGGTATGGGCACGTAATGAGGATAGAAAAAGATAGGATGCCAAAGAAAATGTTGGGAATGAAGTGTGTAGGAAAAAGACCGCAAGGGGGACGGGGGGGCGGGGGGGGGGGCAAGAAAGAGATCTGGAAGAATCAGATAACAAAGTGTGCAAGTGAGAGGAGAAGAATAGAAGAAATTAATGTTGTAATAATTGTGGAAGGATAGATAAAGATGGAGGCATTTTACTAATCTGACCCGTCACAGGCTTCAGACAGATGATGATAATGAGTATTTTTTATAGATCTGCAGATGATCGTCAAGGTAGTTATTATTATTATTATTATTATTATTATTAGCACCGCGTCTTGCTACCCGTTCGGGTTATACGCACTTACGCTAATGTGTAATGGTAGGGTGATTGTGAGATGAAATGGAGGACCTACAGTTTAACGTGGAATCCGAACCACGGTGGAGGCCTGGCATTCCCCACATTCACAAGATGTCTTGTCAGAGGTGAAGGAAGGGTTTGGTCAAGGTAGTTCACACAATACCTGACAAAGAAGGTAGGAGTTAAATCTCGACAATCTGAACTTTATTTATACAAAATGGCAAAAACAGATGCATTAAGTAATTTGATTTAGAAGGTTTAAGCTTTTTATTGAGCTGTTCAATATCTTTTGTGCACCCCATACTAATTTCCATAAGTTATTAGTACAATAATGAGATAAGGATGAGAACGTTAGAATTTTAAGGAAATGTATCCGAATTTGCGTGGGAAGAAGAGTGAGAAACAATTTAAGGCAAACTCAACCCAAGTACACTTTATTGAGATTCAAACTCTGTACACCTCGTTACTGGCAAAACAGATCCGTTGAACCTGACGTCTTAATCCATGTGTCCATTAATGAAGGTAGATTTTTTAAAATTCACCACATCTTACTACCCGTTTGGGTTATACACCTATGTAATAATTACACTAATGTGTTAGGGATAAGGATGGTTTAATTTTAAAAAAGTGTAGCCGCATTTGCGTGAGAGAGAGAGAGAGAGAGTGGAAAATAATTTAGGGGAACATATTTTCAGTACACCTGACCGGGCTTGAACCCTGATTTCCCTGTCTTCGTTAGTCTAGTCTATTGCGAGAGTAGCACCCTAGACCATGCAGCCACCAAATCGGATAGATTTTAATTAAATAATTATTGGCACAACCTAACAAACGTGCTCAAGAATTTTAAGGAAACTCTCCAGTTTGCCTTGGAAAAGATTGGAAACTACAACTGAGAAAAAAAAGTCATTAAATGCACCCGTTTGAGAATTAAACCCTGACTTTACGGATCGAATTGGTGCATGGACGTCACTAGCTATTGATTATTGAAGAGGATGGGGTAGAGAACAAATTAATTCTTAATTCAAAAATACAAATAATTGAGCACCAACTGAATAACACGAATATAACAGAATTAATTATATAAATTAACTTCAATATTTATGCACTGTTTAAAGTAAGACTTTTCAATTTTATAACTAACACCAACCATAATTTATTCTAAAAGTACTAAGAGTGTTTCAATGGAGCTGATTATTATAGGAGGAAGTGACCACGCCTCCTCCCTTCGGTAACAATGCCCGTAAATTCAAACACGCTAGTACATATCTAGCCTCGCTGCTAGACCTAAAAAAAGCAAGGCCTTCATAATTTATAAAAACTTTGGTAGGTTAAACATTATGACACTGCAAATCCTCGTTAGAAAATATACTAACGCTAGAATTTACACAATTCGAGCTTAAGGGCAAACCCACACACAATTACTAAATTGTACCTACCCAAGGCATCAAACCGGTAACCCCTGCGCATATAGTCAACATGTCTAACCACTGTACCACGGAGACGAGTCACTAAATTCAAGTCCCCTATAATCCCTCAGAATCTTAGAATAAAGTGCTTTAGTGCTTTATTTAATTCCTGGACCATAGAGACGTCAATTGACAAAAGAGCGACAATTTAGAGCCCGGCTGACCAAGGGACTGGCGGCGCCAGAGATGCACAGCAAAATAAAGACATAAGGTCTATGTTATTGTTTATCAACCGGTGGTCCGGGAACCAGTCCCACCAGGTAGGATTGTTGCTAGCTAGTCAGCAAAAAAATGTTCTAATTTACAGCTCAAGTTTTAATGGAATTACCTTTTCTGACATCTAGAAAAATTACTACAATATATATTGTATGTTCTAGAATTAACTTAGTTTGTAAGTAATGTGCTGAAATGATCAGTGGGTTTAGAAATGCACGTTCGATACCCCTAAATTAATTGTAAAGGCTTACCGGTGATGTCGAAAGGGGTGAGTACGTAGAGGGTCGCGGGTAGCATTCCAGGCCTCTCCACCAGGGCTTCCCTGACGCATTGCATGCAACAACGGGGACAACAAGGATCGCCGGGGACTCCTCCTCGGGGCGGGAGGGGCAGGCTCAAATAGCGTCAGGTCCAGGCCCTCCATATCACTCTCTCCCTCGCACTCGCCGCAAGTGTCGGAGAACGGCTCGAAATCGCCGCTGTTCACCACCGCGTCCTCCTCCTCTTCCTCGCCGTCGTCGTAGTCCTCAATGTCAGTGGTGGGAACGTGGCAAGCTCCCGCCGGGTCCAGGTAGTCCCGCCACGACCCACGGACGCGTCGCGCCTCCCACTGGGGGGATCCGGGAACTCGCAGAACTTCCGGGACGAGCTCCTTCAACTCCATGACGCATCACTTCCTACATCCGAACCACCCTTTTCTTCACGACGCCTTCACGATATACTGACAAGAGCTCGCCAAACAATAGGTAGGTGTATCGATATTGGACACTATAGAGACGTTCAACAGATTTTTCGTTAACTCATTCGCGTGATCTCAAGCGTTAGATTGTTCACTTTCCTTGAAAATAATTCACAAGACTTTTCACTTATCAAGGTTCAACAAGTAATAAAATAAATTGTTTTTAACTTATATCTGTTGCTTAAACCCTTAATGGAATCGACCACAAATCCACTCAACGTTTCCTCTTCCCTTCTGAGTAACCTCAAGACAAATTCAATAAAATACTGGAAACCTAATGTACCATCCTTTTCTTAAACCCAAAATATAAGGCTCGACGAATGAATAAGACAAACAGAACAACATCCCATAGCCAATCTAGAACAATTTTACTACCCTAGAAAATATCCTGAAACAAAGATCCTGAATCTTGGAGGTTTTGCTGATTTCACATCTCTAATTTAATGTCTGACCCTTAAACCAACAAATAAATTACGCCTCTAATGACACCGTTCGAAGATGTTTCTCTTCTACAAGGTTTGTATCCGATGTTACGGCTTGATTACACGCCCTACTTTGTCCACCGAGAGCTAGGATGGAGTGCGAAGCGGGATTCTAAAAGACTAGCGCATGGATTAAGGCTTCCTTCGTTGAATGCACTCCGTCCTTAAATGGTAATGATTTTAAATCAAGAGTCACCAACAATATTAAAGGAAAGTAGAGAAGTTTACGACGGCGTTTCCGCATGTACTGCTAGGTCTATATCGCGAAAAACTCAACTGATGAATTGATTTCCATTTACGGCCACAGTTCATTAATTTGAAATTACTACCAAGCTTGTGATCTAACGAGGTCGATGACGAAAGAAGCATTCGTTAAGTTGTGGGAGAGGGGAGTATTCCGTGCACGACACACAACGAAAATAGATAGACATCAGGTTCACGGTTTGATTACCCACAATTGCTGTTGTGGGACATTATATAAAAAAGATACAATTATGTTACATAACTAGCATAAATTACAAACGCAAACAAACCATAGTTGTAAAGAGGACAGTCGTGTGGTAAAAAAAAAAAGTTTACGCAATGATTAGTTCCTGTATTTTGTTGGTACGATGTAAGCATTAAAGGATAACGTCCCGGCCTATTCTTGTGAAATAAACCCGCGTTTTAAATACAAGTTTACATATGGATATGTATTTCGTGGGTGAACAAAAAAATAGCACTCTTAAGCGTTAAGATAAAAACTTTACTAGAGTTGTGAAAGACACACCTTGGGCCAAAAATAGTCTACATTTTTTTTTATAAATAATTAATACGCGTGAAAGTTTATGATGAGATGATACCATTGCCAATCAATACTCTGTGTGATTTCCCATATGTTTGCTACACCACGTGACAAGAAAAAGAGACGTCGAATCAGTAGCGCGACCTACGAGAATGGACCAGGAAGCTGCGAAAGACTCCGAAAGGTGAACCTGTCAGGTAAAAGGTAGCAGCTGACCCAGCTGTGAGAACCACTAGCCACCGTTGTTCGACTGTACAGGCGATATTATGCGACAGAGGAAAAAAAACAAAACACATTCACTCGTAAACAAAAGCTTCAAAGTTTTGAGTTGTGATTTTAACATCTCGAGAATTGGAATTAGTTTTCCACTAACACTAAATTCCCACGATTGGTTTAGTTTAAGAGTGTAATAAATATGCACTGATGTAACAACACTTTTGAAGTGACATTCCTTCATATTTGGTTTTCCATTGTGTCGTAATCAAACTAAAACATGCACTTTAATAAATACCAACATAATTATAAAGTTATATTAGATCACTGTAAAATACACTATTCAATTCATTTAAATATGTTGACATATAATTATAAATATAAAACGTGTACGCGTATCTTATGATGCACATAATTTAACTTTTAAAATCTGATTATTTCAAGAAAAATTTCCTTTGTCACTATTTGAAAAACTATTTGAATTATAATGACATGTTTTAAAATAAAATTTAATGAACCATATGCAGAGTATACTTTTTCTTATTAGTTACAGATGTTTCCTCAATCACACTTTTTTTTTTGCGTGAAATAACTCTCGGTTTAAATAAGCTGCGGTAAGATTAAACTCGATGATAAAACTATTACCGGTTCGAATCGAACGAATGACCGCACGACCTATCGCCCCCACCGTGTGTATAGCCGCCACTCGACAACACATTTGACTGAGCCGCCTAGCGGGTTTGAATTTAGAAGATTCCAGCTTTGCCGCCTCGCCGCCGTGATCGCTAGCGAAGCCGCGCGCACTGGATGATGCACCTGTTTTCGAATGTCCTCCGCGGCCGGACACGAACTTGCCCGACCACGCACGAACTCAACTGGTGGTCAGCACAACAATGTAATCTATTATATCATCACTCGAATGAGATGAAAAGTTTACTCACCAAAGGAACGGTTCCGGTTGTCAGGTGGCTCTGTGTTTAACTTCCGGTTGGTGAATATATTTTTTTAAATAAAGCAAGTGAATATTTTGTGAAAGATTTCTCCCAAAGCTGGAGTTCACCAGCTATGTTTTTTTTTTAAATTACTTTTACAAGCGACGTAAATTGACTTTCATTGGTAAAAAAAAAGGTGATAACTATTCTAAGTTTCATAGGTAGGACATTTTATAAAATAGAAACACATTTATTTTGCGGTCAACAATGATTAAATTTTACTGTATTATGTATTATTTTAAAGGTGTTGATTAATATCTATCAAAAGCTGCAGATCACATGAGCTGACATATAAAAACATAAGACTAGTATATCTAGTTTTTTTTATATAAGTAAAATAAAACCCTTCCTACTAAAATTGGACTGTAAAAATCCGTTTAAAGTATATTTAAGTGTTTATAAAAGCATAAGGCTATCGAGAATAGTATTCACCTAAATAGGCTGTTTTAGAAAAACAAGAAGAACCAAACACTTTAATACATTTTTGGCTTAGTACCTTAAAAAAGATTTTCATAATTTTTTTGTTAATGAAAAATAAATGTGAATGATAGCCGAATCAGTGATCGCATTGTCTAACGCGTCACTCTCACATAAGAATAGTTTGCGAGGTCAGGGTGTTTTTTACTTAAATGGTTTCTTATCCTCCCTCCACGCAAATAAGGTTATCTTGAGCTACTATAGTCATGAGACTAACCCACCTAAAAAGTGATTAAAACACCATAATAAAATGAGAATATTCCCTAGTTGAAAATACTGTGCGTTTTATGGTCGAATGGTTGAGTAAAGTAAGCGCCGTGTATTTCCGCGCCACAGGATACGGATCTTAGCGGTCTAGTGAACATGGTTTGGCTTTTGTACAAACAGGCCCTTGCTCGCATCTCTAAAGGTACATTAAAATATATTCCATGTCTGAGATGTTGAGAGTGCGTATGTTAACAAGTTATTGCTCGGGCCCTTCAATGGGTTTTTTAGTACCTCATCTTACTAGCCTTTCGGCTTATACGCCTAAGTACTAATTACTCTAATGTGTTAAGGATGACGAAGGTCAAATATGAAAAAGTGTAAATTCATTTGCGTAGAGGGTAGAGTAGAAAATCATTTAGTGAAAATCCCTCTCAGTACATTCGGCTGGGATCGATTTCCGATCTCTATATCACCGGCAGTCTATAGTCTATTGCGAGAGTTACGCCTTGGACTATGAGGTCACCGAAGCGGGTTGGCGCCCTTCAAAAGCCCTTTCTTGTGGTAAAGTGGTTTGAGCGTTCTACTTACAGCACACGTGCCAAACTATTAAGGGCCACATAGAACAATGAAATACTAATGAGGCCGCATTTAAGAAAATTCAATATTGTAGCCATCTTTAGTCAAATAAACTAAATTTTAAAATTAATACTATCACAAAAAGAAAATCAAGATTATATAAAATGTTAAGAGATATCCTGTAATTCCCCCCTAGAAATCTGAGACTATTTTTTGTAGCAATGGTGCGAATCAGGCTCACCGCGAGCGAGAGGGGGGGGGGGGATACATTATTGGTACAATGGCACCAGGCCCGGATAAACAATAAAATACCCATCCGTTCTAAATAAGGATTTCCTTTTGAGGAAAAATCAAGCAAGCAAGTTGCATAAGAGGGGTGGGACAGGGGCAATATATATATATATATATAATATATATAATGTTGTGTGTGTGTGTGTATAAAAACTCGCCCTCTTCTATATTAATACCAAACATGGCACATAATTGGTGCGCAAATTTAACCATTTTTGGGAAACAATCTCTGGTGAGTTAAAAAAATGTGTATACTAGCCTCTCACTTCCTAGAACTCTTCATTCCTTATACCTACAACAGAAGGGCTTGACTGTGCCGATTTCAGGTAGTTCTAAAGTCTCCCAGCCAAGGTTTATAATAAGGGAAGTCTCGAAAAATGTTACCTAATTTTAAAAAATAAGTAATTATATTGATTAATTATTATAAATATAATTACTACATATACATTGACCAGTTTCTCACAGAGAAGAATCAACATCGATCACTTTTATCAAACACTGACTGGCCTTGGAAGTGGCATTTTTTTTACAGACGTGACTGGACATATAACTTGAATATAAATTTTCTTGATGAAACAAATTTGGTTTATGATCTATTTGCGCATGTCAAGGCATTCAGGGCAAAAATTATGCTATTTGAAGAGCAGGTTAACGTTACTTTGACCCGAAAAAATGTGTAAAATATATTATGTGGCTCGCATAGCAAAACGTTTGGAGACCCCTGACTTAGATCATACGGCCATCGTAGCAGGTAGGCGGTTGAGCAACTTGATTCTAAGTAATTGTGTTTCCACAACCATATTAGATTAAGTTAACAAATCAAGTTCTAGCCAAATATTTTGAAATCCGTATGGAAAAATCTCCTCTTTCTGTGACCCTTCACTCGTTACGTTGATCCGTAGAAAGGGGATTATCACATTAAAACAAACGAGATGCACAAATTGAGTTTCAGCGAAGTTACAAGTTAAAAATCACTCTCTACATAAGTTGTATATATATCACCCTGCCTATATGGAAACGCGGGACGGACATGCAACACATTTACGGTAGTAAAAACCCTCTAAATACTGAAGCGTTGCCAAGGACAGAGACGGAATCACATTTTGGCGCTAATTAATAGCACAGCCAAAGCTGGCGTAACACGATGATATGGATTGGATTCTCAACAGATGTCACTCTGTAATTAGTGTAACTCTACAGTTTGATTAATAGCTAGGGAGCACCCGACACCTTAGTCTAGTCGGGACCATGTTTGCCAAGTAAGTTAAAAGTCCTGGGTTCAGTTGGTGGCACGCATCACCGGTGAAATTGAGAAATCAACGGCAAAGATAATGGATGTTGTGCCTGTTCTGGGCGAGGAATAGTTTGAAAATAGTAAGCTAATACAATCAGTCGGTTCATAAAGTGTACGTTCAATACCCCAAATTAAGATTAAATAATTAGCTATAGAAAAGTTTTATTTTACCTAGTTAGGTTTTTTTTAAATAAAAAGAATATCTTAAAATATAAAAATATCCTTAGCAGAAAGTGAACTGAAGACCTTTCGACGTGAAAGAAAGCGCGTTGGTGTATTTACTAAAGAAAGTTATATTGTGTTTAAGCTTTCTCTATATATAAAGAACTGAATAGGATTTTCTTTAGGATATATAATGATTTATATCCTTTCATATTTTTCACCCGTTCTCTTTTCCTCATACTTCTTTCTTCCTCCATCAAATTCTTCATTTTCATACGAGGCAAAAAAATTTTTTAAATCTTTTAATGTATTGCCTCTTTATTTTTATTTATTTCAATCTTTCCCTCCGTTCCATCTTCTACCTTTTTTCTTTCTTTTTTACTCCCTAGCTTTCACCAAGAATCTCTTTTTTCTTCTTGTGCAATATTTTGTTTGTCTATTTAGTTTACTGATTCCATCCCACTCCTTTGTTATCTCTCCCTCTTCATTCATGTGCCACTATTACTTATTATCGTCCTTTCTTTATCACACTCCTTCATTCCTGTGTCCCTGTTCGCATTTATTACCATCATTATCTCACCAACCTGACTTTCTCCTTCTATTCCGTCTCTCTCTTAATCTTCCACCAAGTAAAAAAAAAAAAAAAAGTCCCGGCCTACTTGTACAAGTTCAAAGCCACCTGTTGTCTTGAATATACCTGTCGACGTACGCAATCACTTCACCCATCTGTGTTCATTTATTTCACTACGGCTCCGGCATTCCGCGGCGTGTGTACTTGTACATTCTTTCAAGGGCACAACGTTCATTTGTTACTGCCGAGTTTCAAGCAACAATCTAAGTGATATATATATACACACAACTTTTCCGTAACCATACCATAAATTTAACTTGTTTATTAAGAAGAATTTTCATATTTAATTAATATTTCAAGATATTTCCTTCAAACATTTATCATGCGCGAAATAAATTAAGTTTATACGCAAGATGTGTTTTAAAAAGAGATATATGAAGCATTTTTGAAATCTTGAAAAAAGTTTTTTTTAGAAGAAGGAGTGGGGGATGGATAGTTAACACCCTAGCAACCTCGGATGTAGACGATGGAAACATTCTATAACGTCCTGCTGTCTTCCGCGATAGCCGCTCGCCCCTATAACGGGAAACTTAAATCCAAAACCTCGATCCTTAGCACTATGCTTGCCCGCATAACAATGAAGTCTCGCAGGAAGACTACTTATAGCCAGCAGGGGCTCCACGCGATGACTCAGATTTTATTTTAGGTATTTAAGGTGGAGTGCTAGTGAGCGCGAGTTTAGTGCATTAATTTTGCAGTTTTTATAGCACAAACATTTTTTGGCCAAAATAAATAAAATATTTCTTCTATAGAAACATAGAGTTTAGTTTTATGCACATGCTAATCTCAACAATTGTTGAATATCTGTCATGATCATGGCAGCATTTGGTGACAAACTTTTTAAATAAAGAGAAAAGTTTGTCACCAAATGCCGCCATGCTCATGACAGATATTCAACAACTGTTGAGATTAGCATGTGCAGAAAACAAAACTCTATGTTTCTATAGAAGAAATATTTGATTTATTTTGGCCAAAAAATGTTTGTGCTATAAAATCTGCAAAAATACTGCCCTCAACTTACGATCACTAGCACTCCACCTTAACGTGCACTTTTTGAACTAACTATATCAGCACACGATTTATAACACCCCTCACCCTCGGATATCCCACGGGTGGGCTCTTACATGACTTTATTTGTATGCTGTACTTGCTCAAGTGAGTTCTTTGTGCCTATTATAATTTCAGATAATTGTACATATTAAGAAAAGGTACCCCCTTATTTCCGCAGGTATAAATAAAGTTTGAACGATAACTCGGATGCCCACGTACTCTGTCTGGTACCGGCACAAAATGGCCGATTCTATTGTTGAATAAGACGTCACGAAAATAAACCTCTGGTAGTCGTGTCGCCGGTTAAGTTGGCGGTCATGTCTTGAGTTGTGGGAACATGACGTGCCCGGAGACTATTGTGAGCGATCGTCGTGCCGGGCTGTAAATAGAACAGAAACTTAAGCAAACCATTGCAGGATTGTTCCTAGCACACCTTGCACATGGTTCGATTAATAAAAAAAATGTCTACGTGTTTACATTCGAGTTATATGCATACATTATTTTTATTTTAGCACCGCTTCTTTCGCCCATTCGGGTTACACACTAATGGACTAATTACTCTAATGATTTTAGGAATAAAGAAGGCTATAAGTATAGAAAGTGTAATCGAATTTGCGTAGAGGGAGAGTGGAAAACCAGTTTGGAAAAACCACACTCAGTACACTCGACACTAGTTTCGAACCTAGATCTCTCCGTCTTTGGCGGAGAGTAGCACTTTAGACCATGCGTGCACCAGATCTATACATTAATTAATTACGCAAATGAGACAGGGACTAAGAAGGTAGAATTTAAGAGTAAATATACCCACATGAACGTGGAGAATGGGTAATAATTGAGGACAAATCAACCTTAGTACATTCGACCTGGAATACCAAACCTGATCCCCACGTGACCGGCAACACGAGGGTGACGCGCGATGAGGGCTCCAAATTAAATAAACCAGCGTCTTATTCTGCAGGTGTACCCCCACAGCCACCCGCATCGGTGGTCGCATGTCTAAGGCAGCGTTTTTTCAGAATGTACTCCACCATAGATATCTCAGCCTCCGTAAGGCAATTTTAGAATGTTATTTATTTGTATTTCACAATAAAAACTAGCATCAGTAATTGAGACTGACAATGTTTTCAAATCTGAATCAAAGTCATTTCCCAAAGGCGCTGCCAAAACATGTGATTTTTTTTTCCTTTGTTTTATTCTTGTTAAATGTAACTTTTGCTATTGAATGTTCATAAGATTAGTGTAAAACATTTTATGAGGGCTCAATAATGTATTTGTTCTGGTGCAAGGGCTGTTTTGGTTTAAAATGTCTGCGAGCCCCTGGTCTAGGAATCAATTCGTAACAGACAGTTTCCTGTGATGTGGGAGGTCAAGGTTATAATCTCAGTCGGGTACACTGAGAGGGGTATGAGGAGGAGGGGTGTTCTACATATGATTGATAACTATGGTTTTCCCATCTCCTTCCATGCTAGCACGGGTGCACTTTCTCTAAGAGCTGTCATCCTCATCCTTAACGCTTAGATTAAATCGGTAATAGCTTTAGTGTTAAAATAAATATTTAATAATATAAAAACAAGAGATGAATGGTTGATCTTATAACAATAAGACTGTTTACAAATTTTGGACCGCATAAGTGAGCACGTTAGCTAAATGCCAAGTGTGACAAACCGGTGAAGGGGAGGTCGGGATTTGGATCCTGGCCGGATGTACTGAGGGATTTCCCTCCTTCCACACTCAAAATGGTTTCACTATCCTTCCAAGAAAATGCGGAGCCATTACCTCTACATTTAACCTTCCTCAATCTTAGCCCATTAGTATGGTTAACTATGAATATCACAAATGAGTAGTAAAACGAAAATAAAATAACAATGAAAAACTTATTAAACCAGCGCCTTTCATTAGTCGCATCAAATATACTTATTTAATCTAAGGCCAGTTTCATAGTCAAATTTAGTACGCTCAAGTGCGCTACAAAACAACGAACCTACTAAACTCGAATGAATGGCCAGTTCTATTGAGAATGGCCCTCATTCTGTTAGTAGTGCGTCATGTACTTTGTACGCGCACTGAGGCTACAATTGACTATGAACGCCCTAAGTATAATATAAATAGTAGGCCCTATCATTTTTAAAAGATGCAAAATATATCTTTTAATTATATTTTTATGTTAGTGATATAAATTGCAAATATGTTATTAATTAACACTGCCTAAATGGCTATGGTGTGAAAGTTTAAGCTTACCCTGCAACTACTTTAGTCCGATTTAGATACGAAGGAACAATTTTGGCAGTTATTAAAGTTAATATAACAATTTTCATGGAAGATTGATACGTAAAGTAATGTGATATTCAACTGTCACGTTTGATAGTTTATAGGTCACCTATGAAACACTACTAAAGTAAAATATCATCAAGGTTAACCAAAAATAATAATTTATTCTTATACTTATTTTTGCCAAAATTCTCTTATAGTAATGCTGCAAATAAGATTCCCCATCCAATGCGTGGCTTCAGTATTAGAGGTGGGTCTATGTTATTAAGGAACAAAGTGTACACTCGCACGACACACCGTGATGGATGGCTGCAATAACCCGTGAGCAGAGAAGTGCGTGAGACCGAGGTAAATTATTCGACGAGCATTTTAATCCGACAAAGGCACGACATAGAATATTCCGTGGATAACATTACTGATAGATCATTACTCCGGTATCCTAAAAACAAATATGGTCCAAGTTGTAGGACTACGTATTTTTCTGGTAGTAAGGCACGTTTATAAAATACAAACACTTTTTTCTGGTCAACAATGATATTAATTTAATTTATTAATGGCAGTGTTTCATAAGTATTTCATCCTATCTATGAAAAGTGACAATTTTATTGCGGATCACTAAACTTTACGTCTAAGAGCGTTCATTCGTCATAGCAGGCCCAACTCGACTTTCGGCTCGCGCGAGGTATGGGAGTTAAAAAAAAAAAAAAATATAATATATGCCAGAAATGTGTGCAATTCATTCGTATTTAAATGATTATTCGAAATTTTTCGTAGTGACGATAGGGAACAAAGCGACAAAGATTTTTGTTAATAACTAAAATATGACCCTATTAAAACATAATTAAGATTTGTGCATAGTACTTATCTGTGAAGCCATTCTAAAATGGTCAAAAACGACTTTTCAACACAGATTTTATCCAAATATAATTTGATATTTCAACACTGTTCAGTATTATAAACTTCTATTAACTCTTTATCTCGGTTAATGTTCAATCAGAAATAATCCACGTGCATTAATGCTCGTGTAAATTTACAATTTCGAACCGACTGTATGTTACAGAATTAATGGGTATGTGATGCACACCCTTAAGTAAACTGTATAACTGTCAATTCCGTCCTATCTAACTTAGAATAGGTATAGCCTTGAATAGGAAATTAAAATTTTTAAAAAAAACTATCTCGGTGGCTGGGTTGGTCAGGACCGACTGAAACTTGCCGCACCGGATCGGATAGGAACGGGAATTTTTGACTACCCACATATTAATGGAGAGCCACACAATGCTTCGGAGTGTATCGGAAATGTCACGTTTGATCGGAAGGGAACTAATCGGTTTGTCAGGGAGGGGCTGTTTCGACGTATTCCAGAGCTATGGCCATGTGTCCTCAGAACTTGAATATTACATCATCCTATATATTCGCACTAAGATATAAATCTGTTGATTTCGTTTCCTGTTCATACGAACTAGAAGCTCAAGTATTGAGGAAAAAGAATCCCATTATTGTCACGTATCAAGTGGGTGAATAAATAGTGGTAATCCTCCTCTGTTTTCCATGCTGCATTTATGCCGTGCACTCAAAGTTTTTTTGGAGCTACCTCTTCCTCCTATTCATCGTCAGTAAGGCGCAGAGCAGCCCCATTGCCGCCTCTTCACTTCTGCTATCACTCATTATCACTAAAATAAATGTACCCCTTCGGTTGCTGTATTCCGACTGATATGAATTCCGAACGCCAGTTCACCCATGCACGGATCAGACTCGTATTCCAAACTCCAGTTCACCCATGTGTGGACCAGGCTCGTATTCCGAACGCCAGTTCACCCATGCACGGATCAGGCTCGTATTCCGAACTCCAGTTCACCCATGTGTGGACCAGGCTCGTATTCCGAACGCCAGTTCACCCATGCACGGATCAGGCTCGTATTCCGAACGCCAGTTCACCCATGTGTGGACCAGGCTCGTATTCCGAACGCCAGTTCACCCATGCACGGATCAGACTCGTATTCCAAACTCCAGTTCACCCATGTGTGGACCAGGCTCGTATTCCGAACGCCAGTTCACCCATGCACGGATCAGGCTCGTATTCCGAACTCCAGTTCACCCATGTGTGGACCAGGCTCGTATTCCGAACGCCAGTTCACCCATGTCGGACCAGGCTCGTATTCCGAACGCCAGTTCACCCATGTGTGGACCAGGCTCGTATTCCGAACGCCAGTTCCCCCATGTGCGGACCAGGCTCGTATTCCGAACGCCAGTTCACCCATGTGCAGACCAGGCTCGTATTCCGAACGCCAGTTCACCCATGTGCAGACCAGGCTCGTATTCCGAACGCCAGTTCACCCATGTGCAGACCAGGCTCGTATTCCGAACGCCAGTTCACCCATGTACGGACCAGGCTCGTATTCCGAACGCCAGTTCACCCATGTGCAGACCAGGCTCGTATTCCGAACGCCAGTTCACCCATGTGCGGATCAGGCTCGTATTCCGAACGCCAGTTCACCCATGTGCAGACCAGGCTCGTATTCTTAACGCCAGTTCACCCATGTGCGGACCAGGCTCGTATTCCGAACGCCAGTTCCCCCATGTGCAGACCAGGCTCGTATTCCGAACGCCAGTTCACCCATGTGCGGACCAGGCTCGTATTCCGAACGCCAGTTCACCCATGTGCGGACCAGGCTCGTATGCCGAACTCCAGTTCACCCATGTGCAGACCAGGCTCGTTTCCACTCGGAGGGTTCCGTTCTGACCGTTCCGATGAGACAGTGGGCGGCAAGCTTACATCTAAAGGAACCTGGTTTACCAAGTTGTAGAACATACTTAGCCTTACACAAAGCGTTGAAGTAAAAACTCGTCTCACTGACTGGATGGTTAGGGGGACAGACTATGGATCAAAAGCACCTGGTTCGTGCCCTAGATGGTGAATAGAATAACATATTTATATGTATATTTATCCTCTTATTAAAACAAAAAGTTGAAGTTGAGGTTCTTGAACGAGATTCTGTGTTTAAGTTAATTTTAAGCCGTGTGTTGATACATTATAATACAGCGGTAGTAATGAAGTCTAAGGCAATAGTGAGGAATGCCAGGCCTCCACCGTGGTTCGGATTCCACGT
This sequence comes from Timema cristinae, assembly GCA_039000515.1. Taxonomy (NCBI): domain Eukaryota; kingdom Metazoa; phylum Arthropoda; class Insecta; order Phasmatodea; family Timematidae; genus Timema; species Timema cristinae. Next base: position 32,207,235 of record JBCFYV010011172.1, on the reverse strand, counting down.
TAAACTGTAGGTCCTTCATTTCATCTTACAATCACCTACCATTACACATTAGCGTAAGTGCGTATAATCCGAATGGGTAGTAAGACGCGATGCTAATAATAATAATCTAAGGCAATAAGATGCCCTGGTAAGTTCGAGTATTAGCTGGATGCATTGGGAGATATTTTATAAATACAACTTTTTTTCTTTTCGATCCTCTTCTCACGTTAGTGCAAATTCGTTTTATCTAACCACCCTTCTTCTTCCTAACCAATAAATTAAGCGGTTAAATAGCCCTTGTGTTAAAGCGTGAGGGGTAGGTAGAATAACATTTTTTTCAAACCATTCTAAATCCTGTTTGACATGTAAGCAAAGAGTTAAGCAAATCAATCTTAGTTATATTCTATAATATGCTCAAAATAAGTTATTGTTAATATAATTTAAATAGTAAGGTACACGCTATTTAATAAATCGTATTTTAAAATTGCCTTACGTTTAAAATGGTAGTAACACAAATAAACATTAAATGGAATTCTTTTTTTAATATAAAGCTAAGGCCAACTTTACATTTTAAATTGCTGACAATGGAACATTACTATTTGGTTAATATTTGAAACAAGACTTAGTCAAATAGAAATTAAAAATGAGCTTTCCTACAAAGTAATTTATTTTTAGTTTCTTTAGTGTAATCGTGAGTTTGTAATATGGCAAGAGGGATGTAAGATTACAAAAACAAAATGAAGAAAGGAGGAACGTGGGTAGCTTGTTTGTAAATGAGCCGTTAAAAAGTTTGGGAAAAAAAGTTTTAATAAGTACAGTTTCCTGTTATTTCCTACAGGTGACCTGGCGGTCTAGAGGTAAGGTGTCGGACTTCTTCTTTGCTGGGTGTTCGGGTTCAATCATCGCTCCCGGCACAGATTTACCTGATTGCCAAACCCTTCCTTCACCTCTGACAAGACGTGTAATAAACACAACTTGTGGTTTTGTGGAATGCCAGGCCTCCACCGTGGTTCGGATCCCACGTTAAGCTGTAGATTCTCCATTTCATCTCACAATCACCCTACCATTACACATTAGTGTAAGTATGTATAACCCGAACGGGTAGTAAGACGCGGTGATGATAATAATAATAATATTTCCTACAAACGTCTAGGTTAACCGGGTAGGATTAAGCTGTGTGAGATGTAGGGGATGCAAGAAAAGGTTTTTACACATTTTTTTTTTTTTAAATAATAATCAAAAATTGCTCCAGTCGAAACATAGTTTTAAGTTTCTTCACGTGGTGATAACAACAGTTGTTGAATATTTGTCAAGATTGTCCTGTAATTTAATAACAACTTTTTATCTTAATTTAAAAAGTGTGTAATCTAATGCTGCTGTGCTCACGATAGATATTCAAGAACTGTTGTTATTTATTGTGGGCAAAAAAGATTTTGCTATAAAAACTACTAAAACACTGACCTTTCCTCCCTCCCCCCTACATTTCCAACTTCAATTATCACAATATATAATAACGCGATTTTTGCTATTGTAGACCCATTCCATCAATCCACATAATCACACTAAAGGGGTAGGGAAGTGAAAGGTAGAATCTAAGATACACTATAAGCATATCTGTGTGGATGAAGAACGAAAAACCCTTTATATAAAAAAAATATTGCATCCGACTAGGATTCGAGCTCCTGATCTAGCGATCATCGGCAATTCAGTCATTGCGAGAGTAACGCGTGCAAACACCGAATCTAGTAGTACAAATCCCACGTTATCTAATGTTAAAACAATCTGTATCATAAAACAAATAGGAAATGTATGTACAGTCAAATTTTTATAGGAAGAATCTTATCCGAAAAGTTGGAATAGTTACTATATCTAATTTCACGTATTCATACGTCAAGTAAAAGAAATATTTAGCTGCTATCTTTTATAAATAGTCTCGATAGATCTACCTATAAAATAACACTAATAATATAGTAAAATGTTACCAAATGTTTATTTACTAAACTTTCTTTCTATTAAAACTGGAATGCAACGTCTCTAAGACAGCCACCATAGCAGACAAAAATAAAACTATGTATTAGCAATGGCTTATAAAAAATTACATAGTTGCCAACTATCAAGATGCCTAACTACTTAACCTCCAAGGTCAGAGTCGAGCAGGCTACCCTCTCGCCTAGCTGTGCCAGTTATATACATACACACACACACACACCAAACAGCTGATGCCACTAAATTTCTTCTTAATGGACTCAATAAAAAAAGGTCAAAGACCCCTACATAACTTTGAGATAAAGGTTATTTTAAAACCTTCTACACATTTATAGCAATTTAAACCAAATTATATTAATTGGAATAAAAACATATATTTATGCCACTGTAGAATATTACAACAAATATTTTACTGGATGTCCCGCGATGCAATTGGTTTATTGACTTTAATAATTCTTAACGCGTGCCGATCACGTCACCATGAAATAATTAGAAAGACCACAAAAAATGAAGATAGACAAGGGTCAAAGACAAATACAAGACAGAGAGGTCAACCAGTTACACGAGAAAAAAAATCATAATTCCAAACAAAATCAGAACATTCAATACACCAGAATAAACCAATTAAAAAGCTGTGACCTAAAGATTGTGACTCGTGCGGTTGGAAGCAAATAGGCATGTAGGATAGATGCAACTTGTCAAATCAATTTAATATTACCGTACCAACTGCAATCCCACTCCCGGACTTGACCTAACAACGACCCTCATAGTTCACACACAATCACCATCATACCTTAAACACACCTTCCCAATTCCGAGAAAAAACAAACCCTTCCTACACCCGTGAACCAGCGTAAACACTCGCGATCACAATTTTCATTCAATAGTGTAATGTATACTAATACAGGTTCATTTCACTTGTTTCATTTCATAAGGTATACAATTTCATTCACGAGGTTAAGAGTCACGACAGTGTTACGGTACTCAAACAATAAATCAGCCCTTTTTATGTAAAAAAAATATATTATATTTAATTTATTATTATATTATTATTATTATTATTATTATTAGCACCGTCTTACTACCATTTGGGTTATACGCACTTACGCAAATTGTAATGGTAGGGTGATTGTGAGATGAAATGAAGACCTACAGTTTAACGTGGAATCCGAACCACGGTGGAGGCCTGGCATTCCCCACATTCACAAGATGTCTTGTCAGAGGTAAGGAAGGGTTTGGTAATCAGATAAATTTGTGCCGGGACTAGGATTGAACCCCGGCCGCCAGCACAGAAGTCTGACACCTTACCCCTAGACCACCAGGTCACCGTTATAAATTTAATATTGCTAATTCTGTGGAATGATTAATTTAATCACACGCTATTATATTTAAGTCTGTTTCTATAGTAAAGTCCAATTTTTATAGAAAGAGCCTTATCTGACAGTTAGAAAGCTACTAAATCTACTTATAATAATACAGAAATTGTTATCAATGCATCAATGTTGACCAAACAAATACTTGTATTTTTTTTTAATGTGTACTGACAAATGAATATACACAAATTGTTTTAGTTTAAAGTTTGTTCCTATCTAAATCGAACTGTAGCTGTTTCACTGTTGTAAGGGATTAGAAACGATGCCACGAGGAAGTAAGCCACCCATCAGTCAACCAGAAGTATCCCTATCCACCTAATGAAACTCGACGACCGATCATAAGAGTATGTAGTCACCTGGAATGATGGACATGACATAAACAAGTCCTCAATACGTCATGACGCGCGTTTTGTAGCATACACAGGTTTTTGACATGACTCAAGTAGGTCTAAGGGACCTAATGCCCCGAATACAACGGTAGCTTTACTCCCGCGTGACCTGTATGGGAGTATAGAGAAAGTATTGCGATATTAGAACATATCTAAGGAGTTTGACAGAAATATACGTTTTATAATTTTTGTGTGAATATGTAGATTTAAAATATACAAAACTATACTACCACCAGTTGTTTTTTACGGGTGTGAAACGTGCTCTCTTAACTTTGTACCAAGAGAATAAATTGAGAGTTTTTGAGAACAAAGTGCTGAAAATATGTTTGGGTCTAGTATAATATTTGATGAAACATAAAAATGGGAAAAGTTACACAACAAAGAGCTTGATGGTTTGTATGCATCCCCAAACATGTCATGGATAATTAATCAAGTTGCACAGGTTTAGGTTGAGGTTGAGGAGGTCATTTGGCACGTAATGGGTGGTGACAGGCGTGTACACAAAATTTTAGTTGGGAAACATGGAGATAGAAGAAGACCCCTTGGTGGGCCAGGCTGTCGATGAGAGGATGATTTAAGAAACTGATTTCAAGGAGGTTGGATGTCTGGTTAGGGATTGGATGGAGGAGTATCTGTAGTGGGTTGAATCACAGGCTTACGTTCTGACAACCACGATCTTTCGAGTTCCATGAAGATATACAACTAGTTAAGTTAGTTTTATATAGCTACTTTGTATGTACACAAGTTGGGGTTTACAAAGTGTTTCCATCTAAATGTTCTTCAAATTTGATATATTTAATATTTTAATTGGGTCTGAGTTGATTTTAACATAAAACGATATACATGTTATTAATTAGATCTAAGAGTATTTTATTTATTTATTATTACGTGTAGCACAATTGTTATTAACGGCTTAATTTAAAGGGTAACTAAGATTGTTTGTAGAGGAAAATAAACCCTACTAGCGCGTAGAAGGGATGGCAAACCCCCAGTGATAAATCATACGAGGCGGAAAACCACCATCCAATACATCCACCTATGATTAGAAACTTAACCTACATATCACAAGCAATTCAGTCTGTTGAGATACTAGCGTCTTTGTCCACGTGACCATTGATAAGAATGATAAGAAAAGTGTGTGCAACATAATGTTGCACCGTTTATTTCATATTCAATTCGGGTAAGAAACTTGTATCGAAAATGCAGGGCAGCCATAACGAAATTAATAGTGTTTAGGCGGAACAAATCTTGCTGTAGGGGATGCCTGCGGTTTACCGACCTGATATGTTTCAATATAATGGCGGCCATTAAACTGAATCAAGGGACACGGCGACAAAACCGCAAGGCTGGAAGCCGATATCTGATGTTACCTGATATTAAGAGGATGAGGGAGGGGTAAAGGAGGGGTGGGGATAGTTAGTGCCCTCATTACACGGGACACCATTCGCAAAACACATCGAAGCGCACGTCATTCGACCTTGTATGCATAGGTGACCCGCAAACAACGTCCGACCACAGCCTAGTTTGTTCTGTTCTAATTAAAACAGGCAATTACGTGTAGTCTAAGGTTACACTTCTACAGAAATATATCACGATTTATTAAATAAATGTATGACACAATCGCACATACTTATAGTTTAGAACAACATTGAAAAAAAAAGTTATCCATAAACTACTCCTTAATAAGTTTTTACCTAAAAAAACAGACATTATTTTGATAAGAAAATGAAACCATCTTCAGACATAAATTTTGAACAAAACTGTTAGACCTATGATATGTTGTCTTTAAACTCAAATGATTAAAAATCAGTAAATGGTAAATTACCTCAAATGGTTTTTTTAAAGGAAAAAACCTTTTTTTTTTTTCATGAACAAACAGTTAACATATATCAATTTTAAACAAAATCGTCAGAGCAATTTTCTAATATCTTTAAAACAATTATATACCTTCTAATCGATTTTCTCTGAAAAGCAATTACACAGCATTAATTATAATATAAAACCCTCTCCAGATACCCACTTTTAATAAACTCGTTAAAGCCATTTACGAGGTTATTTGAATTTCCTAAAATCATATATCAGTAAACTCCAATTAATATTAATATTAGTACCGCGTCTTACTACCCGTTCGGATTATACGCACTTAGGCTAATTTGTAATGGTAGGGTGATTGTGAGATTAAATGGGTGACCTACGTTTAACGTGGTATCCGAACCACAGTGGAGGCCTGGCATTTCACACATTCACAAGTTGTGATTAATACACGTCTTGTTAGAGGTGAAAGAAGGGTTTGGTAATCAGACAAATCTGTGCCGGGTACCGAGGATTGAACCCCGGACCCCAGCACAGAAGTCTGACTGACACCTTACCCCTAGACCACCAGGTCACCTTACAATTAAAAATAGGGAGATAATTAAAATAAATATTTCTCTTGATGATATGGCCATATAACATCTAAATATAAAGTATATATCAAATCCATTAAACTATTTCAGCTTTATCGCGAGGTATAAATAAGGTTTTCTATTTGAGAAAATAAAACACATATATGAAACAATTATTTACGTTTCATAACGGATTCTTCCTGAACTAAGGAAAATATCGGAGCAAATGAGGGGTCATCTTGATCTTAATTTAATGCTGCAGAGATTTTATAACAAGGTATTTTTTAATAAACATAATTTTTAGTGTTATTTCAATTTTTATGAAGAAAAACACATTTTTATTAAATTGTTTGTTAGTTGCTCCAAAACTAAAGCAAAACATGCAAATCTTCCAGTTACATTTTGATTTAGTTTTTTTGATCCGCTTCTACTTTCTAAATTTTGGCTGTTTAATCCGGGAACACCCTGTATATAGATGGATGTTATAGTTTATAAGATAGGGTCATAATGTGATCCGTCAAGGTAGGACTGCTACCTTTCATGGTAAACAAAGTGTGCGTTCTACTAACAAAATTATCTCACCCCCACCCCCCACCATACTCCCAATTTTAAAACTTGGTTGAAAGCAACACGTTTGATGTGTGTCATCAACGCTAGCTTACCTACAAGAGAGTGATGGATAACGTCAGAGTACAAAGTTTTAAAATAACCCCCCTTTGAGACGATATCCTCCCCGCAGTGTGACAGAAGACCTTCCCCTCGACATCCTATATAAATCACGGAAAGAGGTCGTACATCACTGCTTTAACACCAGCCGAGTGAAAGAGTTATTAAACAGGAGGAAATATAGAGATAGCGTGTCCGACGGCAATAGGTTTCTGTTATTAATAGAACAGTTCAACCTTGGACACTGTCTCTAATTCCCGCGCGACATGATCTCATCTATTTAATTTCTTTTAGCACCCCGTCTCACATCTGATGGGTTAGGGGTAAGGAAGGTTGAATTTTAGTGGAAAATGGGGAGTGGGAAACAATTTCTTACATCTGATGGGATAGGGGTGAGTAAGGTTGAATGTTAGTGGAAAATGGGGAGTGGGAAATAATTTCTTACATCTGATGGGTTAGGGGTGAGTAAAGTTGAATTTTAGTGGAAAATGGGAGTGGGAAACAATTTCTTACATTTGATGGGCTAGGGGTGAGTAAGGTTGAATTTTAGTGGAAAATGGGGAGTGGGAAACAATTTCTTACATCTGATGGATAGGGGTGAGTAAGGTTGAATTTTAGTGGAAAATGGGAGTGGGAATTAATTTCTTACATCTGATGGGTTAGGGTGAGTAAGGTTGAATTTTAGTGGAAAATGGGGAGTGGGAAATAATTTCTTACATCTGATGGGCTAGGGGTGAGTAAGGTTGAATTTTAGTGGAAAATGGGGAGTGGGAAATAATTTCTTACATCTGATGGGCTAGGGGTGAGTAAGGTTGAATTTTAGTGGAAAATGGGGAGTGGGAAACAATTTCTTACATCTGATGGGATAGGGGTGAGTAAGGTTGAATTTTAGTGGAAAATGGGGAGTGGGAATTAATTTCTCACATCTGATGGGTTAGGGGTGAGGAAGGTTGAATTTTAGTGGAAAATGGGGAGTGGGAAATAATTTCTTACATCTGATGGGTTAGGGGTGAGTAAGGTTGAATTTTAGTGGAAAATGGGGAGTGGGAAATAATTTCTTACATCTGATGGGTTAGGGGTGAGTAAAGTTGAATTTTAGTGGAAAATGGGAGTGGGAAATAATTTCTTACATCTGATGGGTTAGGGTGAGTAAGGTTGAATTTTAGTGGAAAATGGGGAGTGGGAAATAATTTCTTACATCTGATGGGCTAGGGGTGAGTAAGGTTGAATTTTAGTGGAAAATTGGGAGTGGGAAATAATTTCTCACATCTGATGGGTTAGGGGTGAGGAAGGTTGAATTTTAGTGGAAAATGGGGAGTGGGAAACAATTTCTCACATCTGATGGGTTAGGGGTGAGGAAGGTTGAATTTTAGTGGAAAATGGGGAGTGGGAAACAATTTATTACATCTGATGGGATAGGGGTGAGTAAGGTTGAATTTTAGTGGAAAATGGGGAGTGGGAAATAATTTAGGAAAAAAACACCTTCAGTACACCCGACTTAGATCGAATCACGATCTCCTGTCATCAGCAGTACAGTCTATTGAAAGAGTAGCGCGTTAGACCATCCAACCACCGAAGCGAGTGTCTTATTAATGATCTTGAATTAGAAAATATATTTTAATTAATGAGGCTATTACACCGTTTTATTTTTAATTCATATTTCGATACATAACTTGATAAGTTGTCAGGGGGCATCATCTGAGAATTAAACTAAAAAAGACTGCCTCGGAAGGCCAAAGTTCGATACGAACTGGCTGCACTGCAGGTCTTATTTATACCTAGTGTGACCCCTCATGCTTTCTCTGTGGAAACGTTTGTACAGCTATTTAAAAATTCACCTTCCTCTTCCTGTTACCTTTAGCTATAGTGATCACGGGACTGCACGTGGCCGAAAGGGAGTGCCTGGTTCGAATCTCGGATGGAAACAGAAAATGGTTTGTTGTAGACCGGATAGGAGCGGAGAGGAGGCAGTGATGGCGTAGGCCAGCCGAAAAAGGCGACAGTCTCACCTCGTCTGGTTTGCTGGTGACAGGGGAGGAGGTGTCGAGGTCTTTCGAGTACCAGAGGAATGTACTGAGGGATTTTTTTTTCCAACACGGTTTACCTGTATTCTTCAGCTCAAATGCAGGTTCAGTTCCACTAAACTTTAACTTTCTCTTCCCTGCCCAGTGAGTGTAGCTATGTAGATAACCCAGACGGATAGTAAGACGCGATGTACGAAAGAAGAGGGAGTGAGCAAAGTGGCTCAAGAAACACCGATAAAAAACTAGCCAACAAAGCGCATGTCAGCTGGCTAACGCTACTAAGGCCTCAACGAACATGTTATTACATGGCGATTAATTATCTCGCGTCGAGTTAATTAGCTAGTGGATGGAGACTTGGACTTCCAGGTCTTAAAACATATACCGGTTTTATTCTGTGTGTACGTTTAATAGTAACTAAGAGATACAAGCTTAAGAGCCAATTTAACGGCCGATTAACCGCAACATTATTTACAGGATTATGCTCAAACAATAAAACGTATCAAAGTATAGTTTTCTGTATTCAGCAGAATTGGGATCAGTTTATTAATTACAAAATAATCAATTTATTCCCACTGGTATAGAAAAAATTATAGGGAAAATCTCGTGACCTCTGTTGTAAACTGTATTAAAAAAGTATTTTCCCCAAATGGCGAACTGTTCCTATGGTCATCACGGTCTGGTTAGTTAGGCTTAAGTTAGGTTTAATATTTCCACTGGATCCACGTGATCTCATTGAGGGTATGGCGTGTAGACAGCCTCCAAAGATATACCTTGGAACTTGGACAACGTTCTCTTCCACAGAGCGGTTAAAAGTCTACACAACTATCACGAACAGAAATGCTGTAAGCAAAAATTATATATAATATAATATATATATTATATATTATATTATATAAAAACCTTACCTATCCGGACGGTGATATGGGCTTTTAAGACCTACTAGCACCCCCACTTAAATCAAATGCCTATTCAGACGTACCGCATAAGCTTTCGCAACATGTTAAGAATGAGGAATGTCACCCAAACTAGACACGACAATACTAACGTCTTATTCTGCGTGGCCAATGGTGAGGATCTGGTTGAAATCAAGCGCACTTAAGGAGAGATACGTTTGCTATCAATTAAACTGAAGTGCATGCTTTGCAATCCTATCCCGAAAGTTCCTTGTTTAGAACTGTTTTTAATTTACCTAAAACAGCAGATTATTTTAGTATATTTCGATTCATATCAGTGTTATCGCGCTATAAGATGTCTAGTTAACAATAAATGGATTGCCAGCGACAAAGAATTCAAGGTTCAAATCTCAGTCGGGTGTAATGGAAGTAAATTTTCTACGTGATGTAGCACTGTGGTTTTCCCATCCCCTTTACACGCTAATGCGGGTGCACATCCTCTAAATCCCACATCCTAGCCCTACCTTTTACATCCAGTATTAGTAGGCCTATCGGTACCAAACTGTGAGAATTAATTTAAATAAATTTATTATTTAAAAAAATAAATACACATGAAAGAAAAACATTAATAATTTAAGATATTTTGAAAATTAATCGTTCGCGCGATAACAGTGAAGTGAAGGGGTTGTCTTACAGAGTCTACTGGGCGTGACGGGCGAGTAGTCTACATTCAGGCGGCGCCGAACTTACCATCCCCAACTCTAGAAGAAGAAGAGCAGGTCAGTCAGTGTGTTATAATGAGCGATGGCAATTAGCTGGGTGTGGCAGTTTGTCTACCAGCCAGGGGCAGCAGAAACTAGACCACCGGACATAACTTTGCACGCAATGACAACAGACGATAGGTCGTGCCTCTGGAATCGGACAGTAGCTAGATAGCGGGGAGATGTGTAATAAAATTTAAAATAGAATTCGACAGTTAGGTTTTCATACGAAGGGGCCTTTAAAAAAAATACAAATATGCATTGTTTACATCAATCAAAAGTGACAGTCGCAGATCACATGACCCGACATATGAATACGTGAAAGTAGATCTAGTAACTTATCTAGAATTTGGACTGTATGCTCAATTTTTTTTTACGAAGAGACATTTATCTGACAGTTAGAAAAGTTACTAGATCTACTTTAACGTATTCATACGTCAATCATGAGACCTACAGCTGTAGCGTTTGATAGATATAATCCATGTTGACCGTAAAAAAGATTTGTATTGACTAAAGGATACTTAAAAATGTCCACTCGTAGGAAAATCAAGATATGTCACAACTTTTTTTTTTAGCACTGCGTCTTACCACCCGTTCGGGTTATACGATTATGTACTAATTAGGCTAATGATTTTAGGGATTAGGAAGGTTATATTTATAGAAAGTGTACCTGCATTTGCGTGGAGAGTGGAAAACAATTTTGGGGAAAAACTTAGTACACCCAACCGAGATCCGAACCTCGATCTCCCCGTCATCGGCAGTCTAATCTATTGCCAAAGTATCGCGTTAGACCACGCGACTACCGAAGCGATGTTATAATAGCTGTGTACTGGCCCGGTTGGTGATAAGGGTAGTGTGGCTAACTTTCGTCCAAGAGGTCGGATTGAGGACAAGGAAGGTGGCCCAGAGAAAATGCACCAGCGTCATAACATGGAAAAAGAATAGAAAATATAAATTGAAAATCAAATGTGGAAAAACATCCTCAAATACATCTGGCCGGGATTTAAACCACGACCTTTCCTGTTAGCAAGAACAGTACAGGTCGAAGGCTTGACACCACTCAACCTGAGTTTCGGCTACGCAAGGTTTCAATCCCCGATCAGATGACTCAGTAGTCGTCTCCCATCCTATTTCCAGACGAATGCTCCTGTTACCACAAACTTTTACTTTGTATAAATATCTATATATAAATATATACAGGGGCGGATCCAGATCATTTTCATAGGGGGTCATAATTATAAAAACAAAACAAAGTTAATTACAATATTAGAGTTATGTTTAGAGCCGATTAAATAGTTTTTCATTCATATTTGATGTTATGTATGTTTTAAACCTTTGTCATCCTCTCAAATTTTTTTAAATCAGATAATTTCTATAAACTGTTTGGAGTAACCCTCCTTCGACAATTTTTTGAAAAATGGTTCACTCTAGAAGCTATGAGTAGCTTCACCTTGATATTTAAAAAAATTAGATTCTTTACTAAGCCTTTAAAGTGTTCCTCACCTAGAAATTTTAGTTTGATGCTCGAGCTATTGAGTTATCTAATACATTTTTTACGATAGCTAGATACCTCTATAAAATATTTTGAAGTTTCTTCCACACACATTTGAAATTAATTATTTCAGAACTAGCTATTGGGTGTCCTCCTGAAATTTTCAAAATACATGTATCTAGAAGTATTTGGGTTGTCACTCCACACCAGACATTTTGAAAATTGAATGACTTGGAAGCTATTTGGGCTTTCCTCCCTGAAATTTGTGCAGTAATGTCTTAGTCTAGAAGTATTGGAGATATTTGGAGCTTTCCCCCCTGATTGTGCCAGTAGATGTGTTAGTCTAGAAGTTATTGGAGCTATTTGGATCTTTCCTCCCCTGAATTTTTCTGCCAGTTAGATGGTCTAGTCTAGAAGTTATTGGGAGATATTTGGAGCTTTCCTCCCTGAATTTTGTGCCAGTTAGATGTGTCTAGTCTAGAAGTTATTGGGAGATATTTGGAGCTTTCCTCCCCTGAATTTTGGTGCCAGTTAGATGTGTCTAGTCTAGAAGTTATTGGGAGATATTTGGAGCTTTCCTCCCCTGAATTTTTCTGCCAGTTAGATGCCTCTAGTCTAGAAGTTATTGGGAGCTATTTGGAGCTTTCCTCCCCTGAATTTTTCTGCCAGTTAGATGTCTCTAGTCTATTAGTTATTTGAAGCGGTCTTCTCCGGCAAATTTTTGACAATATAATGCAACTAGAAGTCATTTGGACTTTGATTTAGAGCCATCTTTCAGCTTAATATTCGATAATATCGGATAATTTAAAATATATCGGGGGGGGGGGGGGGGAGATTTATTTCACAGTTCTACCACTCCTACTGTCCACACATATCTATATTCGGTATTCGTGGATGAACATCTCTCAGGCGATTATTAGTCTTCTTTGATGTGTGGTATCTATCGTCTCTATGCGGAACAAAGTTCGTTACTCGCTTCACACGACCAATATTAGTACATGAAAACCAACATTTTTTCCACACTTGCGTGAGTCATAGCGTAAACTGAATAAACCTGGACGAATAACGAACGTGTGGACTCGGATTAAGAGGTGTATACGCATAAAAAGATAAAAATTATATAATTTATCTGTGTTGTATTTTCTTTCTAAAATTTGAACTTTCATTTTGTTTTTGTATTAGTTTTCTAACTTTCACAGGGTGGTCAACTGACCCTTTGAACCCCCCTCCTTGAATCCGCGCCTGTATATATAATGTTTTGGTAAGCGCCTTCTGCCAGTTACACAATAACCATCAAGGACACAAGATGAGGAAGGCGAGTTTGCCTAAGGAGCTTAAACAGAATCATTTTGGAGGAGGGTGCGAACATATGAAAGTGAAAATCGAAACGTGTAAAACCATCCCTACCGTACCTGGCTGATTCTTGAACCATATCTCAACCTCTCAGGCCAGAGTTGAGCAGGCTGGACGCGTTCACTAGCGCTGAGCCAATCTTGTATAGAGTAACGATGAATACATTCTCACTTGCTTTTATTATAGTGCTGACCAACAGTCACAATATCTTATAGCATACGAGCAGTTAAAATATAAAAGAAGACAACATTATTATAGGGCCTAATGTTAATTACATTAAAATAATTGTATAGCTAAGCAATAATTTTAGTTGGTCAATGGGGAATAAAAAACGGTACAGTGAAAAACAGCAGTTAGAATCAATAAATAATGAAACTATTTATATAAAACCCATTAAAATATAATATTGATAGTAATAGTCACGGAAATAAAACCATTTAAATTTGCTTTTCGATATATTACTTATTTTGCATTCAAATTTTTACGTTTCTCCAAATGTATCTATAATAAGCAACCGATAAAACCAAATTAACACCTAGTTAATTTGTGAACTTATTTTAATTCAACCACACACTACACGATTCATTAATTACCCTACCACAAAATATGAATTCATTTTACCTACGTCCGATTGTTATGGATTGACCAATAATTGTTTTGCGGTTGTCACAAAATAGTTGAGATGGCGTATTTTACAAACAAATATAATTAGATGTTCAAATATAGTAGCGTATTATTTAAATGCAACCAAAAATGGCGTGTAAATAAACAAATATAATTTGAGGTTGGAATGTAGTTGTAATTAATGAATGCAATAAAAAATACAAACATAAAATAGGCTACTCTAAGCATGTAAAACAAATATTAATATAATTTAAATAAACTATTAATCATTTAACCGGAAAATTGCTTTTGTTACATTAAACTTAGACGGTTATGAATAATCACTTATTTGTGACACCATTTTTATATAACACAGTATTTATATAAAATGGCCAGGATAGAATAAAGGAACGCTAAAGAGATATTTTTATATTTAAATGGGAAGTTGTACTTTCAAGTCAACCGAGCACGATATAAAAATACTTTATAATCGTTCGTAAATCTTATTGGGTATTCAAATTCTTTGCGTGTACAGAATAAAATGTGAAAGAAACTTTCTCATACGGCAGTAAAGGAATATTAGTAACTCACCTCCCATGCATCACATGATGGCAATAGCATTGGAGGATATAAGGGTATAAGTGATAAATCCAAGATAAAGATGTATATTTCTCAATGTGGCGGGCAGACGATTCCGCCTAGGGAGGATATAAAATATTTTATTTCAATAAGCTAAGATAGCTCAGATGACCTAACATCCAAGCTTCTAGAAATGGAAAGGCTCAACTACAATGGAACAAACCGTTATTTCGACATTATAGTTGACTAGTTATGTTTTGAAGCTGAGTATTGATTCAAGTAGACCCAGGTTTAAGTGATTCTGGTTCAAGTTTAAAGCTCGTTCTAAATCTTAATGATGGATTATATAGCCAAGCTATGTTATATTATTTAATTACAGTTATAGCCGTATCTAAGTATAACATTCTCTAAATTGAAAAATGACACCTGGACAAGAGAGTGAAGCTGGGACCTCTGGAAGAATGACCGTGGGCACGGGTTGATTCCTGGATAACTCAGTGGTTAAGAGCGTTGATGTACTAATACAAAGGTCCCAGGTTCGATTCCCGCGTCTAGGTGTTATTTTTCAATTTAGAGAATATATGCTAATGGCCTAAAATAAAAATTCCCGGTGATAAGCTTGACTTTAAGATTATTTTGTTAAGTTAAGTTATTTTGTAAAACCTTCTGTTGGTATAGGCATGTCTTTAAAGTGCAGTTAGAATATCTCAAGTAAAACAAAATCCAAATGGTAAAGTTAATAAATTATGTTTGTGTGTGTGTGATCGGTTGAGCCACGGTGTTGAAGTCGTCTCCAAGAGTTCAAGGCCACGCAGACGGTCACCATTAAAATGTCCTAGGAACACGCAACTGTAAGTTTCTTCCCACACAAGCAGGACTAGGCCAGACCTTGGCAGTAACGGGACATACATTATTATACGTTTTTTATCTATCACTTGCCTGGTCCTTGGAGGATCATAGGTTCGAGCTCAGATGGAACATTAGGGAGTACATGGGCTGGCAGCACAAACAGTTCTTTTTGCTTTCTCATACAGAGAATGTATTTCAATCGTGAACATTTTAGACCTCTAGATTATAACGAATCTTGAGCTTTAATGTGACCCCAATTTTTTTTCACTATTATTATATTGATTGATTTATTTATTTTCAATTATGTCAACGGGTTACAGTCGAAACATTTTGGTTGATTCCGTTTAAACTTGATATTTCTGTGATATTATGATCAATTTTCAAGCAAAACATGTGATGAATCAAATAACCAAAGCTATTATTTATGCTTTTTAGTGAGGATGACTTAATCTAGATATCATATTCTGAAGATTGAAAAAATGACACCTAGACACGGGAATAAAACCCTTTGGCGTTCTAAGCCAAAGGTCCCGGGTTCGATTCCCGTGTCCAGGTGTCATTTTTCAATTTTCAGAATATATCTAGATGGAGTAATCCTCACTAAAAAGCACAAACTTCCCATTTAAATATAAAAATATACCTTTAGCATTCCTTTATTCTGTCCTGGTCATTTTATATAACTACTGTGTTATATAAAATTGGTGTCACAAATAAGTGATCATTCATAACGGTCTAAGTTTAATGTAAAAAAAAGCATAAAAAGCATAATTAATAGCTTTAGCTATTTGATTTATCAATATGCAATCCCTTACAGTTATAATAAATGTACAAAAGGCTGCGTTATCTGATAGCTCGTGATCTTATTTAAAAAATCACACATTTGTAGCCGACGATTTCCGCAAGTCCATCATAGACTCTGCCTTAAAATATGAATGAAGAATGACCGCGAATACGGCACTAATCCTGGGTAGCTCAGTGATAGGAGCATTGGCGTACCAAGCTAAAGGTCCCGGGTTCAATTCCCGTGTCCACCTGTCGTTTTTAAATTTTCAGAATAAAACATGTGATTTTCATTCTAGCTCTAAAATTAAGAATAGTTTACTGATGAGTGATATTTGAAGATTTGAGATTTTTTATAAAATGGCTCAAACGATTTTGGTCAAAATGGATATATGTCAAGTCTTTCACGTGATAGATTACACTGTAAGCTTGTCTTTAGGAAGAAATTTCATGTAATGGTAGTTTACTGATAGCTCTATGGCATGAGCCCACAAGCTAGCTTTACCGACAGAGCAGCCGCCACCGTTAGCGATGTTGGTGCCAAACTTTGCTGATAGAGTGTGTCATGTGGTCAGCACAACATAACCTCCAACCATTATCTTAGTTTTCTAGATTGGAGCCACTACTTATTTATTCACGTAGATCCTCCTCATTTGTCCCCAAATAATTTTTTGAAAATCTTGTTCCAAGACTATATTAAAAAGTATATACAAGTCGAACGGCAAGCTGATAAGCTATCATGGCTGATATCAGCAAAACAAGTAGCAATCATTAAAAATAGTTCGTCATTTGAAGCTAGTGCAAGTAATGTTTTTCAACGATGTGCAAAACAGCTGCATGGGCAGGAGGAATACACGTGTTATAATATTATTACATCGAAAAGTGAAATTAATTTCATATTTCATATACATCTATTTATTAAATGGATGATTTGTTAAAAACTGCCGTTAGTTTTAATCTGAAGCTGTATATACTTATACCATTATTTATATATATAAATAAAAATAAGTGTTATTTTGTGTAATAATATTAATTATTTTTCAAAACATGGATGAAAAGATCTACCGTGGCGGTATTTTTTAATAGTTTTCGTAGATGGTTCAAACTAATTATTTCGTGATAGATCCCATTATATTTTTACAAAAAATATAATTACTAAATTAAGTACCGAAAAAAAAGTATCATGTGTAAAATTCATAAGTTAGGTGCGCTGATACAATTGTATTTGAAAAGTTTATCAAGGGTCCAGAGAGTTTGTTTATGGCCATTCGATCATCAAAATTGTATTACACCATTTTCACAAGTGTATAAAATTATAAGCTATAAGCAGTGAGTGATTCACTGATTTCCAACCATAACAATTTACGAAATTTAAAGGGATCAAACTTGCTATTTTATGATTTTTGCATACCATTTATAAGGTAAAGTAGTTAATTTGGAAACCAAAAGACCAGTTAAAAAAAAAAAAGGTCCAACATAGTTTTAATTCAGTACTTGGAATAAATATGGTATGTCTTGCGTGATATCAGTGTGTTTACCTCTGGAACAGTCCAATCCTAATAATGAAGAAAAATGTGCATCTTTCAATGTTTTGTTTTAAATTTCAAGTATCGTTGAGAGAGACTTTATTGTGAAGATGAGTTGTTTCTAAGCGTATACTACCAGGGTTTGTCCACTAGACATTTCTGGTACTCTACAGGCAGTGGAGGATATGTAACCATCTTCTGAGGTTTTACCACATGTAGATGCGGCCACTTTGTCTCAGTGAGATGATGTTGATGATGATGACACCTAACTTAAGCCTAAGCCAGATCATTGTGACCGTAGGAACAATTGGTAAAAAAAAAATACCTATGGCACCACCGGTAATCGAATCTGATACGTCTAAATTAGTAGTCAGGATTTCTGACCATTAAAACAAGAGCCGTGCCAGAATATGTATTGCATGAAATAAACCGTATGGGGATGGCGAGAATAAATGGTGTGCATTATAATACTGTTATTTTATGTGAATTAAAGTATTTGTTGATTCACGCAACATATGGCGGGCCACCAAGGGAACACCAGTATATTTACAGTTTTACTTTCATAAGAGAAAGAGTTCATTGTAAGACTACAAGAGAACTTTGTAGTCACGTAATTGGTAGATAATGAGGTAGTCTCAGAATGTAAAGTAAGAACAAAGAAGAGGTTTAGAAAATGTAAAACTTTCTATTTTCAAGTTCAACATTGAAAACATTTTACTGTATCACTCACGGTAAAAATTAAAAAAAAAAAAAAAAAAACTTTGATAAACTCTTTATATGACGTTATTACTATAGTTTCAGTCGTACTAGGTCATGTAAGCCTAGAATTACGTCACGTAACAACTCGAGAAAAGCAAAGACAGTGGATTTGGACTGTTTGAAAACAAATTGTTCACTAAAGTGAAGGCCAAGCATTTATGGCTGATAAGGCTAAAAGAACTTGCAATAGAAACTTTACTGGATATACAAAATAAAGTGTAACGAGAAGCTACAGCGTTTTATAGTTCACGATACGTGTAAAAGAAAAGTAACGAAGAATTCGTCTGCATAAAATAAACAAACAAATGAAATACTAAATAGCCCCGTTTACGTCACTTGCAACATGATTGGCTATTTAAAACGCCGTGGCACCTTCATTTAACGTTTACTTAAAATGAAAGTTATCTCCTGGACAATTCTTTAAGTTAAGTGACGTTAAGTTAACTGCATCATGATGTTTACCATTTAAAAACACAAGGAGAACCTTTACCTCACTTAACGTACAAAATTAAGTGAGCGATAAGTTGATCGTGATCCCAGCATTAGTCATCCGCTGCTATAATCGATGTGTTTGTAAATTCCAAATAAGATATTCCAATAAAATGATATTTCGTAAATTTAAATTATAGGTTTAAAATGAGTTATTTAAGAAGTGAAAGACTGTTCTTATGGACAAACAAGAGAACTGAAACCTTTGTCTGTCTTCCAGATAAAAAGGTATTTTGATATTGAACGACAGACAAAGTGAAGGTTGTGCCAAAAAGACCACAGTTCAAACATATGACTGACGAGATCATGTTGTTTGTGGATGGGAAAGAAGAGCTCTGTTTTGTTTTTTCAAAGACTTTCCCTTCATCAAACAGAGAATAGAGTGTATGGAACGCCCGCTATTGTTTCGAGTTTTTTTAAAACCATAAAACACACACGAAACAATCTAGTTAACCACAAAGCTCATCAAGAAGTCTTCTGAGTCCTGCGTGACAAAGGCGAGTTGATTATTAAATGTCAAAACATCATCAAAACATAAATAATTATTGTTAGCATGCTATAATTTCCCAACGTGCATTTGTAAAAAAAGAAAACTTCAATTTGATATCATTAACATTTTTAGTTTGACGTAAAAAAAATATATCAAGATTTATAATCTGGAAGTAACTGTGCTTTGCAATCGCTTCGACGGAGAATGGGAAAAAAATGCCCTATTTTTCATTTATTTGAAGTATTGAAAATGCACCTCCCGAAAGGACTGATTATATCAGCACACGAGAATTTATATAAGCGAGAGCGAAAGGGCCTATCAATTTAACTGGGAAAGGTATTTTCACATATCTTCCAGGGTTATTTACATGCCACAATCGACATGGGAACAAACGGCTTTACTTCCCCTCTAAAGGCAAGAAAATCCGTCGACCCCGGTTGAGTTTGAACTCACGAACACCGGGACTTGAGGCAAGCACTTTACCCTAAGACCACTGAAGTCAACAATATCTAAAGAAATCGTAGAGTTTTAATAAATGATTGAGGTTCTGTTTGTAGAAATGTAGTTGTGTCAATGACTGTACAAGAAGCAGCTGAATAAAAAAAGAAGCGGCGGAGAGTCAAATCCAGCTAAGGAACAGGACCTCACATTATAGAATAAGGAAGAAAGAAGAGATGACCTGAATTTCCCCCCCCCCCCTTTCTATTCCACTCGTAACACAGGCGACCTTGCCCCCAGCTGTGTGTGTGGAGTCAACTGGTGTCAGTTTTAATAAATGATTGAGGTTCTGTTTGTAGAAATGTAGTTGTGTCAATGACTGTACAAGAAGCAGCTGAATAAAAAAAGAAGCGGCGGAGAGTCAAATCCAGCTAAGGAACAGGACCTCACATTATAGAATGAGGAAGAAAGAAGAGATGACCTGAATTTCCCCCCCCCCCTTTCTATTCCACTCGTAACACAGGCGACCTTGCCCCCAGCTGTGTGTGTGGAGTCAACTGGTGTCATCAGTCATCTTATTAAAACAACTTGTTTACTTCCGATAATTGAACACCTCATTGGAGTAGGACGAATCTAGAGTTTAACATGTGCTTCTCCCCGGGCATTTTATATTATTATTATTATTATATTATTATTATTATTATTATTATTATTATTATTATCATTATTATATATTTTTTATTAATACAAACATTACAAACATATTTACGATGAAACCCACCTCGATGGTCGAATGGTCTAAGCCAGGTGTTGGAAGCATAAAATTGCCAATATAACAAAAGAAACAAAATGGCGCCCGAAGTCAATCATCAAGAGAGAAGGAAAAAACAACATGCAATTGGTCGATCTCCCGGCAGTTTTCTGTCGATCACGTAAACAAAATTACTCTACACCATCATTAATTAATTTTAGGAGTTAGGGAGGAGAAAGGTTAAGTTTAGAGGAAGTGTACCCACATTTGCGTGGATGCATAGTGGAAGCACGTTAAGGAAAAACTACTCTCAGTATAGCCGACCGAGATTAGAACCTCGATCTTACTGTCATCGGCAGTCTAGTCTAACCCGAGAGTGACGTCTTAGACCATGCGGCCACCGAAGCAGCTCACTAAATATTAACTCTGAGGGAACTGCCTGGTCACTCACTATTGTTGTCATTCTCTTCTTTTCGTTTAGTCAATCAATGTGGGTACATTTGCTCTCCACCGAGATTTGAACCTCAACCTATCCCGTCACTGGCAATGCAATATACATTTGATTAAGCGTCAACTCGCACCAGTGGTCACACGATATAAGTAGTGAGGCTCGTGGTAGACAGAATTGCCAACGGCGGGAAGGCCAAGGTGAAACAAGATGTTGGTGTTTATCCTCATACCAGGCGAATGCTGATGTAGTCATTGCTCCCACGGATCAGATAATAAATAGTATTGGGTGAACAGGAACTGTGTTGTAGGTATAATACATTAGGGCCTATGTATCCAAAGAGTATGGGTGTCCTTATTTTTATTATTATTATTATTATTATTATTATTAGCACGGCGTCTTACTACCCGTTCGGGTTATACGCACTTACGCTAATGTGTAATGGTAGGGTGATTGTGAGATGAAATGAAGGACCTACAGTTTAACGTGGAATCCGAACCACGGTGGAGGCCTGGCATTCCCCACATTCACAAGATGTCTTGTCAGAGGTGAAGGAAGGGTTTGGTAATCAGATAAATCTGTGCCGGGACCGAGGATTGAACCCCGACCGTCAGCACAGAAGTCTGACACCTTACCCCTAGACCACCGGCTCTTATTTTTATCGTAGTTTAGGAATGTACAGTAGGTAATGTAATTACCAGGGAGGGCCTCAATGTGACACTAAATATACTTAAAAAAATACTCATCAAAATTACAACAAAAAATTCCGAAAGATGCAAACAAAAACTCAAAGAGATTTCATATGATTTGATCCAAATGGAAACTAAATGATATTTGTAAGAAATGAACACTTTTTTTGCACCTAAACTCTTGCATCCCGCTGCTAAGCATGAACATTAATTTACAAATACAGTAGCTACTTTTCATGTTTAGTTACAGTGACTTAATAGAGATATAGATTTTCCTACCATAAAAGTAAAGTGTGTATAGAGACAATTTGAAGCTTACATCATCATATTCTCAGTTCTGCAACTGCTTGGAGAGTAATTTTATGTTCGAGTATTCGTGAATTTACAAAAACATCAATAGTATTCTATATAAATAACTAAAAATGAGTTTAAAAAAATAGTAAAAGCAAAGCAATATAACCTAAAACTCCAAAATGACCAAAAATCCCCCTCCTAAAAAATAACCTACAACCAAGGGATCATGAATAGAGTTTAGGCACACACATGATCATTGTCTGTGATGTATCAAAATCGGGATCCTGGTAATTACTGTATCTTACTCGTCCAGATGACAGTTGGGTGATGTGGAGGTTTATTTTAATGGATACTTCACGACACATCCTCAATTAACCTACTTCACAGTAGTTTATTTCGATTTGCAACGCATCATCAAAGTAACGGTGGAAGGTACAAAAAAACAAACAAAAAAAACTCGCAATGGTGCTAGCTATACCATGATTTTGGTAGGAGTCACGTTTTGTGAGGCCTTATTTCGTACCATAACCCTAATATGTGGTAGTATTTTGGTAGAATAAAAGGCCTTCTAAAATGGACTTCACACTACCGTTTCGGAAAGTTTTTTATCCGACCAAAATACTATCAAACAAGAGAATTCTGGTTCGAAATAAGGCCTTCCAGAACGCTCTTCCTACCAAAATCAAAGTATAAACCGACGGACAAAGGGATTTACCACCGTTTCCATGTTTTTTAGATATGTCCGGTAGTGTAGGCCCTCTGTGCGGGCGAGAGTTTTGGGAAATAACAAAACATTAACAATTAGAGACAAAGAAAAAACAACAACTAGCTTTTAACTTTGATCATGTAATGGCTTAGTCTGGGAAACATTTCCCTTACACCTACCACCCCACTCCGTCCCAATCCCAGTTTTATCCAACCCTGATCATAAAGATGTGGAAACAGTAACAATACTTAACCAATATCGATATTTTCCTTTCGATACCAATACTTTTTTTTACTCTATACTTTAGTTTCGATACGTTAAGGAACAATCAGTTGGTAATAATTAGTGTACTTGCCTTAATAATGCAATATTTATTATTATTATTATTATTATTAGCACCGCGTCTTACTACTCATTCGGGTTATACGCACTTACGTTAATGTGTAATGGTAGGGTGATTGTGAGATGAAATGGAGGACCTACAGTTTAACGTGGAATCCGAACCACGGTGGAGACCTGGCATTAACTACATTCACAAGATGTCTTGTCAGAGGTGAAGGAAGGGTTTGGTAATCAGATAAATCTGTGCCGGGACCGAGGATTGAACCCCGGATCCCGGCACAGAAGTCCGACACCTTACCCCTAGACCGCCAGGTCACCCAATATTTTTTTATCCCATTCCCCGACATCCTGTTTCTTCGTTAAGAAAATGAGATAAAAACATAACTAAAACCTAATTTACAATATTATGAGTATTTTATTATTATTTTTAAATAATTATTATAAAGTTGGTGAGCTGGTGGTCTAGGGGTCATACTTCTGTGCTGAGGGGTCCGGGGTTCAATCCTCGGTCCCAGCACAGATTTATCTGATTACCAAACCCTTCCTTCACCTCTGACAAGACGTATATTAATCAAGACTTGTGAATGTGTGGAATGCTAGGCCTCCACCATGGTTCGGATTCCACGTTAAACTGTAGGTCCTCCATTTCATCTTCCAATCACCCTACCATTACACAATAACGTAGGTGCATACAACCCGAACGAGTAGTAAGACGCAAAGTTAATAATAAAAATAATATAAAGTTAGGCCTAAAGTAAAAATCCTATCATAATAAAACAGTTTTATTTCTTGTTACTAGGTAAGTATAAATAAATTAAGATAAAGAGGAAAACATCAAAATTTTTGTACACCGCAGAGAAAACATATAGAAAAAACATTTTATTAAAAAAAATCCTCGATACCTATATCTCATCTCCAGTGGGAGTGTTGGTGACAGCAAGAAGACGGTTATTTATTGCAAACATTGGGTGGAAATATTATTATAATTATTTGGTAACACTTTTTATTGATATCGCATCACTAAGCAAATAATAACTCTTTACGAATAGGTTGACATTAGTCACTTTCCAATCTCGATAGTTTTATTTTCAAATGATCTAATTATAACAAAATTTTGTTTGATTGCAACACTTTTCAAACAAATAAAAACATTATTATAATAAAATTTGTAGACGGATATGTGTAAACTGTAGATAAATAGAGAGACACAGAACAATTGTATTTGGAGATCTGTGTGTGTATATATATAAAAGTTACTGTTTAAATTTATTTTCTTTGGGCACTTCAAGTGTAGATGGTATCGTTAGAGTAAGAAAATTATTTATGAAGGGTGATTTAGTGACACTACGCCAGCGAAAAACCAGTAAATATATTAATGCAGTCATTTGAATTCAAACCCGTGCCTCTCGGCTCAGTCAGGAGGGCTAGACTAGTATAAAACGCCCATTACCCGGATTGCCAGTTAACCAAATCCACTCACTCAAGAAAAGCGGGATTAGTAGTCTTTGAATGAAGTTAGGGATGTAGGGGAAGCGAAAAAGATCAGTGTTTTTGAAGTTTTTTATAGCAAAACTTTTTTTTCGTCAAAATGAATAAAATATTGCTCCAGTCGATACATGGAGTTTAATTTTCTTCATTTGGTGATATCAACAGTTTGTTGAATATCTGTCATGGGTGTCCTGGAATTTAATGACAACTTTTTCTCTTAATTTAAAAAGTTTCTCATCTAATGCCGCTATGCTCATGCCAGATATTCAACAAATGTTGATATCACTTTGTGAATAAAATTAAACTCTATGTTTCTACTGGAGAAATATTTGAATATATATATATATATATATATATAAATACATACAAAATGCTGTAAGTCCCACGAACCAACGTATGAATGAATACATGAAAATAGAACTAGTAATTTTTTGCAGGTGCCAGATAAGATTCTTCCTATGAAAATTGGACTATTTCAGACCTATCTTTGTCAGCCAAGCCAAAGAAACTGGTTCTCACAGTTCACTCTGTGTCCACTAGAGCGAGAAGGGAAATCGACACGTGCTGCTCACAGCGGCTGTTCGCGTAGACAATTTAGATCGTAGTTTTAAAAGTCCTCACAAGATGCCCTCACATTTGAAATTAATTTTGCCACATTATTTATTTTTAGCACCGCATCTTATATTTAGAGGAAGTTAACCCGCATTTGCGTGGAGGTAGAGTGGAACACCATTTAAGAAAAATCACTTCAGTTCACCCGACTGAGATTCGAACCTCGATCTCCCCATCCTTGGCAGTAGAGCTCAACACGAAACTAGCGTGCTAACCAACTACGCCACCGAGGTGAGTTTTGCCGCAATAAATTCATCTTCAAAAATAAACAAGCTAATAAAACTAAAATTTAGGTAATATATGAGGTCGGGGGTTCGATTTCAACAGACTATATTAAAAATGGTTTTTCATCCTTTCTTCAGCTAAACGAATATTCCGCATTTTCATCTTATTGCACTAAGATTTTAAGCGTTTAGAAGCTGAAAGAATTAAATAAAATGGCATAATCCTGTACGAAAATACCCATTTGAATAAAGCACCATTAAAATGTTATGAATAAGAGCAAAATCATTTATGACCAGGTAAAATGTTAGCCAGTGGAGTCACTTACAGACCTTAAATTATTTGAATTACTCTCCAAGCATCTATAAAAATAGCTCCAAATAGTTTATAGAGGCATTTATATACACACATTATCCTAAACAACAATGTTTAGTGGGGGCTATGCCACCTTAACCCCTTCTCCTTCGAAATCTCACTCTGGCTAAGGCCTTAATTATATCTCCCCGTCCCCCCTAATACATTTCTGGAGCACCACTAAAATAATGATTAGTATAATGTACTCTTTGATATAAAATGTGGCCAAAGATAGGGTTGCAACTATTTTCTTAACGCCAAAATCACCCCCTCCCCCTTTTTTTAAATAAAAAAATACAGATTTTCTGTGAGAATTACGTTTTCTCGGATTTTTTAAAATGAAATAGCTTAAAGATGAATGGAATTTTATGTTTGAGTTTCATCAAATTGACTAGTGAGAAGTCAGTGATTATTATAATGGAATGAGATTTGATCTTGATGGGGAAATATGTGCTGTAATTAAAATCCCTATATTATTTTATCGGTTCTACTACAGGTGCGTGGAAACTCTGGGAGATTAGCAGGGATGATTAGAAAATACATCGAAGATAAATTATATTTACGCTCTAATTAAATGAGCATAAAAAAAGTTCACATTCCTGTATTGGAACAGGTTATGGTCGATAACGGCCATATTAGCGGATTAAAATACTGTTTCCGTCCTTGATAAGAGAGAGGTTCTGAAGGAGAGTTGTTTATTTATGGATTACTACTTTCATTTGAATTCACTAAAAAAAAAAATCTATGCATTAAGCAGAAATTTATAATTTAAATCTTTGAGGCGTTTATTTATTTAATAATAATAAAATTGTACTTGCATCGTTGTGTATGCTAGGCTTATATAGATGGTCTGATTTGCCGGTTCATATCCCTGACGGGCAAGTTTTAATTTTTGTTTCTACTAGATGGTTTCCCCCACTTCGGTAGACGAATGTTCTAAGAGAGTGTAAGGCGGTGTAAAAAAAAAAAAAGAAATAGGACGTTTTATCTGTTTAGGTGTGTATGATTTCATAACCAGTGTAATACGAACAATATAGTACACAAAAGTAACTATTAAAAAAAAAATTATATGTCATAAATATGTTCAAAAAGAAAACAAAAAGAGAAATAGAGTAAATATAGGAAAAACTGTTGAAACACAAAATTATTGATACACATTTATTTTTAATTGCTAATTCAAGGTAACATTGAGTTATATCAAATAAAATAATACATAAAATAACATTGGTTTCATCGTCAATTTCAAGGGGAAAATATTAATGTCAAGAAAAAAACTTTGTTCGTACTGATCTAAATATATTTAAATTTTGTTTTCGACTTTCAATATTGATTACAAATATATTAAAACTAATACTTTAGTACAAAAGTTATAATAATACATAGCAGTAAAAACAAAACAACAGTCTTTAGAAACAAATAATAGGTAATATCCATACACATCTTTGAGAGACGTTTGTTATTTTCTTCTCTTTTCATGTGGGAATTTATATGCATAGATAGGTAATTAGTGTTGATTCGCCCCCCCCCCCTTTCCCCTTAAACATTGTATGAATTCAATACATCTAAAGTTGAAAGCTTCAAACCCAGCAAATATAAACTAGCGTGATAAAAGCTATATTAAACTGATAACATAAAGCAGTGAAGTAGATGTAAATATATATTTTTCTAAACTTATATTATAATAAGAAAAAAGATACATTGTTTATAAATGAAAACAGATTTTTTTATAATAAAATTTTTGCAGTAGATCCTAACTAAATAATATAATAAAACCCAGATCGTTAATTTATCATTTGAGTACAGGGAGATTAAATCCTCATATGACTTACAAGCTAACTCAACTCTAGAACATACACGCAATAACTACGCTCCTGGGTCGACCATTTAACATCGCTGTGAAAGATGAAGCCCCAGTTTAATCAATATTATAAATTTGTCTACCATGCCTTGAATCGAACACGGAGATCCTTAGTTCATAAGACAGACGTGCTACCGACTGAGGTAAGGCATCGGACGATTTTCTAACTTACCTAGAGTGTGTTTATTATGCAAGCAAATTACAAACACACCTTGTTACAGTAAAAATAGTATTTATAAGCGTGCTCATTCAGTAATGAAAGTTTTTAAAAATAAAAAAAATCAACTAAAATTAATGTATGATATCATTGTTCTCTTTGAACACAATGGCTACGCCCATGAATTACTAATTACTCTGAAGTTGTGTATATAAATGGTTACTAATTAGTAATTAGAGTAGAGTTGTGTATATATGTTACAGGTTTATAACCGGCTTCGGTGTCCGTATAGACTAAGGAGTCACTCTCGTAAAAGATTAGACTCAAATGACAGGGAGATTGGGGTTCGAATCCCGTCTCGGGTGTATACTGAGGGTGGCGTTTTTTTTACATTTTTCCTTCAAACAAAGGAGAGGTCACATCCTCTAAATTCAACCTTGCTCATCCCTAACACATTAGCCTAATTAGTACATATGTGTATAACCTGAACAGGTAGGACGCGGCGCTAAAAAAAAAGGTTATGTACCACCCAATCTTCTTACGAATGGATATAAATGACAGCTAGTAAATGTTACTCTAACGTATTTTTATACGTAAAGTCAGCGGTCACATTTGTTAGATATTTTTAATGCCTAAAAATAACCTAATAATAATATAGTAAAATATTATCAATGTTGATTGCATTTTTTTTAACACCGCGTCTTATTAACCGCTCGGGTTTTACGCTTATGTACTAATTACACTAATGGTTTAGGGATTAGGAAGGTTGTATGAAGAAAAAGTGCACTAACAATTGCGTAGAGAGAGAGTGGAAAATCATTAAGAAAAAACCCACAGCCAGTGCACTAGCCTGGGATCGAACCCAAACCTCCCAGATGTATATCTAACACAATAGTAGCGCGTAAGACCATGCGGCCATCAAAGAGGGTGCAAAAACATTGTATTTTCTAAAAGGTACGCCAAATGTCCATTCATAGTAAAATCCAGAAGTGTTCATTTATTTATTAAAAATACTTCGTGGTTCCAATCGCTGCATATCGCACATATCTATACCATAGTTCGCCACCACGACCGAACTCGCCACAAATCAAGCGAACATCTTCAATCATTCCGGGATTGATGTCATCCATGTCAATATAATAAAATACCAAGTTTGGATCTAAATATTCATTTTAACTACTATCATCCCATATAAGTTTTCTTTTCAGTCCATTTTTTTATCTTCTTTTTCGGAACTTTCTTTTAATCGTTTTTGTTATTTTTCTCATGCTTATTTTCAGAAAGCTTTTCTTTTTTCAAAATCTGTTCATGTTTTACTTGTAGTTCCAATTCTAATTTGGCCTTTTCGGAAGTTGCTGTCCAAATAGATCGCCCCTTTATTTTTTTAATTTTTTTATTTACTTAAAGTTTGGGAAGAGGATAAATGTCAGTAACCTTTATGAGTTACTTCTGCTGGATCCCTGTAACATTTGTTATTTTGATTAAAATATTGTTTTGTTTTGTAGATGAACCCGGGACTTGTTCAAGCTATCGAACCACCGCTTCATCTTGAACTGGTGTTTGATTCTGTTCCCCATTTTGCCCATTACTGGATGGTCGTTGAATATCTTGTCCATTTTCTTCCTCTTCAAGATCAATTCCCCTAAAATGTACACCAGGTTCAAAGTCACTGGGCTAGAATTTTTCAGGATTAAGAGGGCACACACCACCGGAACGAAAAGTAGACACTGCTTTCTCCAGGGTGGCAAACTTAATAAAGGCTTTGTTGAAGAGCTCTGTTAGGTCATATGCTGTTATCTTTTCATTGGCATGGGTCTTAATGTGCAAATCACACTCTCGACTGAAGGTTGTTTTCAAGGGCGAGAAGAGAGTGAGATTTAATGGCTGAAGTTTATGGGACGTATGGGGTGGGATTGTTACCATGAAAATTCCATTTTTCTTGCAATAGTTGTAAATATCAAGGGACATGTGGCTGCCATGGTTGTCTAGTAAGAGCAGTACTGGATCTTCAATGGAAGGCTTTGTGTGGTTTCCGAAATGTATTCACGTTTAGTACGTTTAGTATTTACGTTGATACCTGACCAAAGAATATTCAACTGAGTGATGAGAACAAACCACAGGCAGAGTTTAAACTAACTCTGCTTACTCTAACAACACGACACGGCACAACACTGGTAAACAAGATTATTATGAGCTACTTTGAGAGCAAAATTGCGGCTCCCTGAATTACTAATTACATTAGATTTGTGTATAACAGCTTCTAGTTACAGTGGAGTTGTTTATCATTTATTGGGACCAATTTAAAGGTCTAATACTCTGGTGTTATTAGTAATTCTTAGGCGCCATAATTTTGCTAAAAAAAAAAGCGACCCAGCTGCTTCTTATTGCTATCAAACTTCTCTTAGATCTTTATTGCTGTGTTATTATTTCAGCCAGATATTTGATAAAAACTGACGGAATGTTTAGTTGAAATCACATCCAAACATTATTGAGCCCCTGCTAACAGTATTTTGTTGCTACGAATCTCCAGTACTAACTTGTTAGCGGTGAAGGCGGCCTTACTGTTGCGAATTGTGCTTTATCGATTGCCGAGTGAAGATGCCCCAGGATTACCCCATACCAGCCGGGGCCGTTACTTACCTGGAACAAACAAAAACAATGGAATTACTTTGAGTAGACACACGCTGATCTAACACAGAACAAGTTATTTCACTTAGAAGTGTGTTTCTTTGGAAAGGGGGGAGGGGGGGGGGAGATTAAAGTGAACTTTCTCAACAGTTTGATTTATATACTACATATATGACACAACATAATTTAATTCTAGAATAAATACAACCTCTAGTCATCAATTCATCGTTGTGAGAGGGTAAGTCATAATTTCACCAAAAAATAAATAATAATAATAATCATAATGATAGCGCCTATTTAGACAACAAACTTTCAATTTTCAAGAGTGTCCAATCACAGGTCTTGTGGACCCTTGTTCTATCCCCACCGAGTCTAAGCTAACCTTACACATACTAATGAATTAGCTTGATCAGCTAGTGATCGACATGTTCAATTACATTTTTCATGGAGGATGGTTTGTATTACTTTTTATAAATACAGTTTTTAGCTTTGAGACTAAAAAATAAAACCATGTGAGATTTGAATCTAAATTACATAAACCTTTAAAAGAAAGAAGCATACGTGATTTTATAATAAAAATATGGCAGTACTTCTTTTATATTTTTTTTATAAAAAATATTATTTCCTTCTAAGAAAAACTAAGCCTGAGTGAATAATTTTTTTTAAAAACTTTTAGCCGTTCGCAACAAGACTTTAATTATATGAAAAAGAAACAAAACATTAATTTAATAGAAGTACACCAAATAAAGTTTAAACCTTTGCTATTAACAAGGTAAGTTTTCTCTCTCATATTATATATTTAAAAAAAAAAGACTGTCGGAGGTACTTATGATCCATTAAAAGTGCGCGTAGACACGCCAGAAGATAATGTGCTCAAATGAGTGCGCGCGGCCCGAGTTTAACCGAGATAATCAGCGCAGACCACATCTAGTATACTTACATGGTTATTAAATCCACAATTAAACTGTCTTATCTCTCTAACCCTCGAGATCACACGCTGTAACCAAGAACTTATTCGGAGTTCTCAACAAACATTTTCAAGGCTTGATATAAGAATCGTTTGTTACGGTTCGGTCATTTTCATACTGTTAGGGTAAGGTGAATGGTTAGAACGCCTAACTTGGAAGGACATAAGATTAATTTAGTTATATTTATTTGAGGAATTCAAGTGCACTTTCAAAATCGAATGATGATATCAGCACACGACTTGTAAACTAACTTAAACCAGACACAACATCCAACCCCTACCCGTTAATTCATCACTGTGAAAGGCTGAACCCACATTTCACCAATGATACATTTTCGGCCATACGAGGGATCAAACCCAAGGCCCTTTTTTAGGTAGAGAGACATCTATTGAGTTATGGTGTCAGAGAAAAAAAGAGTAGTGATTATTAATATTTACCTTTTAGTAACAGTCTTGTGTTTTCAAACATATCAAGGTAAGATATATAAATATCACCGAAAAACATTAACAAAGAGGGTCTAGTATGTTTATCATGAAAATATTCTAGTGGCGGGCTGGAACTTTTCATCCTGACCTGAGTTAATAAATAGTAGTTTATTTTTAATTTCTACGCTTGAAATTAGTTACTAACCAATGTAAAGAGAAAATAAAAGGTAGCGCTACTTGGAGGAATTTGATTGTGTCATTGATTACGTCACCCAGTACAAAGTAGTTATATTTTAATACTAAACCTGCCATATTTTAATAAATAAGTAGTGTGACGACGTTAATTGGACATTGGTTTGGATTTTAAAGGTTTATTTATCATTCGAAGCTCCAAAAGGTGACCTGATTTATAACAACTTAGTTTTTCTTCCATATAACTTTGTGTATGTAACGCGCTGGCTTGTGTACTGAGTGACGTCACCAGCTCAGCCAATCATTTATATTTTTCCATCTGGCGCTACCTTCTATTCTCTATAGATTGTTAATAACGAAGTATTTTAAGTGGTTAGGAATGGAAAAGATAACATTTTAGAAAACATTCTAAAAATAATCTTTCGTAAGGAGTTTAGAGTATGTTATAATAACAAAGACTACAATAAGAATTGAAATGAATATTAAAAGTTGAATAGACGAAAATGATGTAAATGTGTAATCAGTTTAATACAAGAGATTGAGCAATATACTAAAGTAAACAATGATATGGGATAGAAAGTGGACTAAAAATACTGTGTACAAACATAGTTGGCATATTTAAATGAAATGCAGGTCAAATTAAAAGTATAAAAAAGTATAAATAAATATAGTTAATAGGAAATACAGTCCGTTTCCTAAGTTCGATCTCATCGTGTCCTACCACCCTTCGGACTCCATGATTATGGTGCGTCCAATTGTTAGCACCGAAACATGTCGGTAAAATAGAACTTCTGTAGACATCATCAGTACAGGAATATCAATAACAAAGGAGTAAGTTAAGTCAATCCCAACAACAAGACTGTGATAATTTTTTACATTTATTTATATTCATTTCATGTTATTAATGTTTTTATGAACTTAGATTTAGATATTTTAAATTAAATGAGTTTAAAGTTTCTAATTCTATTAAACTAATTTTAAGTGTATTTTAATTAGTCAACATTTATATGTATTTCCTATTAACTATATTTATTTATACTTTTTTATACTTTTAATTTGACCTGCATTTCATTTAAATATGCCAACTATGTTTGTACACAGTATTTTTAGTCCACTTTCTATCCCATATCATTGTTTACTTTAGTATATTGCTCAATCTCTGTTATTAAACTGATTACACATTTACATTATTTTCGTCTATTCAACTTTTAATATTCATTTCAATTCTTATTGTAGTCTTTGTTATTATAACATGGAAAAGATAGCTAAAAGGAAGTTAACTAAAATTCGCCTGGAAAAGCGGGGGAAAAATACTATGAAATCACCAAAGTGTGAAACAAATACGTTGAGGCGAAATCGCGATTGTGATAATATTTCTCACTCTAAATATAAGGATAGTATACTGATGAATGATTTTGAAAATTTATTATTTTAAAAAATCGCTTAGTAATTTGGTTAACAATTAATATATGGGTCGCGTTTTACATAAAATCCATATTTAATACTTGTTTTTCGGGTAAACATTTATTCAAGGGAAGTTTGCCAAGGAATTATTTTTGAAATTTGATGATTTTTTTTATTTTTCCTTACAATTTGCTTCAAAATTCTTTTTTAGGCTGTGTGTTTTACATAATAAATATAAAAGTATATTTATTTTTCTGAAAATAAGTTAAAATTTAAGGATAGTTTAATTTTATTTTTAGAAATTTGATATTTTTTAAATAACTTGAACAAATTATCGTGTTAAAAATGTACATCTTAAAGATTGTTTCATAAAAATTAAAAAAATAATAAGTAGATTTTTGATGAAAATATATTTAATGGTAGTTTTCTGAAAACGTACTTTTGAACACTTTTGTTATTTATTAAAAATATATAATTATGAGAAAGAACATAAGATTGTGTCGTAACATTGTTTTTCAGCCTTATACTCATCAATATCAATAGCGAGAAAACGTACAAATAAAAACCTAAACAAGTTTGGACCTACCAATGACAAATGACATAACATGCCTCTTATTGCTTGTTTCGGACGCAATGTTTACATGAAGTCTATATTACATCAGGACAGAGCGTACACATCAAAGAAGGACCACTAAATAAGCAAACATCAGATTTTAAACAAACAATAAAGTAATTTAAGGCCCAACTGTTTTGAGTTCCCGAGTGTCATACTATTTTACACCAGAAAGGTCAGCCACATTTTTGGGCCCCAATCAAAGGACCCTATCAAAGGTCCCGCGATCGCTCATCTTTCTAACATTTGACTCTTTTTTTTTTCGTGCATTCACCTTAAATTCAATATTTAATCAAATACTTAATACATATGTCCCCTCCAATACAGGGAAAAATCCTGAATAAATAAAGAATATATTTTCAACTTAAACTATTAAAATGTCCTTATAACATTACCAATTATGACCAATAAAGATGATTATGGTTACACTCAAATATTATTTGAAACACTTGAAATATTTTCGAGTTAAAAAAAGAAAAGAAAAGATCGACTTTCAATGAAGATGTGGTTTTCTTAGATGATCGACTGAAATTTACCGCGAGATCGACCAATTGCCGATCTTTGGTATAGAATATAGATGGACTATGGAGGTCAGCGTTGTTAGAGAGGACCGGGCGGCGGGTAATATTTTTGGAGAAGAACTTAGATACATACTAGCCAGGGATGTGGAGTCAGAGAATCCCAACCAAGAGTAATAGGGGTGGTTTTTCCATCCCCTCTTTACGCTAATGTGGATACAATTCTATAAATATACTGTGTCATCCTTATATTATAGCTCACGCCGTTGTATACCTGTGTTAAAACGTAACAAAATAACTTTCTTGGAATTGAGGGTACTTTATACTTGAAATACAAGCAGTGGTGCACTCAAGAGATTTACTTTTGAGGGGATCTGGGGCATATAATATACCGAAGCTATTATTTCTGTACTTTTTACGA
Organism: Timema cristinae; assembly: GCA_039000515.1. NCBI lineage: Eukaryota > Metazoa > Arthropoda > Insecta > Phasmatodea > Timematidae > Timema > Timema cristinae. The sequence goes on along the minus strand of JBCFYV010011172.1, from coordinate 32,172,332 downwards.
TTGAGAATTTTAGGGGCACTTTTAATTTGTGTTACAATATACCTACATTTAGAATATCAAATCGTAAGTCTGCTCTTAAAATTTAACCTAGACATTCTGCCAATTTTCAGTGTTCTATATTATAGTTGTTATTAATAGTTTTTAAGTTTTTATTGGAGTTATTTGCAACCATTAAGGATGGGAGTGTGGAAGGGAGGGGGGTGTGCTCCTCTTAGCATCCCTACACGTCTTGGGTATGTCACTTTAAAACATGTAAAAGTAATATTATATATTTGTTTAGACAAAAGCAAATGAAAGTGACGACGTCTTACAAACTGTTCGAGCTATGCGCATATGTAATAGTCAAGTAAATGCGTTAGGGATTGAGAAGGTTGAATTTAGGGACAGTTACTCACATTTGCTTGAAGGTAAATTGGAAAACCATTCATGGAAAACAATCCCCAGTACACTCAACCAGGATTCGAACCCCGATATCCCAGTCATCGGCAGTCTAGTCTATTGCGAGAGTGAAGCCTTAAACCACGCGGCCATAGAAGCGGGCTTAGAAAACATTTATGTGTCAAAAATGCTTCTTCCCATCTAGATGAGAACGTTCATGAGCCTGAGAAATGTGGAACCAGCACGAGGTCTGTTCGGACTAATATCATCCTAAGCCACTCACTACATTAACCTCACTGACGAAGAGTTTGACCTAGAACGGGTCGTCCACTTTCCCTCACACCTGGCAGGAGTCTTTTATTGGTGATATCTGGGGTCTCTCCGTTTCACGGTGATGAATAATCATTTGGGAATATTAGAAGTTGAGTCTGTTCAAGAATTAAGTTAGTTTGTAAGCCGTATTTCATTTTTTTCAGAAAGTTAACTTTAAATACACTTGAATAAAAAGTTAGGTATCACTCTAATTCGAGGCCTGGTCTCAGCTACTTCGAGTGGCCTTGGTTTTGCGGTACAGGGACTGATGTGAGGGTATTTTAGATTTTGTTCTTTCCATGATTCACGGCGTTGTTTGATTGATGTTTTATTTCAGTCCGAGTTATGGCAGTGTTGCCAATCCAAATCTAGCAAGTTTTCAAATGGAGTCAATGACAAAAATATTGATCTTGCGACCAGCAACAAAACTAATTTTATCAGCGTTGCATTTTTTTAAATATAATTACACATTTTTTTTCACTCCAAGTATTTATTTTAGCACCGCGTTTACTACCCGTTCGGTTATACGCACTTACGTAATGTTAATGGAGGTGATTGTGAATGAAATGAGACCTACAGTTTAACGTGAATCCGAACCACGTGCGACTGCATCCATAGTATTTAAAATGTCTATGAAATAATCAATATTCTCAAGTATGCATGTTCATATCGAAGGAACGCAACAAAGAAGCTGAGCAAGTGCGAAATGGTACGGCTGTGAACCGGACAAAGGAGCCAGTGTCGTCTTGTCTGGTTCGCCAGGGGTAGGGAGGTCAAGGTTGAAGTCCCGGCCAAGAATACCAAGGGGTTTGCACTCTCCCATGAAAAAATGTAACCTTATTTATCTATTAACTTGCTTATATAATATATGTGTAGTCCGAACTGGTAGTAAGATGCAGATCATGAGAATATACAAATGATTTTTTTTTAATTTGTGGTGATGTTGGTACTATCATCGTTACCGGCGGCCGCCGCTCGCTCGGTATAGCGCACTTGCGGGCTCACACCATGGTGTTTTATTTTAAATTTAATTTGTGTTTATGACCCTCCATATTTGTCTCAGCGTGAATTTAAGCCCAAATATAAGTTAATAAAAAAATAAAAAATAGGTCCCTATATTTATAATTGTTTAACTCGCCTCGATGGCGTTGTTCACTAACACGCTGATCTTGTAGCGCTAGATTGTTGAGGACGGGGAGATTGAGGTTCGAATCTCTGTCAGGTGAACTAGGGGTTTTTCAATGGTTTTACACTCTCCCTCACAGAGATGCGGGTTCACTTCTCTTAATTCAACCTTCACAATTTCTAATCCATAGCATATTAGTACTTAAGCGTATAATCCAAAGGTATAAGACACGGTGCTAATAAAATTAAATGTTTTACTATTCTATAGTGTTATTTCAAAGGTGTATCTATCAAAAGTGATATATGCAGATAACATGACTTGACGTATGAATGTGTGAAAGTAGATCTTATATTTTTTTCTAGCTGACAGACGAAAATTGGACTTAAGAATTTTTGCAGCTCGAGTCCTGGATTTCTCAACTCAACGAAGTTTCTAAGCCCGTGTTTGTTTGTTTCTTAACCTCGTGGAAACACAATCCTCCAGTAGTGTATCGTCTTACATGTGATTTCAATGAGCAAAGTCACCAGGGTGTAAGATACCTTGTAGAGGTATACAAGGAATACGTAACCACGGCTAAGGTTTCGACAGAACAACAAAATGGCGTGATCTCACATCTTGTACACACACACCACACACACACCACACCCACAGGACAGGTGATCAGAGTGGCTAACTATTATTACTACGGAGTTCGGGGTTAAACCTTTGTTGCAGCTAAACCAAAATAATATTTCAACTTACAGTCAAATTTCTATAGGAAGACGGCTAGGAAAGTTACTGGATATACTTTCAAGTATTTATACGTCAAGTCATGTAATCTGCAGCAGTCACTTTTATAGATATCAATACCTATAAAATAACAATAGGGGTCTAGTAATAATAATGTAAGATGCCAAATAATTGTTGACCTCATAAAAATATCACTGTATTTTCTAAAAAAGTTTATTACTACCAAAATCGTACTAAACCTGAACCCGTGTGTCGTAATGTGTATTAAGAGGATCCATAACTCAGATCCCTAAAGTATTATTAATCATGTTTTTATTTTATCACCGCGTCTTACGTCCTGTTCAGGCTATATGATAATTACTCTAATGGAGAGGGACGATGAAGAAAACACTATTAAGAGGTAATCTACCCAAATTTGCGTGGAAGGAAAATAACTCACCCTCAGTAAAATCTAGTGGGATTCGAACCCCAAAATCCCCATCATCAGCAGGCCGGTCTAACACGAGAGTGACGTCTTAGACCATTCGGCCACTGAAGCACGGCCACGTATTTTAAATTTTTTTCTCAATACATATTATGGTGGCTTTTTGTAGTTTTATAAAATCATTATCAACTATAACCCCAATATATGCTTTTTATAATTCTTTGAATTACTTCAAGAGGACTTTAATGTTTAAATAATTATTTACCCTCTCCTGTCAAGGGACTTCCCCAAATCCACGGCAGATAGAAACCCTCTACCCTCTCCTTCCCCTCAAATAATGTTCTGGACACGGCACTGGTATTCAATATTATGATCCTTAACATAAAATAACAGTTATTTATTTACATTTTGTAAGTCATTTGAAGATGTGTTTCAGGATTCGGTTGATTTTACATTATTTAGCACCGCGTCTTACTAACCATTCGGGTTATACGCTTAAGTACTAATCAAGCTACTGGGCTGGGAATTGGAAAAGTTGTATATGAAGAAAGTGAACCCGCATTGGCGTAGAGGTAGAGTGGAAAACCATTTAGGAACCCCCTTCCTTCCAGTTTACCCGAGGGAGATTCGAACTTTGATCTCCCCGTCCTCGGCAGTTTACCTTAACACGAAACTAGCGCGTTTGCTAGCTATGCCACCGAGGCGGGTGTTTCGGTTAATGTTTGTCATGTTTTTGTTTTGTTATTTAACTTTTTTTTTAGCACCATGCCTACTAACCGTCGGTAATATACATATGTAATAAATGTGCTAATGAGTTAGGGATGAGAAAGGTTAAATTTTGAGGAAGTGTAACCACATTTGTGTGAAGGGAGAGTAGAAAATCATTTAAGGAAAACCATCCTTATTACAAGTCGACAGCTTTTCGAACTCCGATCTCGACGTCACCGACTGTCCATTCTATTGCGAGAGTAACGCCTTAGACTGCCAATGACGGGTATGTCAGGGTTCAAATCTAATTTGTATATACGCGTACAACCCGAAAGAGTAGTAGGACGTGGTGCTAAAAAAACAACAACGATATACTTGATGCGCGGTCTATAAGTAATACGTTTATTGTACGAACTGTCAATTTTATTTATTTTTTTGCTATGGTGACCTGGTGGTCTAGGGGTAAGGTGTCATACTTCTATGCTGGCGGCCGGGGTTCAATCCTCGGTCCCGGCACAGATTTATCTGATTACCAAACCCTTCCTTCACCTCTGACAAGACATCTTGTGAATGTGGGGAATGCCAGGCCTCCACCGTGGTTCGGATTCCACGTTAAACTGTAGCTCCTTCATTTCATCTCACAATCACCCTACCATTACACATTAGCGTAAGTGCGTATAACCCGAATGGGTAGTAAGACGCGGTAATAATAATAATAATAATAATAATAATAATAATAATAATAATAATAATAATATTTTTGCGCTCCCAAACAACTTTAAATCATGAAAGCCGCTTGGAAAGTCTTCTCTACCTGATGCGCTATAATTATCAGAAAAGTGTTACGAAAGGAGCCGTCCACAGTCTCAAGGAAATAAGTAAAACACTTTCACGCTGATTGGTTTATATTCTTCTTCGATTATTATTAGCGCTAGTGGCGATTAGGTAGAAGAAAAAAGGAAAATCATTATTCCAAGACGAAACAAATTTTTTTCACATTTGTGAAAAATTAAATGGATATTGATCAAGTAGCGGTATACTTACTATAAGCAACACATGTGTATTTTTTTAAATTAATGACAGCAGGATTTAGGAAGTATCGTGCTAATTTAAACATTTACAATCTAGTTCAAAGGCTTGCGTGGTATTCAATCACTGGTAGAAATTAACCAGCCCACGAGAAGGAAGATTTGTTTTAGTTGGATTAAGCCTAGTAAAAATAGTAACAACACACCTGGGTTTTTCCTCAGGTATTTCCCACTCTACCTCTATGCAAATGCGAGTACGTTTCCTTATCATCCCTCATACAAAGTGTTAATATGTGTACTGATAATAAGATACCTAATATCCAGATTGGTGGGTATGCGGGCTAAGGTGTCAAACCAGGGTTAGCTTTTCAGTGTTATAAAAGATTTCTTTTTATATAAAATTTACTTGTGTAAAGACATGTAGTTGGTGTGTTTAGAGCAGGATGATTTGAGCTTGACAAAAAAACAACGTTGGAATCCAATGTTTCAGGTAGAAAAAAAAGGGGGAAAGGGGTATTACATTTAATTTAATCGGCGTGCTTATTTTTTCGGTTCACATTTTCTTCTGCGTAAAGGCCTAATATTTAAAACTTTTAGTTTAACTCACAAATATTCCAGTGTGTTAGGTTTTTTTTGGTGAATTTTATATTTTATATTTCCTCGTGTTTTTTTTTTTTTTCAGATACAAAATTCCTGTGTTTTTCCATTTCTCCTAGTGCGTGGAAATATTGCAACCTTGTCTGGTCTGGTTTACCGCTTACAGAGAGGTTGAGAATTGAATCCCAAGTAGCTTTAGCAAGTTTTTTCCCTCTATAAATGGTTTACTACGCTCTCTCTTCAAGCAAATATGGGTGCATTTAATCTAAATTTTACCTCCTTTATTCCTACCGCAATGATGTTTTTTATGCAAATAGATAGTTTTTGCCTTGTTGAGCGATATTCCTACCGACAAGACAGCCTTCTTCATCCCTTTCTTGCAGCTTCTTTCAAAGTTGGCGTACATATAATTAATTCACGACCTTAGTTTACTTGGATGACCGCTCATAATGTTACTAGAAATAGTCCCTAATGTATCCCTACCCCAACAGGTGATATATATCACTTTGGATAACTGTTATTAAAACATACGGTAGTGTAAGAATGTGATAGTTAACCAAGTTAGGCCAATATTATTTATATATTTATTTGAGGCTCGACACAAAGCTTATTTATCATCTTATTCCACTTAAAAAAAAATTATTCGCAGCACTTTCAAAAACAAAAATAACTTTAAAATGGCGACCGACCAATTTAAACCATGTGATTAAACATGACGGAAACCAGTTCTTTACAACGATGCGCCCACGCAGTATATAAAAATATGTTATTTAGTTAAATATTTCAAAATACAATAAAATAATAATAAAATAATTTATTATATATAAAAAAATGGCAAGTATTTTCTCTCTTTCAAGTAAATACGTTGCCTGTATTAAAAGGTATTAATGTATGCACTATATTACACTTCAATGACAAGATTCCAAAACGAAGAATAAGTACTTTTAATTATGTATAAAATGTTGTTTCAGATTGGTCATATCCATATTGACGTGATCATCATAGACATGTTTCAAGTTTGTATAGTCCAGGATGAGCAGTTTAATATTATCTCTCAGAATCTTTTTTGAGGATATTAGAGTATGTCTAGCATACATAGAAAACAGCATATAGGCCTAAGTCTACCGAGAAGCCTGTATGTTATACTGTTTATCGTCAAGCGGCATCGACAAAAATGAATATAGAGTATAGTTTTGACTCGGACGGTGGAGCGATCTACTCAGTGTTAGAATAAGGAACATAACTTATCTCTTCAAAAGGTTCGAGGACTTTAAATAAACACTGGTACATCGATTTAGAGTAAAAAATACACGTTCTTGAACCTTAATCCGTTCAGTTTCTCAATAAGACTGATCAGATTGGTTTTCCCACAATATGAAGGTCCGCCAACGATAGAGTGAATAGTACTAGGTAACAACCAGTGTCGGCTCGTGAATAGGCACTGCGGAACTGCAGCACCCTCTATTTCCACTTGATATTATCGATATCATTTAATATAATGAGTCCTTTTTTCTTTAATTCTTTCTTTATTTTTGTAGTACAATATATATTCCTTAAGCTTAATGTCAGTACATCAGTAACCATCCCCCAGTTTATGAAAAATATACAAACGTCTTTGTATGGAATTGTGCGCTTCACAGTGCCAGCGACGTGGTGTTTGACTGCTGTGCGCATGCGCACATAGGAGGGTGGTGGGGAGGAAGACGGGACTGCCAGGTGGAGAGAGCACTATTGCTCTCGCAGTGCCGGCTCTGACGTGATGGTGGAAGGAATTATTTTTTTTACTCAGCGTTTGTTGGGCTTAAAAACTGTTTACCATATTCTTGAATGTGATAAAGTGTAGAAGAGTGTAGAATTAGATTATTATTCTGCTTCGAGCTATTCTATTTGATTATCTTTTTTTCGGTTCTTTTATTTAACAGAAAACTTTAACCATGAAATAAGTGATGTGACTGTAAGTGAACTTCAACAGCTTAAGTGTTACCAGCTATCTCTCCATGAGAAAGTTACAGTTAAGAAAAGTTGTAGTTCAACACCTGATATTCTAATATCTCAGCCAGACAAAAGCAACAACAAGAAATATATTCGTAGCTTTAATTCTGAATGGTACCAACGGAAAAAGTTGGTTTTGCGGCTGTGAAATTAAAAATGCACTGTTTTGCTTCCCGTGTTAGCAGCACCCCCACTAATTTTAGCTACGAGCCGCCACTGGTAACAACGTACCGTGTCTCTGAGGCAAGGCCTTACCCTTATCATAAACAATATCACGCACTGGTAAGGTACCTGTCTGTTTCACAAGCTGCATGTCTACTAGTATGGCTAAATTATGTACACGTCTAAATAAACATCAATCCTTACGTGTCAGAAAGGGAATTGAACCCCTATATAAGATCATCAATACATTATAGGTTGAAGAGCATCCACCCGAATAACAGTACTGTTGACCATGTACAAAGTTAGCAAAACGTTTGAAACAAGGCGATCCCGGATTTATCGAGTTAGAGCATGCTTGTAAAAAGCACGATATCACCTACTCCAAGGCTAAATATATGTCTTGACGTCATACTGCAGATCGTGGGAAATTTTGATGGAGAGTAGGGGAGACCGGGTATGATTGGCTTCAGTTTGCATATTCTGTTTTTTTATTTATATATTAAGTTAAAGTAGATCAATGAACAGTTACCTTGTTTCGTAAGCTACTTAAAAATGTAGTCATCAAACGTATAAGTTAAGTAAATATTTTATATGTACGTTTGTGATGTGCCAAACAACCCCTCACCGAGTTTGTCTACCTGATTGATACTCTGAGGTAAACGGGGTGGTATGCATTTTTCCTGTAAAATAAATTAAATATAGTTATACATTAAAATTGAATTTTATCGTGAAACTTCTGTTTTCATTATATTGGGGTTAATTGGCACAGTGGGTCAACCAACCTCATAGTGAGTGTGCCAAACAATTCCGAAGCCATTTTGTTTGGTTATAACATATTGTAATGCAATAGATTGACCCTAAGGAGTATTTGAAAGCATTGACCATTTATCATTCTAATTATTCATATAATCAAAAATATTTTACATATAATTAAACATATTTTACTTTATTTAAATTTTACAACCTATTACGTGGCGCTTAAATCACGTCTTCCTCTAAATTATTTACTAGTTAGTTCGCGCCTCGAGGTAAGATGGCAGCATCTACTGGAGCTAAATTTAAGAAATGTTAACGTCTTTTAACGTAATACAGACAAGTTAAGATCTTTTAAAGTATTTCCTTCGAGAAGCTTCCAAAAGCAATAGGTATTTTTGTTCTGAGTTTGAAGGTGTGTAATTTACCGTTAGGAAGATTCCTTCGAGAAGCTTCTATTGAACTCAGATATATGTGACTTTTTGAAGCTCCGTATTTTACTGTGCAATCGGTCGTGGTTTTGAATGGACGTGCTTTAAGCGATCAGTGATTATAATTGTTAGGCCCTCGACATGATCGTGTTTCGATTAGAAAATGTTAATAACAATATGATTTCAATTTAAAGAATAAACAGATATCAAACTTTATGTGATATATTATCATTTATTAAAGTCTAATGATAAGGAACGAGGCATAATAAGTAAAGCACATAGTTGCGTAATAGAAATAATGATTTACGGAGTGACTTATAAATGACTCTGTTATGTAATATAGCAAATAGCGACACAACGTGGGAGATTTATAATAAAAAATATTACGAAGTGTAACAAATGACGTATAACTAAGGGGCGGAACGCGAAAAGTGTAACAAATAGCATTCCAACAAGGGGCTGAAGAAACGTAATGTAACAAATGGCGACACAACGTGGGGGTTAATAGGCGACTATTAACGCTCGCCAAGATTCGTAAGGTAACAATATACTCTATTGAAAAATCAATTTAGATTGTCTAAGTAGAATAGAGTCGTAGCTAAAGGTCTAGCCTTCTTAATAAACTCCGATAAAATATAATATTTCATACTAACTCATTATTACTAAACGATTTGTTAAATCATAAGAATTTACTCACCACAGATAAAATTAAATAAAAACTTGCTCTTAACACCATTCACGCTGACGGCCCGAAACAAACACGGCAGAAGCGTCTTGTTCATCTTCAACGAAGGTGTAGATGGTGCTGCGCTCAGTCAAATATTTTAACAGTTATTAAGACTGTACCAACCTAACCCTGTAGCCACCTAGCCCGGTCTCCCTTATTCATACACAATTCAAAGTTGGGAGAGAAATGAGCTGTTGCGAATACGATGAAAGCTAAAGTTAAAATGGGCGGTGGTCTGATAAAAAAGACGTCTCCGTCAACAACAACATGCAAATAAACGGCATTACTAGTCGTCGTCCGAAGAAAAGGAATAATAAAAGGGGAGGGTTCCTTCCTATAATAGCTGCACTAGGAGCTCTAACAAGAGGTGCTGCCAAAATCGCAAAAGCCGTATAAAGTGCCAGGGCTAACACGACATAAGTGAGTGAGGCTCAAAAACATAATCGTTTCCTTGAGGTTATCGCCGTGGGAAAAGAAATACATATACACATCCATATCCGAAAAACTGATTGAAGCGTCGCATGGAAGAGCCCTTACCGAAACAAATCTCCACAAGTGGGCTAAGGAATTAAAAAAATTATATTCTTTAGAAGAATTTTTGCAATAGACGCTGTACCTACTGGATCCTGCTGGGAGAAGAGAATCGTCACGAAAAATGGTTTATCGGATTGATCAATATATCGATGTTTAATTTCATACCTAACACTTCCGAACGTAACAATACTCGTTTATTATATTGCAGAGGGAAATAATATATTGTTCCTTCGGGGAATTATGAGCTCGAACCTTTGGATTGATAATTAAGGCGAGAAATCTTGAGTGATGTGAAACTCTCCATTATATATGATCCCAGAGTTACATTAATAATTGTACTATGTTTATAGACTTTCCTCGGTCAGGTACGTCCACATATTTGCTAAGTTTCAAACATGTTCTTCCCGCGAGGAAAACAAACATTTCTACAAATACTGTGAATATATTATGCGTGAATGTGGTCCGTGTCGAATGTAGTCTCGCTAACGGATCTTATGTCGACGGAGAACTTAGTCATACCTTGCACGAGTTCAGCATGGTTCCCCCTCCAGACAAAGCACCAAATAATATAATTTACCTTCCGGTAACGGGACAAGTCATTATAATGGTAATTATCAAACATCTTGACTCCCATTTCACTGCGTTACAAGTTCGATCGTACTAGCTTGCTTGCAATGGCAGAGGTTTTGAAATTGATTCTGGCATCTTAACTCAATCAATACGCTTGTCAGTCGAAATATGAATGACTTGTAAGATACGACTGATGTTTAGTAGGGGCTATAAGAGAGAATTATCATACATAGTACACTCATACACAGATAGGAAGTCCATTTCCAAGCAAGTCTAGTCTCAATACGACGTAGCTGTAAAGGTGGCTTGTTGATGTTTATACGTTAAATCTGGTGTTTTCAAAGTATGAAACTCGTTCCGAATAATACGATACTCGAGCGGGATAGTCATTTAATGTAAGTATCAAGTATGAATATGATTAAGTTTGATGTATCGTTCTGATCAAATACTGTTTAAGTAAGAAACATGAATAATGCTTAAGTGAGACGAGGAAATCATGAATGAATTTAATTAACAATAGCTTCAAACAATAAATGTTCAAATGTCATGTGAGTATAATGTAAGGGCTATTATAAAATATTGTATCACAATGATCAATGAATGACTTAGAAGAAGTCCTATCAAATCGAGGCTCATACTAGCATAATGCGATCGGGAAACAAACGGTAAAGACAGAAGCGTCCATGAATTAATGGGGGCCTAGGTTATAATAAAAACTAACCGATAGGATATAGCGATTAAATTCTTCTTCTGCAGACCTTGAGGGAGGCTAATCAAACGGGTCTCACCCTGTCCACAGCAGGTTAAACCTGTCATAACAAGAACTACCTCTTCTCGAGACAAGTCCTAACCCCCAACCCCTTCCGCCGAGTGTTACCTTCCTCCAGGGAGTGTATAAAGCGTATGGATAAAATTTTGTATCTATAATTTATACACTATGTTTGAAAGGTTAGGGTACAAGTCGGAAGACCTGAACCAGGTCAAGAATACTGATGGAAGGGTGAATTATTTTATCCCAGAGTGGAAGGTACTTTACAGCAAGTGGTGCGAAGGTTCTCTCCGTGGGATGGAAGCTTCGAAATTGTACGAGGGCGAGCCCTGCACGTTAAAAAAAAAAAAAACTCGGAGAATTGTCTCGTCTATAAACTGAAAGAGGGCGATAATCCTGAGATCTTTCTCGAGGCTGACTATGAGGAGTCTGCTGATGAGACCGTACTCCACCTCCACACATATCAGGGTAATCATGATGGACGGTACTGTGAATATGAGGTATGAGCATATTCGAAGTAAACGAATGCGTGTACTAACTACCCTTTGTTCCATAAATAGATCGCCCTGAGTTGCGTCGTTCACGTTCAGACTTTTCTGTTTATTAGCGAAATTCATTAATGTCCGTGTCTTTGAAGCATGTTTAGTATCGTGATATTCGTTAAGAAAACTTAAAACTCAACTCAGTGTAGAAAAAATTTACAGTCATACCAATATAATTCACACGTGTGCTACAGAAAATATTTGACTCATCTATGAACGGTTTAAGCCTGATGGTCCGGAACGTTTGTGATTCAACCAAAAAGGTATGAGATAGGCTATTCCTTCTCTTCTTCATTTCAATTAATACAGGCAGCGCAATTATTTTGATCAATTGTCATGTTACTGCTGAGAAGAAGCGGCAGAATAATGGTTTCCGTAATATTCTTGGACTTTGAAGAACTACAACATACATATTAGTACACGTGTTTCATTGTTAGGCATGTGTCAACAGTGGTAAGTACTTGGCTAGATACGTATTTCAAGTCTACATACTCTTTCTATGAATCTCAAAAGGTTGTTGGGTATCTGTAAAGGATGTCCTGGAATTTCATGAAAACTTTTTCTCTTCATTTATAAAGGTTTTTAGACAGTGCCACTATGCTCAAGGCAGATATTCAACAACTGTAGACATCCTCATGCGAAGAAAATTAAACTCAATGTTTGTTTAGAAGCAAAGTTTAATTTATTTTGCCAAACTTTTTTTTGCAATACAAATTGCAATAACAGTGACCTTTTCTCGTGTTCCCTGCATCCCCAACTTAAGTTGATCGTATAGGCCGATTTGGCCAGCCCAGTTCCCCCAAATGTCGGGGAAAGCAAACCGGCACGGCTCCCCACACCCAGAATATCATGTCACGTTGCATACATAATAGGAACACGGCCATATATGGAAGCTAGTCATCATATTAACAATATTATAACCACTTGACCTCCGAGTAAAGGGAAAGGGCGGAGGAAACAAGTTGTAAGAACCACAGCCCACCCACAAGATACATTAAAATTTAACAATCAATTATTAAATTTAATATGCGTTATGACATAATACATGCTAGATTAAATTAAACTTAGACCGAATAAAGTAAGTCCAATATCTGCCTGAACACATAAAACAATTTTATGGGCCATTAGATAAGAACCCAACAAGTTAAGATTTATTTTTTTATCTTATTGTAGGCCTGTATAATCAATTGTAAATTAGATTGAAATAAATTCATCCTGAGCGGGTGGGTATATGTATACAAATGAAAGTTCTTTCCTTGTGACTCCAAACACTTTCAATCAACAAATTAGTTATTATAATTTGTTTACGTATACAAGTTTATGAAGAAATGCCTGAATTCACACTTGATCAAATTTTATATAAACATAATGTAATAAAATGAATTGGCATGACCTAGTGTGACTGTGAAACTGTGTTTCCAAAATAAGTCAAGTTAACAGGATATGGACGTGAAAGCTGGAATTTTAGAAGAAATATACTTGTACTTACTTGGAGGAGGCGTAGAAAGCCATGACCTCGACTAATTTAGTTTAGGGGATTTTTTTTTTCAATATTGGATTTCAAAGAACATTTCTGATTTATTCCTTTATAATTCACCTCCCTCATCTTGCTTTCTTAGGTTTGTACTTTATTATTTTTATTAGTAGGCCTAAGCTATGGTGATGACTTAAAAAGTTTTGAAATTATCTGACTTTCCTAGGTTTTCCAGGCCAAAAGATATGCATTTTCCTAAAATATGACAGGCCCTATGCAAAGCAATAAATAAAAAATATATTCTTTTACATTTTTAAATTAAATTCTTAACATAATAATTTACTAAAGACAGTACCGAGGCTTTTCAAAAGATTGCATACATTTTAGATAGAACTAATCGTTTTCAGTTAGTTTGTGCTATTTTACTTTTCACTGAGAAAATTATTGAAAAAATAACTGAGAATTCCAATGTATTCTTAAAATTTTACCAGTTTCTTCCTGCCCAACGTTGCGGGCCCCACCGTTAATAATAGTCTCATCGGTAAGAGTAGAACTAAAAACAGTTAAGAGTTCGATTTAAAACAAAGCTTATAAAACATTAGCTTTAATCTTATAAAGCTTTTTTTTAAAATTTCGTCGAATAAAATATATTTGGACTAGTTCGTTAATAATAGATGGCCAATCATAAAAGGGAACCGATAATGAATAAAATTAATTCACAAGACAGTGCATCGGGCATGGGGTTTTTTAATATAGCATTCACAGCCAACATAGCGATAATCGTGAAGTTAATTGCCTCGATCAGTTTTCAAGCGGGCGGCACGGTGGATAATTAATCATTTTAAGAGCCCAGTCTTTCCACTCCAACACACAAAGTGAGCTTGGAAAGGTTGAGAGTGGTTTATATTATCTGCCACTCGATACACGCAGCGCGGGGAAATAAATAGTTCTACCAGAAGAAAAGGTCTCCAAAATGATTTAGGTAATTTATTATTAGCAGGCCCCAGATTTTGATACATGTCATTTTTTTTATTCATCACATACAATGCTCATAAATTATTAGGCCTACATAAACTCTGTTCATGATCACCTTATTTTAGAAAAGTATATTTTATAATTCATTTTTTGTCATTTTTAAGCGTTTAAAGGTATTTTTTAAATTCATTTTAAGGCATTCATGTTAAATAATTATATTGCTAACGCACAGTTGTGAAGATGATAAGGAAGATAATCCAAGCAATGAATTTTGTATTTTCTTTTCTTTTATGGTTGTAAAATACACGTTCTTGGTGAGAAACTTCAACTAATCTGGGAAAAGTTGCATTATTACTTCTAAAGCATATATTTATACATCAATGTTATATTTAGCAAAATGAGAGTGTTTAGTTTTTAAAGGCTTTTCCACGCGTTTTGCATTTGTTAAGTGCGTGTTTTATTTAGTCGCGTAAATTTATTACAAGTTTTTGTTCCAATATTGATGTTATTTTTTGAAAAATTTGAAGTCAGATTTTAGAATGTTTTTAGGCTTTGGGTTTGTCGGGGTAGACAAAAGAGCAAGGTGAATGCGGTTGGAATGAGATCTCTAAGAAATGTATGTGGACATACTCGTATGGACAGTCAGTAATTATTGGGTCCCGATGGAGTGTGGTTTGAAAGGGAATCCAATAGGTCAATGTGAAAGAGGAGTCTTACGTTGGTTTGGGCATGTTGAGAAGTATGTGTATCTTGTGATGAAGTAAGTATATGAAGGTAGAGTGTGTGGATCATAAAGAAGAGGTAGGCCATGTAGACGTGACTAAATGTGTTAGACGAGACTAAATGTGTTAGACGAATGTGTGAAAAAGAGAAACATTAAGAGTGTTAAGAATAAAAGCGCATGTATGACTCGGTGTATGGATTTTGTTGAAGCGAAGGGAGTATTCAAGTGTGGAGAATGTTAGTGAAGAAGGTAGATGCTAAGATGTTTTTGGAGCTGTAGGCAAAGTTTCTTACCTACTACGTAAGGAAACGGCGTGATTAGGTATGTATGTTTTGTATACCAATTTTTAAAATAATTTTTAGGTCATCAATATCCGGGCCCTGATGATTATTATTAATATGTTTTTCACACAGATTATTAATGGCTTAGTTTAAGGGGTACAGGTGGTGAAGGGTAGTTTAAAATAAAGTGCACCCAAATTAGCTTAGAAAGAGTTTTGATTAAATCATGGAAATACATCAAATATATGAATCAGCGATGATGATAATAATAATAATAATAACTAGGCCTACATATGAGCGATGAATTGTGTAAATATTTGTTGTCACACACCCTCAACTTAGCTCGTATGGTTCACTACATATGAGCGATTGATCACCATGTATATTTTCTCAGCTTAGCGCGTATGGTTCACTACATATGAGTGATTGGTCACCGTGTATATTTTCTCAACTTAGCTTGTATGATTCACCAGACATGAGCGATGAACATGCATAAACATAACACAAGGCGAGTGAAACTGGGCCAACCGTGCCAGAGTTCAATTTCTAAATAAGGCTCTGTTCTTTAGACAAAAACTTCGGACAAGTGCATACATTGTCTTGTCAATATATCCTTTCACGAGTAAATGCAGGTCACCAAGAAAGGGTTTTCACTTACAAGTAAGCTAATGAGATTACTTTTCAAGGTGGATCGAACTGTGTGACGTGTTGAATAGAACATTCACAAAACGCCACATTAAGTTCAAAATGGACGATTTCAATTAACTTTTTTTTAAAGTCCGGCATCTACTAAGGATTTTGGGTCCGACATGGCCGGAATATATATCGTTGATGAAATTTGGGCTTCCTCTTTCACAGTAATGAAGGACTAGATATTCCTCCCCGCTCCCCTTTTCTACCATCAGAGGACCCATTTGGATTATACGCATGGGTGTTGTTAGTCTGTTCTAGGCTTAAGTTAGTTTGTAGGTAGTATTCTGATACAATAAATCGATTGAAAAAACGTTCGTTAAACACCAAACAAACAAACAAACAAACAAACAAAAAGTATTTAAAAAAATTCTCAACAAACCAACAACGTTTAAGAACCCTATGATTTAACGAACAATTTAATTAGAGTTATCATATATAGTCGTTTCAAAGTAGTTTAAACTTTTAGAAAAGTTTAAAAGTTGCTAAAAGTTCAATACCGATATTAATCTACCCAAGGGCGGTCCATTGGTTTTTCCCGCGGGTTAAATATGAACATTTAAGTACTACAAAATGCAAATGGATCAAAAGAAATATAATAATATCCAAAATAATTTTGAATTTATAAAATTGGTCATAATTCTGTAATTATTATGACTATTAAGTTTTTAAGAACAAATTTTTGTTTATGTATACTGCTATAATATACAAACATGCATGTTTCAATAAATTGTATTTTGAAAATTTGATTTATAAAATTATTTTATGAGCTCAAATCTGAAAATTCAAATAAGCAACTTGTACTAACTCTATAAACAAAAACCCGCCTCGGTGGCGTAGTTGGCTAACGCGCTTGACGTGTTGAGCTCGACTGCTGAGGAAAGGGAGATCGAGGTTCGAATCTCGGTTGGGTGAACTGGTTTTTTTCCACTGAATCGTTTTCCACTCTCCCTCCACGAAAATGCGGGTTCACTTCCTCTAATTCGACCTTCCCAATTCCTAATCCATTAGCGTAATTAGTACTTAAAGCGCATAACCCGAACGGGTAGTAAGACGCGGTGCTATTATTATTATTATTATTATTATTATTATTATTATTATTATAAACTCACAAAATCACTTTTGAACTAATTCACTTTAGTTTTATGTTAATTTTCCTTGGCTTCATAGAAAGTTCATTGAGAACTTAATCCATTCCATAAAGAAAAATCATATCTGGGGCAAATCTGGTATTTTTCCACATGGGTCCGTAGCTGACACCTCTGGATGTATTTACATGAAGGCCTTTTAGTCTGTATTCATTTGTAGAGTTCCTTGTGTATGATTTCAACAGCTTTAAGGCCCTGCCTACCCATAAATGCACGGTTCTAAACAAAAGAATTTAAAACAAAATATATTTAATAATTCAACATTGTTGTTTTTTATTTATTTTAGTAACATATCTGGGCATCTTTCATAATTCTTATGGAATTTTCAAACCATGCTAAAAATAGTTATTGAAATATTTTCATTAAAATGTTTCCATTTCAATGCATTTTAAATGGGAAAACAAAAATTATTAATGGATTTATTTATTTTCTTTGTACAATTAAGCTAGAGTGTTTGTTTATAACATACTATTTAATGAATAATTTCTTTTTCTTTTTAGACATATTTTTTAATTTGGGTTAGCTTCAATAATCACGACGATATTGAGCTCTAACGACTCCCAAGTCGACCCTCTAGTCAAAATACATGGTTTTAAATACAACTTTTCCTTCTGCAACTAGTTGTCATAGCTGATAATAGGTGCCGTTATTATGATCATTACCCATTTACAAGCTAGTATCATTTTGCAAGCGTTGGCTAACCTGCTGTATCGGAATGCAGGCGGCAATGGAGGGTTAAACTAATCTCTGTGACCTTCTTGAGTCAAAGAAACATTAATACCATGTACGTTAGGATAAGAAGGGCCAATGTCAAATTATGAAAATTTGCGTAATTAAATATAAACAACTAAACATCTTAATATATTCAGTAACTAAAATACTCACAAAGTCTTCCTGCTGTGTGAATAAATATAGTTGGTCCCTACTTATTTCAATGAGAGTATTACTCTAGTGATACATTATTTTCAAAGAAAAAGCCACATGCTTCTCCATACACAAAGTTTTATGACTTTGGCCCTTATTTACCTGAGACAGTAAAACATGTAAGATTCTTCACTCTTATCTTATATTCTTTCTTGGGTTTTTTCATTCTTTAGCACTACACGTTGTAATAATAAGAGTTAATATTCAAAGTATATGAAAACTACTGTACATTGAATTTTTAATCCACTGTTATAATAAATAAAAATAAACATTCCTGCTCATATCAAACATAGTTATTTTAAATAAAATTTGGTCTAAATGTAATTTGGAGACGTTCTCAGTATAATTTTATATACTAGTTTTTATTTTACGGTCTAGGATTTGACTCTCATTGGACTTTGGAATAAGTTATTTTTCAAAAAGTTAATGAACAAAGTTTTTGGTAGTCAAGATGTGAAAATGTTAATTTTATTTTATTAGCGTGTTAAATGTGATTACTTTTAATTTGAACCTGTTGCATTCTCGCAGTTTGTGCGCTCGTTTCGGAAGAAATGTATCGAATCCCGAACAATAAGTACCCACGGTGATTACTTTTTATATAATTAACAATATGTGACCTTTTTGCTTTCGAACAAAATCCAAGGGATTGTATAAATTTGGAGGTTGAGAAGTATTTACAAAATATTATTTTATATCCTTGTGAATAACAAGTTTATGAAGAAAGGGCGCACAAAGAAAATCAAAGATATAATTGATTATTTAACTTCTTGTAGTAAAGGGTAAGTTTTTTTTAATGGTATGCATATTACTGGCGCTTAGGCTATCTGTATCTACTAATTTAAGTACAATGGATGAGCAACGATACTATTTTATTTACTGTAGAAATAATATCAAAATTAAGATACAAATAAATATTTCTATATAACAATGCAGCGATTATTCTGATATTTCAAGTACTTTTTTTTTAAAAGAAAAGCTCTTAGCTGAAAGTAAATGTTACTAACACTCTGTAACGCACTTATTGTATGTTCAAAATCTCTTGTGCCTTGGCCGAGTTCGTATCACGCTAGTACTAAGTAATTTCAACCTAACAGGGAATCGAACTAGTCAAGTTATTGAGCTGATTAATTTACGCACTCAGTGCTCAGTCATAGCACTTTAGCAATATTGACCACGACATGAAGCCGATGATAAGTAAAATATATTTAAAACCATTAGAGTTAATGAACTTTTGTGTTCCCTATGCCATAAAGTAAGTAAGTAAGTAGTTGATTCCCGACCGCCTCTGTTGTATAGTGGTCAGATTTACTGTCTTCAGATACTGAAGTCCCAAGTTCGATCCCCAGTGCCCCTAATTGTGTCTGTGAAGCAGTGGGTCTGAAACGGAACCAAAATCAACCTCGTGAGGACAAATGAGGAGATAATTGAATGAATAAGTAGCGCTTCAGTCTAGAAAACTGAGATAGAAGTCTGGAGGGCTCGTTGTGCTAACCACATGGCACCCTCAGCTTGAAAATGTTGGCCCTATCTTTGCCAACATAGAGCAGCCTCTCGATTGGTATAGCCTGCTTGCAGGCTGACACCATGGAGATATTACTCAAGTTAAACTCTACCAATAGGATAAAAAATTATTCCCAAAAACATTTAATTCTGGAAAATTGTGTAAATCCTATAGATGTTTGAAAACTGTAAACACTGTATTAAATAACAGATACCCACTTCAGTGGCTGAGTGGTCTAAGGTGTCACTAGTGTTAAATTGGCCTGCTGATAGCGGAGCACTTGGGGTGCAAATCCTGGTCGAGTCTATTGAGGGTAGTTTTTCCTAAATTGTTTCCCCATCTTCCAAAATAAAAATGCTTGTAGATAACCTCTCAAATGCTTCTTTCCTCATTACCACCCAATTATATTATCATATATGCGTATAACATGAACAGGTAGTATGACGTGTTAATATCAGTAATAAAAATAACAGATATATTTATAGTCAAAATTGTTATAGTCTTAAAAATGAAACCGCTTTTAAAATATGTTATTGCCTCCTTAGCCTTTAAATTTTAAAAATTAGCCAAAGCACAGTGGCCAAATTTAGCACATTAAATTTTAGTTATTTTTTATTTTACCTGCTTACTAATAAACTCAAATAAATGGTACAACAAAATCGCATAGGTTATTTATTATAGTTAGTGACAAAACCTTCAAAAATAAGTTATCTCTAATTTTACCTTAAATAAATTTTTCTCTGATAAATAAGTGTACATTATTATTTATCACTACCCCACCAGATATTTATTTAAAAAAATTTCAATAGTGGTACAACAGCATTAACCTGGAGTCACGTGACACTTTGATAGGCTAATTACTCAAAATGGGTACGGGTACAAAACTTTCTCTTTGTGGTACAAAACGGTACAAAACTATTATAAAACTTTGGCATCAAAAAAAGTTCAAAATCAAAAGGGGTACAACCGCATTTACCTGGAGTACGTGGAGTACTCACTTTGATATGCTAATTACTCAAAACGGGTACGGGTACAATACTTTTTCTTTCTGGTACAAAACGGTACAAAACTAGTACAAAACTTTGGCATCAAAAAAAGTTCAAAATCAAAAGGGGTACAACCGCATTTACCTGGAGTACGTGGAGTACTCACTTTGATATGCTAATTACTCAAAACGGGTACGGGTACAATACTTTTTCTTTCTGGTACAAAACGGTACAAAACTAGTACAAAACTTTGGCATCAAAAAAAGTTCAAAATTAAAAAGTAGTAAAACAGCATTAACCTTGAGTCACCACTTTGATATGCTAATTACTCAAAATGGGTACGGATACAAAACTTTGGCATCAAAAAAAGTTCAAAATTCAAAAGTGGTACAACTGCATTAACCTAGAGTCACCACTTTGATAGGCTAATTACTCAAAATGGGTACGGGTACAAAATGGTACAAAACTAGTACAAAACTTTGGTATAAAAAAAATTCAAAAGTGGTACAACAGCATTAACCTGGAGTCACCACGTTGATATGCTAATTACTCAAAACGGGTACGGGTACAAAATGGTACAAAACTAGTACTAAACTTTGGCATCAAAAGGTTCTAAATTCAAAAGTGGTACTACAGGTTAATGGACGTCTAGCTGACTGGAATGAATAAGCTAATTTTTCTGCTCGAGAGTGTGATTGTATCTTGACGTTATGTCTCCCCACGTTTAGTCAAACTTGGTCGCCTACACACTTTACGGTCCGGCACTACACTTCTTATCTCTCTCAATTCTTGGAAAAAAGTTTGCTTGCTGCTTTTACTGATTACCGGTCGTGGTCGCCGGTCTCCCAATTGTTTAAACAAACCAGTAATTCTGCCAACCTGATGGCTGGAATCCACCAGTTTGTATAAAGTTAGCAACGCCATCTATTTTAGAGCTGAAAGCTCAACACACCGCCAGAGAGGGTAGGCAGGGCCTTAAGGACGAGAAAGAGGTAGGTGGGTTTTGAGATCTGGGTGGGGGGGGGGGGGGGGGTAGAGGGGCGGTTCAACCCTGAACCCCCCTTCCCCGGCTGCACCAATGCATCCACCTCACAAATAATATGTGCTGTCACTTTGGCAAGTTGAGTGATTTTGAATCGCTTTATAAATTGACTCAATATATTTACCAGGAGGATGAATATGGAACTATCTTGTTTTAAAAATAATTTTTAAAGATCAAACCAATATCCACAAACTTCACTCAATGACCGCATCCGTGAATAAATATTTCATAACAATACGAAATAATTTACAACGTAAGTAATTATTTATATGTAAATGTGATAAGTGTAAATTAGTAGTCGTATACACTTAATCGCTTATTCGAACGTGTGAGATATATATTACAAGTAATATTGTTTGATTAACATTAATATGTTATAGTTTATTTCTTTCGCTCTAATATTAATACTATAGTTAGTCAAGAAAATTATTATTTCTTGCCCGTATATTTTAGTTGTTTTTTTTGCTAATTTTTTTGCGGTGTTTTTATAAAACAATAAAAGAACAATATTAAAATTATTTATTAGAATATCAGTTTTAATTGTGATCCGTGTAGTTTTTATCCAACTTTCTCATACTATAACGGATAGTATTAGTATCCACGCAGAGCTATAGCTACAGTACCTACTATGGATAGTGATTGATATATCCGAGAAGCAAATAATTCATTTTCTGTAAATAGCTCTAAAATTTTGCATGTATTGAAAATTAATTACTTAAACAAATTGGTGAGACTACAAATATGATAAAACATATTTCGAAAAAAAAAACCACCTCATGAACTAGAATTTTATTATTGTTAATATTCTGTACGGTGACCTGGCGGTCTAGGGGTAAGGTGTCGTCGAACTTCTGTGATGAGGAGCAGGGTTTCAATCCTCGGTACCGGCATAAATTTATCTGATTGTCAAACCCTTCCTTCACCTCTGACAAGACGTGTATTAATCGCAACTTGTGAATGTGAGGAATGCCAAGCCTCCACCGTGGTTCGGATCCCATGTTAAACTGTAGGTCCTCTATTTCATCTCACAATCACCCTACCATTACACATTATTATTATTATTATTATTATTATTATTATTATTATTATTATTATTATTATTATTATTATTAGCACCGCGTCTTACTACCCGTTCGGGTTATACGCACTTACGCTAATGTGTAATGGTAGGGTGATTGTGAGATGAAATGAAGGACCTACAGTTTGACGTGGAATCCGAACCACGGTGGAGACCTGGCATTCCTCACATTCACAAGATGTCTTGTCAGAGGTGAAGGAAGGGTTTGGTAATCAGATCATTACACATTAGCGTAAGTGCGTATAACCCGAACGGGTAGTAAAACGCGGTACTAATACTACTACTAATAATAGGCCTAATAATAATAATAATAATAATAATATTAATAATAATAATAATAATAATCTGTATAATGCATCTCACCACAGACGCAGGCGATTACGCATACTTACTCTAATGAGTTAGAAATGAGAAAGGAACAGTCCGATTTAGATAGAAGAAACTTTTTTAATAGTTAACGAATCTAGCAAAACAATTCTAATAGGTATATATATGTAAAGTCATGGGGTGATGGTGATAATGAGTAAGAGAGTGTGAAACCGACGGAAATAATAATTAAACCTAACTTAAGCCTAACTAACCAAACCCTGGTGACCGTTGGGGTGATTCCCCTGTCGGGAAAATTACCCATGACACCAGTATGGGATTGGACCCGAAACCTCTAGTTTCGTAGCCAGGTACACTGACAACAATATTCCTGGACTGGTTACCATAGAATTTAGAAGAACACTTGGATGGAAGAAGAGAGATAAAACCAATTAGTTAAAATCAAATACACCCGACCAGGATTCGAGCTTCAAACCTCACCACGGCTAGCAAATTAGACCAGAGTATTGGCTATCGGTAACTTGCTTACTAAATAGTCTACGCATTTTAATTAAAGAACATGTGCTATTATTACTATTATTATTATTAGCACCGCATCTTACTACCCGTTCGGGTTATACGCACTTACGCTAATGTATAATGGTAGGGTGATTGTGAGATGAAATGGAGGACCTACAGTTTAACGTGGAATCCGAACCACGGTGGAGGCCTGGCATTCCACACATTCACAAGTTGTGATTAATACACGTCTTGTCAGAGGTGAAGGAAGGGTTTGGCAATCAGATAAATCTGTGCCGGGAACGAGGATTGAACCCCGGACCCCAGCACAGAAGTCTGACACCTTACCCCTAGACCACCAGGTCACCAACATGTGCTATCATTTGATTTTTTTTTAATAACAAAATGCATTGAGAAGGGGGAGCGGGTGCAGGCGCAGTGTTTACCAGTAGAAGATTAAACCCCCGTTGTCTATATGCCAAGGTCAGAATGTGGTCAACCTTGAAGAAGAACATGGTTAGAGAGAGAGCGACCCACTTCAGTGATCGAATAGTCTGAGACAAGACTGGACCGGCGATGACGAGGAGCTCATGAAAATAAATGGTTTCCTACTATCTCTACACGCAAATGCTGGCACAGTTACCCAAAATTCACCCTTTCTCATCATTAGCCTAATAATATAGACATGTGAATAGCTCGAACTGTTAGTAAAACGCACGGTAATCATGGTTGGTGTGACAGATTGTTACTCGGGAGGCACGGCTTCAATATTGGTTGGTTATATTAGGATTAGCTTGTCTGTAGTTTTATTTGTCTTGTTGACCCAATTCTACTATCCACTATGGTAAGACACATTTAATTGCACTGATGTTTAGAGATGAGGAAGGTATAATATAAAGAAAATTCGCCCTCATATGGATGGAGTAAGGGTGAGAAATCATTTAGGACAAAACACCCCTCTGTTCACAACGATCGGATTCGAAACCCATCACTATTAATTCAGTCAATTGCAAAAGTGATACCTTTGTACACGTGCCCCCCTTATACGGGTGATTGTCAGTAGTGTATCTCCATCCTCTCTCAAGGCCTCTTAGTGACCCCTCATGTAATTTCCCTCTGCTATTTATTTTTATTTAGTACCCCGTCTTACTACCCGTTTGGGTCATACGCATATGCACTAATTACGCTAATAGATTAGGAATTGGGAAGGTTGAATTTTAGAGGAAGTGAACTAGCATTTGCGTGGAGGGAGAGTGGAAAACACTTTAGGAGAAAACCCTCCATTTCACCCGAGCGAGATTCGAGCCTCGATCTCTCCGTCCTTGGCAGTCTAGCTAAACACGAAATTAGCGCGTTAGCCAAATATGCCACCGAGGCGGGTCTTTTCTATTAAAGCCGTTAATAATATCGAGTCGAATATTGCACGGATTATGACATAATTAACTCCAAAAGAATGATACCCTATTTAATTTGTTTGATTGCGTTTCCACTCTTACTTAGAAAACCGGATAGTTTGGAAAAATAGTTGGCTTAGTAATAACTTCTCATACCTTTTTCTTTTTTGACCAAGTCATGCGTGAAAGCGCTATGACGACTAAAGAGAGTACTGGCAGACGAAAAAAGTAAACGTTGTGTCGCCCACAACCCCTTCCCTTTCTCTCTCTCTCGCACACATTGAGTGTTTTGCTTTCAGTTGATACAATGTGGTGACGGGCGAGGTGGTACTTTCTAGTTCTCAGGGTACGGCCAGACTGAGCGCGCGAGCGAGCGAGCGAGCGCGCGAGCGACTAAAATATAAAATAGAACACATTGGTTGTAATGGGGGTGGCCACACTGGAGCGAGCGAGCGAGCGAGCGCGCGAGCGACTGAGCGCGCGCGCTTGAAAGATAGAACTGGTTCTATTTTTCAAGCGCGCGCGCTCGACCCGGTACAGTCTAGTTTACAGGCGCTAGGCAATATTATTGTATGTTGGTTCATTGAGTGCTAGGGAAACTTCTCATTTTGACATGATATTTGACTTTTTTCTATCAGTGATAGGTTTAACACACTTGCTATTAATGGCCCGGTGACCTGGCGGTCTAGGGGTAAGGTGTCAGACTTCTGTGCTGGAGGTCTGGGGCTCAATCCTCGGTCCCGGCACAGATTTATCTGATTACCAAACCCTTCTTTCACCTCTGACAAGACATCTTGTGAATGTGGGGAAAGCCAGGCCTCCACCGTGGTT
The DNA here is from genome assembly GCA_039000515.1 of Timema cristinae. Classification (NCBI taxonomy): domain Eukaryota; kingdom Metazoa; phylum Arthropoda; class Insecta; order Phasmatodea; family Timematidae; genus Timema; species Timema cristinae. Next base: position 32,146,677 of record JBCFYV010011172.1, on the reverse strand, counting down.
CGGATTCCACGTTAAACTGTAGGTCCTTCATTTCATCTCACAATCACCCTACCATTACACATTAGCGTAAGTGCATATAACCCGAACGGGAAGTAAGATGCGGTGCTAATAATAATAATAATAATAATAATAATAATAATGGCCTAATTTAATTGGTAAGACCATAAATAATATAATGTATATATGTAAACCCGATATGTTAAAATACTTCAATATTTATAATCAAAGTAGGCCTTTACAAATAAGAATCACCATTAGTTTGGAGAGAGTATGAAAAAACCACAACAATAAATAAGTTTTAAAAATCACCTTCAGTTCACTGAGCCAAGATTCGAACCTTTGCCTCCTAGTCAAAAGTTATCGAGTGCAACGCACCATTCTGCCACTGGTGCGGCAAATCTGATTTTAAAACACTTCAGTACAGTACCATACGCATTTCTCAATTTATTAATTGGATGCACTTCTACTTTTTTCTTTTTTATAAATACACAATATTTTCTGTAAGAATTTTCGAGGAGCAGAGATGTACTAAGTGGTGTTTGACAGAGACATCTTCTCTAACTAGGGGGGAGGGGGGGGGGCGGTGACCTAGTGGTCTAGGGGTAAGGTGTCAGACTTCTGTGCTGGCAGCCGGGGTTCAATCCTCGGTCCCGGCACAGATTTATCTTATTTCCAAACCCTTCCTTCACCTCTGACAAGACATCTTGTGAATGTAGGGAATGCCAGGCCACCACCGTGGTTCGGATTCCACGTTAAACTGTAGGTCCTTCATTTCATCTCACAATAACCCTACCATTACACATTAGCGTAAGTGCGTATAACCCGAACGGGTAGTAAGACGCGGTGCTAATAATAATCTAACTAGGGTCCGCTAATTACGCGCTCGCTCGCTCGCGCGCTCGCCAGTTTGGCCACCCAGTCGCTTGCGCGCTCGCTCGCTCGCTCGCGCGCTCGCTCGCACGCTTGGCAGTCTGGCCGAACCCTCACGCGTCCAAGGGACTCTATTATTATTATTATTATTATTAGCACCGCGTCTTACTACCCGTTCGGTTTGTACGCACTTACGCTAATGTATAATGGTAGGGTGATTGTGAGATGAAATGAAGGACCTACAGTTTAACGTGGAATCCGAACCACGGTGGAGTCCTGGCATTCCCCACATTCACAAGATGTATTGTCAGAGGTGAAGGAAGGGTTTGGCAATCAGATAAATCTGTGCCGGGACCGAGGATTGAACCCCGGCCGCCCAGCACAGAAGTCTGACACCTTACTCCTAGACCGCCAAGTCACCCCCAAGGGACTCTAATCTTCTTGTGGGATAATATTAGCTCGGCTGAGAGACAATTCTACAGGATCCAAGGCCCACCAGGTGCTCAAACCGGATTCGGATATGGGGCAAAACGCAGGGCACCTTATCTTTGTACTGTTCAACTTATGTTTGTACATTAAAAAAAAACTCATTTGTCATTTTTACAAAACCAAAGCAATGCGCTTGAATTAATTCGTAACTAAAAACCTAATTGAGACGCACATGATCAGATACTAAAGTCTAACTTAAACTTGACTCACAATCTGAATCTTTATATGCCAAATTTAGTTACAAAAAATAACAAACCCAGTGAAACTTCCAAACACTTTGCAAGCGAAGGACAAGACTGGACTGAACCAATTATAATTATTATGAGACTTTTTGAAAATACGATTGAAATTAGTTGTCATCAAATCATAAAAACTCTTAGTCGGTGAGTCGAGGCTCAAACCGCTCAAGAAATAAACTGTAGCTGTGTCCGGATAAAAATATAGTCTTCATGACTTTCCTGTAAATCCTCCTGCGAAAATCCCAGCGGGTGAGGGCAGGCATTAACTAATCCTAGTAATACTATACTATCAATCAAGTTTTAATAAACACTTTCAATAGTACTTTCCTAAGGATTACTGTATAATTAGCTTTTTCGTAACTTACTGAAAGAATAAAAAATATCAATAAAACTATCATGTTTTTCTTTTGTTTCGCGGTTGTGTCAACAAAAGATATAGTACATGTGAACATAAATTAAAAATTATTATATTCACACTTGTATCTTATCATAACCGGTTAACTAGTCAGCGTAGTTAGCTAACGCGCTGGTTTCGTGTTGAATTAGACTGCTGAGGACGGAGAGATGGAGGTTCGAATCTCAATCGGGTGAGCTAGGGATGGTTTTACCTAAATGGTTTTCCACTCTCCCTCCACGCAAATGTGGGTTCACTTACTCTATATTCAACCTTCCCAATTCCTAACCCATTAGCTTAATTGGTACTTAAGCGTATAACCCAAACGGCTAGTAATACGAGGTGATAAGTATTATTATTTTTATTATTATTATCATCATCGGTCAATAAAATTAATGTTTTTCTACAACTAAGAGAAAGAGCCATACAAAGTATCAGTTTCAAAATAAAATTTAAATATTTCGTAAACACGTGCCCATGAACATAGACGAAGACGGTTTGTGTGACGTCATCAACTCCATTTATTCTGGTTCGTCATCTTAATTTGTGAAGAGAATGCAGCCTTTTAAAACCTATCACTTGTAAAGCATTTTTAAGTGAACCACAGACGCTACTCCCACAAAAAAGAAACATCCAACTGGCTATTTTCAAAATGTCCGCGTTTCAATAATATAAAAATAGTTAAAATAAAAACGTAATAAAAACAAATTGTTTGCTGTGGACGTTTTGACTGCCAAACGTGACAGCAACTCAACACATTGTCTTATAGATTATAATATGGTTTGGCGAATAGATACATGAGAGTAGATCGGGTAATTTTTTTTATAACTGCCACTTACCTACACTCCTACATAGTTTGGGTGAATATTGAAAGAAAGTGAAAATAGTATTAAGTGAATAAGGTAGTTACCCGCCTCTGTGGCGTAGTTGGCAAACGCGCTAGTCGTGTTGAGCCCGACTGCTGAGGACGGGGAGATCGAGGTTCGAATCTCGGTCGGGTGAACTGGGGGTGGTTTTTCCTAAATGGTTTTCCACTCTCCCTCCACGCAAATGCGGGTTCACTTCCTTTAATTCAACCTTCCCAATTCCTCATCCATTAATGTAATTAGTTCTTAAGCGTATAACCCGAACGGGTAGTAAGACGCGGTGCTAAATAATAATAATAATAATAATAATAATAATAATAATAATAATAATAAGGAAGTTATTGATCGAGTGAGTAAGAGAAATAAATAGTCAAGCAACTTAATTTACGAAGGACTTTACTTGACAATTCACAATATTTGTATGCAAAGCAATGTATTCCGTGTGTGATTTATCACTGTGGTTTTACCAACATCATTCTCACTTAATGCAGGTGCACTTTATTTAAGCAATCATCATAACTACTCCGTAAATTATAACATAAATGGCCATAATATTAAAGCAAGTTTTACAGTGCCATTAGTTAATTACAAGTTTCGTGTTTTTTTCAATGTCAGTGGACGACGGAGGATGGTCTGTCTTCTTGCCTATATGTTTACCCATCACGCGGATGACCTGTGACCTCAATCAGCACGCGAGCCGGGTCAATCGATAGATGTCAAGGTATATTTACTCCATAATGAGTGAAATGTCTATTAGAGTGTTTTATTTTGCAGGAAGATAATTCCTTCCTTAGCGGTCAAACTTTCCGCTGCAATTGATCCGGCCCAGCGAACCTTCCAAACTCACACTAGCCAATGAGATTGATTACGGCGTCGGTCAGGCTGAGAGATGCACCCCTCCCACTTCCACCCACAACAGGTCGTAAAGATGGGGATCTAAAGTCGTAAGTCACGACGTAAATGAAACATCTAACAACTTCGCCCCACGTATGCTCGAGATCAAGTTGAGGTCTGTTATCGTCAATCGAAATTTGAATTATTGGAGCTTATACATTTTTTTTTTAAAGAATTTTCCAAAACTTTCTTTAACCAAAATACTATATATCATTTACCCGAAACACCCCTCGGTGGCTAAGTTGGCTAACGCGCTAGTTGTGTTGAGCTCGACTGCTGAGGACGGGGAGATCGAGGTTCGAATCTCGGTCGGGTGAACTGGAGGGGGTTCCTAAATGGTTTTCCACTCTTCCTCCACGCAAATGCGGGTTCACTTCCTCTAATTCAACCTTACCAATTCCCAATCCATTAGCGTAATTAGTACTTAAAGCGTATAACCCGAACGGGTAGTAAGACGCGGTGCTAATATAATAATAAAATAATAATAATAATAATATAATAATTTACCCGCAACGGTGGGAACTTTAACTAAATCTCAAGCTCCTCTAGTCTGACTTACCGGAGGCGGAGAGGTTTCGGTTTGAATTAAAGTCAGGTGTTTCAAGGAAGATTTATCCTTAATGGTTTCCCAATCTCCTTCCACGCAAACGCCGGTGCATTTCCTCTAAATTCTAACTTCCGCAGTCCCATCTTATTAGTGTAATAAATTACAGTTCGACACCTTATCTCAAACAGTGCGTCTGTCAACTGAGTTAATGGTCCCGAGTTCCATTTCCTGGTGTAGCTGAGAAATTAAATCTTGTATAATAATTGGGGTATTCCCAAGGCCGGTAGACTGGATGTTGTGCCTCTTCTATATTGTTTAAATGCGTCTTTCTCTAACGGATACTACGACATACAGAATATTATATATACGACCGTTAAATTAAATTATGGGATACATAGAGCTCATATTTTAATGTTACGACCGTTTCTTTGTTGCTGGTGTTATTCCCACACGTTTTCATATACTGAATGATGGCACAGACCAAGGTTGCCTGGAAATATAAACATGCACGTTGATAGGACTTTCGCAGTGGGCTATTTTCCTCATCTTGTATTTCATTAAGGATTTATTTTTCTGCTGAGCTAGTTTTATATTTAGAGCACAGATTTTTATGTAATTACATATTTGAATCCTGTTAGTTAGAAATGAGAAAAGCGAAATGCCAGTTAATTAGCTAGGGATTGTATTTTAAGTTTTAATCTAGGGTATTATTATATATTTTACTGAAGTTTACATATTTCATATTATACTACATACATTTTCATATTTTGTGTGTTATTTAATCGTGATATTATTTTATGTCATTTTAGGGACATACTTTTTAATTATGTTACTAATTTTCAGACAACTTGTACTTTACTAAAAGAATGTATCCAGTAAAGGGATGGGGCGCGCAAAGTCCAAATCAAGTATTCTGGCTCATCAGACAGGATTACAGTTGCCGTAACAACTTGTGTCTGGCGTTTTTCGTGCTTTGGAAGGGAGAGAATGCGACGTGTCAATTTGTAAACACAAGTCAATGAGTTGTAACAAAAATATTTATTATATCTAATAAGCTCGTATTCCCGTTGTTCTTTGGTCGGGCGAATAAACGGGATAGTGGCTAAAACAAAACCCAAAATCGGGGCAAGGAAAAGGACAAATGACTAAAACGTAATCCAAAATTAATCAAGTAAATGCAAATGAAGTCTTTACAATAATACTGAAAAAATTAATTCTAGGAAAATGACTTTAAAAAATCTGGAGAGGTCTGGTGGTCACTTGTTTTCAAAGAGTGGAGGTTTCATAGGAAGTTTTGGTTTCTAAAATCAGTTATATAATGCATTTTATTTGAAGTCTTTAATTAATTGGCAATTTAAGTGGTGTAAACAATCTAATAATGTAATACAACTTGTTAAAAAAGTATTTAGATGTATGTATATTCATAAAAGTGTTTTTTTCTATATAACTTCTGTAAAAAAATTGCCGTAATTAATTTAAATTTATTTCAACAATATACGTATTTTTCATATGGGGAAAAAAAATTAATTCTATATTACATATTTTTACATTATTACATACTGCACACATATTTTAACTGATTTTTACTTATTTTTACTTTAATTTATTTCAACAATATACGTATTTTTCACTTGGGGAAAAAAAATTAATTCTATATTACATATTTTTACATTATTACATACTGTACTACATATTTTAACTGATTTTTACTTTCTCGCTATCTTACAGGTAGAGAAAGTACTGTATTGAGATCGTCAAAAAAAAATCTAACACAAGATGTTGATGAATTTCAAGATTTCATGACTCCCCGAATAAAAAAATAAAAAAAGAGTTGTTTTTGAATTTCCGTCTGTTTGTCTGTCTGTACTTTGGACTAGAGACTAAACTATTTTACATAATCGGGATAAAAATTGGTATCTAAGGTTTTCATTTGGTTGCCCCTAGAGTTTTTTGTAATTGGATATCTAACCCTAAAATTAAGGGTAGTTTGTACCCTTTCCCTTGGGGGGAGGGGGTGGGTTAACATATAATTGAAAGAGCAAGTATATGGCAAAAAATAATATATTCAATAGTCAAATGGTTACATATAAATATAGATACACATTAGTGAGTGTCGTGGTGTATTCTCTGATTATATGACAAAATACAATAAATATATTAAGTAGTTGAGAAGGTAAGTGTTGATTTATTATACATCCGGCTGCTGACTGACAGCCTTGTTAAGTTAATACATGTCAATAGAGCTTTATGAAGTAAAATCAGAATCAATATAATAATCATTAGCAAGAGTTCAACAAGTAATAGAGAAAAGCTACAAGGGAAACTAGGTAGCTTGCATAGTTTCAAAAGCTTTCGAACCGGCGGCTATAACTCAACTCCTTTAGCTTAATACTTATATTATTATTATTATTATTATTAGCACCGCGTCTTACTACCCATTCGGGTTATACGCACTTACGCTAATGTGTAATGGTAGGGTGATTGTGAGATGAAATGGAGGACTACAGTTTAACGTGAATCCGAACCACGGTGGAGGCCTGGCATTCCCCACATTCACAAGATGTCTTGTCAGAGGTGAAGGAAGGGTTTGGTAATCAGATAAATTTTTGCCGGGACCGAGGATTGAACCCGGCCGCCAGCATAGAAGTCTGATACCTTACCCCTAGACCACCAGGTCATCTTTAATACTTATAAAGGACAAAGGTTGTAAGTAGATAGTCACAATATAACTATTCTCAATCCTATTAATTTGAATGAAAACTCATATAGTTCTAGATGTCCCATATAACTATACAACCTGGGAAATAGACGGCTATCTTCGTAAAGTTACTAGCCCCTATGAGTTTGTTTATACACTGCGTGAACGTCAAGACCACAGGCAGGGGCAACAGACAATTTCCCATACACAAGGGATTAATACGTCCTAACTAGGACAACACTGACAAAATCATACCTTCTTTGAAATGCCCTCATTATCAAAATTTGACAGAAATGTATACAATAGAACGCGGATGCATTCTTTAGAAGTATCTTAAGGAACCAGTCTAAATGGTTAAAAATACAGACAATTTTAGTGCGTTGAAAAGCAAGGGCAACTCAGGAAATCAGGTAAAAATATAGAATAATAATAAACTTAAGAACGGAGGCAAAAGACTGGGGCAAAAGACCTAATTAGGCCATGAACTAGTAATGGATAACTCCTAGTGTCCCGGTGCTGACGTTCTATCAGTAAAAGGTGACAAAGTCCCATATAGCACAAATACCTCCATTAGATTGCTTAGGTTGAGTACACACAGCAATAAAAGCTAAAATTCGTTAGGCGACTATTAATTAATGGCTAAGTCATTAAAGGAGTATCCAAAATAAGTTACCCGAGTTTACACAATATACAGACAATAGTTTATCTTAATAGCCCAAACCGAGTCATGAAGCGGTACTAAGTCAAACAGATCTAACTAGACATTCTAGGTATACTGAGCCATAACAAACAAGTTTTGTTCGGAAGGAACAAAATTCCCCTCAGTCTCTAACTATATGCATACCTAAACCTAAAGAACAAATAAATATCAATTACAATTTAAACAGCAAATATATATGCAGCTGAGTCGATTAGCGACGAATTAATACATAACCAAAACAAAACCAATTCCTTGGCTAGGATAAAATAATCACTGACAAATAGTGACTAGTAGAAATAATCCTAGGTATATACCTAAATGTTGACTGTCAGAAGTCGGCTGTGAGCTGTCAGTCAACACCAAAGAAGCCAAGGGGTTACTGAAGGCTCCCTTATTGACACCTGACTAGGATAGGAGGAAAAGCGGGGTCGACCAATAACGTCTAAGAGCAACAGCGCTCGAAAAGGTGGATGCCTGAATCGGGTATCGGTGCATGTGCGAAGAACAGTTGATGGGAGAACCAACACAAGAAATAATTTATTACAATATTTTTCTGTGAGTTACTATTCCAGAAGAGTTAAAATGTGGCTCATCAGTGACGACCACACAAAACAACCACTGCGTCAGCTAGTCCAAGGTATGTCCAATGTGGAATCGGTATTTACTTAGTTGGAGGTTGAAATAATTAAATAATTAATTGTGTGGGTTAATTTAAATTAGCCCGGCATAAGTTTAGTGAAGGGCAAAAAGAAATAAAATCAATTTTCTCAAAATTGGCACTAACAATTTTGATTAAATTTCATTTCTAAGCATTAATCAATATTATAAACATTGACTACTTTCATTTTTTCGACAGACTTTAAGGGCTCTGAGAGACGACCGAGGGTAATCGGGAGAGTGGTTTGTTATAGTTTTAAATGATTAGATACTAAGATCCATACAGATAATCACTTTAATTTATTGCTACCTATGTCAATATTTCATCCATTTTATTAGTGGTAAGTACTTTTTAATAACAGTCCATCTTTTGGCGAGGCTAGATATCTGGGAAAACCAAATTGTCTAAGAAAGGCTTGTATCGACCCCATTTTCTCAAACCCTACCCATATGCGTAAGTTCGGATGAAGAAATATATAAATATATTCTCTAAGATTGAGTCTGAGCTTACGCCACCAAATTATATGCTTAATTAATCAGCGATGTGCTTGTAAACTTCAAAGAATTTGGGCAGACGTTGAAAAGATTATTACTTATTACTGAATGCTAGGTTATTTAAAGATACATAAATCTATAATTTATTTATTAATCTTATATTAAAATCGATGTTAAATTTGTATTAAAAGTTATTCGTGTCTTGAAGGTATTGATAAAGTTTTATTTTTTTACTCTCACTCGTCCGAGCTATGCGCATTAATTACGCTAATGCGTTTAGGTATGAGGAACCCTTTAGGAAAACAAGAACACCCTTAGTATATCCAGCTGGGATCCGCACACAAATCTCTTTGTCACCGGTAAAACAGACCAGAGGAGTCTGACATTTATTTAATCCACCCACCGATACTAGTTATCAAGTAACAATAAATAGTAAGGTCAAGGTCGAAACACTTTGTAGGTTTGGAAATTCCCTGTTTTTTCCTAATTTTATAAATGCGTATCAACCCTGAAAAGCGCATTTTTTTAAATATTAATTTAGAGAGGTATGTTCTCTCTCTCTCTCTCTCTCTCTCTCTATATATATATATATATATATATATATATATATAACTCGATGGAGAGGGGAGATGGGGTTGGGGACATTGCTACCTAATCACTGGAGGCCAATAAAGTCTATAATTAATATCATATGCAGACTCTATTTGGAGTTTTTCAATTCTCCTTTCTATAATACAAAAGCGCATCAGGCTGATATTTCGGAAATAATTTAAAGGAACTATTATTTTATTTAATATTAATTTAGAGAGCGCACCTATCTCTCTCCCGCTGTCTGTCTCTCTCTCTCTCTCTCTCTCTATATATATATATATATATAGAGAGAGAGAGAGAGAGAGAGACATACAGAACGGGAGAGAGATAGGTGCGCTCTCTAAATTAATATTAAATAAAATAATAGTTCCTTTAAATTATTTCCGAAATATCAGCCTGATGCGATTTTCAGGGTTGATACGCACTTAGAAAACCTGGAAAAGTCAGGGAATTTCCAAATATACACGGGGTTTTGACTTTGACCTTGCTATATATAATCTAAAAATAACCTTAAATATTTAAAAAATTAGTTTCTCCAAATTCTTTCCGAAAGATTCCCGTCAAAGTGTACGCCTGACGTTTCGAGTGGTCAACGCCTCAGATTTTTGGACGGGCTGTTGAAAGCGGCGGTACAGACATCAGGTTTCTCTGCGCAGATCTCTCCACCTTGTCACCCGCACCGCTAAAGAGAGGTGACGACACTTCACAAGGAGCTCTTCATCACCGAGCTACACACGCACACACACGTTGACCTTTTTAATTTAATATAAGAGGAAACATCGGTTTTTACACGACTAGATGACCTTTCTGCACGTGTCCCGAGAGGTATAACCCCAACTATGTCTGACTCTGAGTTTTCATAAAGAGGAACGACGGGCACGCATTCATTTGTAACTACGTCTTACTATCGATTCCGCATATTTACACTAATGAGATAAGGCTGATTTCGAGGAAGTTTAGCTACATTTGTGTGGAAGGAGGGTGGGACACCAATTATGAAAAATCTCCCTCAATATCAGGGATGTGGAGTCGGTAAAAATGTACCGACTCCAACTTCAAAATAAAAACTTATACATTTATAATAATGTTTTATCTTTTATTATTCTTTAGGACCAATATTTGTAATTTTAATTGACAAATTTATTTAAAGATATATTCACAATGCCAAATTTGTTATTACTAATTAATATACTGTATCCATTTATGAAGGAGTCAGAGTTGGACAGTAGAAAAATAGACAACCCTACTCAATACATCCAGTCGGGATTTGAACACCAAACTCCCCTTCACCAACAAACCAGCTTATAAGCCTGTTATGCCACGTACCCACAGGTAAAGCACATTGTAGTTGGAATAGCAGAGGGTTTTGCAGCTTGGGTGATAATCCCCCATTTTCCCCTCCATGGATATATATAGGTATTCAGTTTAATGACTTCTCGTCTTACGTGCACACTTCATGTTACTGTATTTGGCTTTATTCGACATTATCAGTGACTTTCTACACCAGTGGTTCCCAACCTGGGGGGCGCGTCCTCCTAAGAGAGCTTGGAAGCACTACCAGAGAGGGTCGTTTAACTATTAGTGAATAACGTTAAAAAAATTATCTTAGTGCTGAAGATATTTTTTTAAATTTCAATCCCATTTTCAAAGTGAGTGATATATATTTTTGTTTGCGGTATTGGCAAAACTGCCTACTAGCTGTACATTTGTATGATCTATTAGGTGAACAGCCAAAATTACGACTCTTGTGTGCATGTACGTGTTTATTTTTAAGCTAACAAACCTCTGGTTCACCCCCTTAATTCTCCTTTATACCTTCCCCCCTGAGATACCATTGCGGCCATTGCAGTACCAGACATCACCCTAATTTTCAGTCATTTATTTGTAGCATTATGCTGCCAGTGTTGCATTGATTTCTGTTTAAGATAAATAAGTGACTCAAAAACAAAGCTTTTTAAAGATATATATCATCGCGGCTTACTACCTGTTTGGGTTATACGCTTATTTACTAGTTACGCTAATGGTTTTAGGAATTAGGAAGGCTATATTTAAAAGAAATGTACCCACTTTTTCGTCGAGGGAGGGGTATTTAAAAAAAAAAAAACTCACTCTTAGTACACCCGACCGCATTGTCATGTGCAGTTAAGTTTACAGGGAGAGTAACACTTTATAGCACGCGGCCAACGAAGCGGGTATTTTTATATTCATCCCGAAAAATATGTGGGGATGGGGATTTTGATGAACTACCAAGGGACGTCAACTGAACAAGGTTGGGAACCACTGCTCAATACAGTTCCGTGCAGCGTCCTGAATGTTCTTGTCTTTGCGTATAAGATTTGAGACAATTGTAAATATATTTCTTTAATCTGAGTGTACATAACGTCAGACGGCAGACGGCGATTGTCAGGCAAGGAGTAATAGACAAAGTGTAAACTAATTAAAATGTTTTTCCAATGTAAATAATGGAGAGAAAAAGGATGGGATTAGAGAGTGTAATGCAGTGGCTTACCCAGGAATTTAATAAGGGGTTGGCATCCTTCTAAGTAAGGTTGTAGCTATAATGAAAACTCGATGGAGAGGGAGATGGGGTTGGGGACATAGCTACCTAATCACTGGAGGCCAAAAAGTCTATAATTAATATTATATGCAGACTCTATTTGGAGTTTTTTATAGTAACTAAAGGTAAACCTGGCTCGGTCGCCGAATGGTCTAAGTAACACTCTCCCTTCATGCAAATGCTGGTACACTTCCTTTAAATTCAACCCTCCTCATATCAACTTGTTAGTGTAATTAATACGTATGCGTATAATCCGGTTATTAGACACAGTGCTAAAAAACCCTACAATCTAGATATTTAAATAATTGGCAGTCTTTGAGTGGGTCAAATGCCCCACTTGCCCCATTTGGGTGCGGCACTGGTGTAATGCACAGGCCCGGCGAAACTTGTAGCGCCAGCCCTGGGTACAATTTCAATTAAAAGGTTAGTCACAGCTGTCTATTAAGATTTTTTGTTTTGTTTTACACAATGTTCCACCCTAACACACAGTTTGGAAGTTAGATTGAAAAAAAAAACACACAAGGGGATGGAGTGGGAGAGGCGCTTGTTTCGCTATTACACTCGAACAATTTAGTCAACAAAAGCTAATGTAGTTAAGTAATTTTCTATGAGTCTGAGAGACTTGTTTCTCACCGTTTAAGGATAATTAAAGAACTGGAAGGTACCAGGTGTGTCTGTTCATTAATTACCTGAGATTACTGCGCCCTCTCTTGGTTTATTATATTATTAATTCTGACTTGACGTGGGCACGTTAAGAACATACACCTATAAGTTGTTGTTTTTTCAAGCCTATTTAAATTGGCTAAATCTCTGTCCTGTCAGTTCTCTATAAATCAATAAAAAGAGATCCGCTTCGGTGACCGCGTGGTTTAACGAGCTTATCTCGTGTTAGACTGAACTTCCGAGGACGGGGAGATGGGGGTTCGATCTCGGTTGGGTGCAATGAGGGTGCCCTAAAGGGTTTTTCACCCTCCCTACACGCAGATGTGGGTGCACTTCCTCTCAATTAAAATCTATCTTATTCCTAAACCATTATAGTAATTAGTAAACTTTATTTTCTATTTTTTTAGCACCACGTCTTACTAACCATTCGGGTTACACGCATATGTACTAATCACGCTAATGGACTGAAGAGGAAGGTTGAATTTGGAGGAAGTGTGCCCGAATTTGCATGGAGAGAAAGTGGAAATCTTTTTAGGGAAAAAACCTCAGTATATCCAACCGAGCTCGAACCATGAGCTCCCCGTCATCGGCGGTCTAGTCTATTGCGATAGTAACGCCTCGGCCCATGCGGCCACCGAAGCAGGTAAATTTATTACTAAATATAATTTTAGAAAAAAAATATATTACTTTTAATGAAGCGTGTTTGAAGAGTGATCTTGTTATGTAATTGGATGCTGACGGTTCACGCCACAGGCACGAACTTCAAACCTGATTCCGGTATGAACATATCTTGCGCCTTTTTATTACGTATTTACTTTATCATATCAAGAGAAAGTATTGTGACCATGAACAATATCGATCTCGAGATCATGACGAATTTTTCCGATTTTTGTGAACACGAACCCCCCCCCCCCCCCCCCAAAAAAAAAAAACGTAGATTTTACAATTCTATCTGTCTGTCCCTGTCCACGAGTTCTAATCGTTTGGATGGATTTTACTCAATCTTAATATTGATATTTTATAGAGTTATATCTAGGATTTTTTTTAAATTTTGACCCTAACTCTTAAACTAAGAGTAGTTAACATATAAGTGATTATTTTTAAATTCCAAAGTTTCTAAAATGTCATTAACTATTTTGTTTAAAATATATATCTAGGATTTTTTTTCGACATGACAAATAGCACTGTAAGATCGGTTTCCGGGCAAAAATTCGTTTAAGGGTAGTTTACTGGTGGGAAATTTTTGAAAATTTGAAATATTTCTAAAATAACTCTAACGGTTTTGTTCATAATGTATGTCTAGAGATTGTTTAGTCTAAAAATAACAATGTTTAATTGTTTTGGGGTAAAAACTAATTCATGGGTAGTTCAATGATCACTGACTTTTCAAAAACCTGAAATATTTTGCAAATGTCTCTAATGATTTGGTTCCAAATGGGCATCTTGGGGGTGTTTGGCATAACAAATAACAATGCGAGGTAAAAACTGATTTATAGGTATTTTACTGATGACTGATTTTTCAAAAACTTGAATTATTTAAAAAAATGTCCCTAAGGATTTGTTTCCAAATGAGTATCTGGGGAGTGTTTGACTTAATAAATAACACTGTAAACTTGGTTCTGGGTAAAAATAAGATAAAGGGTTGCTTACTGACGAATGATTTTGGAAGGTTTGAATTATTTTTAAAATGGCTTTAACGAGATGTTTAAAATATGTATCTTGGCAGTGTAGGACATGAACATGATAAATAAAGCTGTATTAATCCTACTTGTTTTTGGAGGGAAAATTCAGTTATTGGTAGTTTACTGACTTTTTTTAACTATTTAAAAAAAACAGGCTTAGCGATTTGCTTCAAATGGTATTTTTTGTTAAGTTGCTTGTGTTATAAATAGCTATATTCCTATAACTTTGTTTTCTGAAATAAAAAATCATTTAATATTAGATTATCATCGCATCTTAATTACCCGTTTGTGTTATACGCTTAAGTACTAATTACGCTAATGGGTTAAGAATTGGGAAGGTTGACTTTAGAGGAAGTAAACCCATGTTTGCGTGGAGGAAGAGTGGAAAACTATTTAGAAAAACCACCCCTAGTTCACCGGACCGAGATTCAAACCTCAATCTTCCCATCATCGGTAATTTAGCTTAACACGAAATTAGCGCATTAGCTAACTACGCCACCAAGGCGGGTATCATTTAATAGTTTTTAGCTATTGAATGATTTTTACAAAATTTGATTTTTTTAAATAGTTATAAAGATTTGGTTTAAAATTGGTATCGGGCGACTATTTATTTTACAATCTTTATTTATCTACAATAAATTAATTTAAGGGTAGTTTACTTAAGATAAATTATGGAAAATTTGATTATTTTTTTAATTGACCTTGAAGATTGAATTAAAAATGGTAATCTTGGAATAGTTTTGCATGATAAATAAGAATACATATTTTTATTTTTACAAATAGCCAATAATTTTGTAGAAGTTTACAACAATTTTCTAAATATGAAGTTTGATAGATACATTTGAACAATTTGGTTTACAACTTATATTTAAATAGTGATTGTTGTGAATAAGAAGATGATGTGTTTGTTTTTATGAGGAAAACGAACTTAAGGATAATTTACTCAAAACCTATTTTTGAAAATTATCTTCGAAGCTATATTACACAATATGAGACAGTTTATCAGATTGGGTAGTACCATTTATTTTAAGTTTTTTTGCTTTCCAATTTTTTTTTCGTGATTTTATATTTTCAAATAATTACAAATTTAACATTTCAAAAGCTTTTGGCGACCCACCAAAAATCGGCTAAGTTAAAGAACCACAGGTCCAGGAGATCCTTGTTCGAATCCGGAAGATGCTGACAAAGATATTTACTATTATTTGTGATCGAGTTCATAGCTCAGGTGTGTGCTTAATACATTTAAATCAAATATTATTGTCTTGAAACTTGTGTAAAAAAAAAAAATCAGCCATCAGAAATATCCCCATGACAGATTTTTAACAAATCTTGATATCACCACGCGAAGAAGACTAAAATCTTGTCTCTACTGGAACAATTGTTGATTTATTTTGTCCAAAAAAGTTTCGCTCTAAAATTTGCATAAACTTTGACCTTTTCTCACGTCCCCTACACTCCCACCTTAAGAGAAAAACCATCGGTGGGCACGCGGACCAATTTTTCTACTTTGTCTGGTCTGGTTTGCCGGTGACAGGAGGGTTAGAGTTCGAATCCCAGCTGACTGCACTAAATGTGATTTTTTTTTCACCAAACGGTTTTCCACTATTCCACACGCGTGAAGATATATCTCCCCTGAATTCTACCATCCTCATCCTTGGCATATTAGCGTAAATACGCTGACTGCCCGGACGAGATTCAAGACGCAGTGGGAAAAAAACAAACTAAATTTCCTCAGCGGATGTCCACTTAAAGACCGTGAGAAAACTTCGCAGGCCGCACATCGATTCTTCCTGGCATATTTATTTAAATGACAGCCTCGCCATGTTGGGATCCTTGTTTTACACCCACACCCACAAAATTATCCCGTTCCGAGTCTTTAGCGATTATCATCCATTCAGCCCACACCCTCACAGTTCCGAAAACGGCGACAGCCAAGTCTGTATAACTTTACCAAAATGGTTCTCTGAGGGGGATCTCGAGTGCAAGGTGAACACAGACAGCACTTTTAAAACTCGACAATGATATGTAAACAATAAGATATGTTAACACTGTGATCTTACACCTTATTGTCTCACAACGTAAACAAAATCATAATATGTAAGGGCATTATATACACAATCACAGCACAAAACATGACAAGATTTTTACTATACTACTAGATGTTTTTTTAAGCACCGCGTCTTACTAACCGTTCGGGTTATATACTAATTACACTAGTGGTTTAGATTGGAAGAGTTAACTGAGAGGAAGTGTATCCGCATTTACGTGGAAGCAGAGTGGAAAACAATTTAGGAAAAACCCCTCTCAGTGTACCCAACCGGGATCGAACCCCGATCTCCCCGTCAACGGTAATCTAACCAAACACGAGAGTAGCGCGTTAGACCACGCGGCCACTGAAGCAGAATGCACTTTCTGAACCAACCGATTATATCAGCACACGAATTTTAAACTAACTTAAATATAGAACAGAGACAGCACCCAGTTCATCACTGTGGAGGAAATGTGTTTCCATTTCCTCCATAGTTAATTTTTCAGCCATGCTGGGAATCAAACCCGGGACTCTTAGCTCAGTGGTCGGTGACCTGGTGGTCTAGTGGTAAGGTGTCAGACTTCTGTGCTGGCGGCCGGGGTTCAATCCTCGGCCCCGGCACAGATTTCTCTGATTTCCAAACCCTTCCTTCACCTCTGACAAGACATCTTGTGAATGTGAGGAATGCCAGGCCTCCACTGTGGTTCGGATTCCACGTTAAACTGTAGGTCTTAATTTCATCTCACAATCACCCTACCATTACAAATTAGCGTAAGTGCGTATAACCCGAACGGGTAGTAAGACGCGGTGCTAATAATAATAATCTTAGCTCAGTGACCAGACACACTGCCGATTGAGCTAAGGGGTCAGACTGCTTGATGTTGCTGCCTTAAAAAAAACAAAAACAATACTCTCTTCCCCTCCCCTTCCTTAGTAATGGGCCATTTATTGAACACACTGTCACAAAAACAATCACACTCAAACACTTCAAGAAAAGCACGTCTTTTTTTAAATAAAAAATTACCATACAACTTTTTTAAATCCTTAAACTCTTAAAATTTGTTTATTTGTCCAAACCTTCTCTTTACAAAGGAAATTAGTTGTTACATATTGGCCTGATTGCTCGAACCATTCTTAGAAAGCAGTTGCATGCGAGGATTGTGAACAAACCAAGTTGGCGATCAAATTGGTATATTTCTAGAGTGGCCAACTTCTGTGGGCAATAAAGCGTAGAATCTATCAATTTTCAAACCAACAATTATTTTAACCCACCTCCTAGCCTCGCTATGTATCTTTCTTGTATGGACGAAAGGAATTTATTTTGTTACATACCAGTGAGTATGGAGTCACATTTGTAAAATGTAGCCTAAACCACATGGTTTATGGGAACATATTAGTCATATTTTATAAATGGAATATGTATAAATAGGCGAAAAAAGTTTGGAAATCTTCTCAAAGGGATAGCTTATTAAGAATGATTTATGTTTCTGTGTGTTACGCATCAATGTATAATTTGTATCGTAATATAATCAAGCAATGATCAAAGAGTCGTTATAGGTGAATTTTAAGTGGCCATTAAATTTGATTAGACCTATTTTAAACGCGTATGTCACTAGTTATTTATGCTAATATGATGTACATTGAATCACTTACCGACGAAAGATAATGACGGTTCGAACCTATTTGCGTAATGCCGTCCTTATATAAGTGTAGTAAGAATATAACGAGCATCGGTGATCTCATGGTCAATCGCGTCCCTCCCGTTTTAGATTAGATTACCGATGACGGTGAGATTGGGATCTGAATCCGAACGGGTACAAAGACGCGTATTTTTTTAATGTGTTAATATAAATACGGTATCAGTGGGCACTAGGATTAAAGCATCAAGCTCGTCTGGTCTAGTTTGTCAGTGACGAGGTCACGGTTCGATACCTTGATGGGTGTATTATCTTTTTTTTCCCCCTAAATGTCTGTTTAATCTTTCTCCAGGCCAATGCTGGTTGTTTTCCTCTGAATCCTACTTATATCTTCACTAACTTATTACTTCAATTGAATGTGGATGACCCGGGCTGGCAACGAAACGCGGGGCACGGGGGGGAAAAAAAAGGAAGCTAGCGGCATTTCGTTCTGTTTATAAGTCTATCTATATAATATGTAAAGGGTCATAGAAAATAGTTTTTTGTTCATTCCAGTAAACACCAAGCTCGAGTGCTACTAAAAGTTTGGTCGATATTTAAAATAAGCGCGACATCTGATTGGCAATGTCCCAACCACCGAGGCAACCTTTTTTACAGTAGCTCCATGGCTTCTTTGGTGCTGACTGACAGCTAACAGCTGACTTCTGACAATCAACATTTAGGTATATACCTAAATTTTGACTGTCAGAAGTGACAGAGGCTAAACGCATGTTTTTGCAGATCATATGGTTCAGCGTAGGAATACATAATTTGGTCTGGTAACTTTTCAAAGCCGTCAGCTGTTAGCTGTGAGCTGTCAGGTAGCACCAAAGAAGGCATGGGGCTACTGTACATGTATTTATTATTAATTTGAGGTATTTAAATTTTACCTTCTGAACTGACTTTAATTATTATTATTATTATTATATTATTACACGAGAATTTCTATGAGCGAGCGCAAAAGGGTCTAACAATTTTGTCTGGAAAGGTATTTTCACATACCTTCCAGGGTTCTTTTACAAGCCACAATCAATATGGGACCGACGGCTTTACTTCCCCTCCAGAGGAAGTTGTGCTACAGATTTTTAACGCTCAAGAAAAATCCGTCGACCCCGGATGGATTTGAACCCATGAACATCGGCGAGCACTTTACCCCCACCCCCTATTTAGGGAGAGTTTAAGTATTACGTAAGCGCCTTATGGGGAGAGGGGGTTCAAGCTTTGCTTATTTTTGTTGACGAGGGCGAAGGTGGGTCAGAACAATTCTTACTTAAGACAGAGAAAGACGGGCCAATTTGAAGGAGGGCGCATCGAAGGCTGCTTAGTCTTCTGGCAGGAATGAAAATGGTGAATGGCTAAACGAGGAAGAAGTGGAGAAGCCTATATAAGTAAGCCAAATCTTGAGTAACCTAGCCCCCGCTCTCCCCCCAAATAAAAACATAATGATTGAAAGAGTTGAGAAGTGGATTCAAGGACCTTGATCTTCGAATTAAATGGAGTTAAGGCTGGTTTTTTTTATAAATATAATATTCACGTATTCACTAATAATACTTATTTTATAAATTCAATTAAAAATAAATTAAAATTTTAAACTTGTATAATATTATAACTTGTTTTAATTTTACCTTTTCATTAAATTTAAATTTATTGTATACCAGTGTTGATTGCCAATTATTTCGCAATATTAATCTACACCTATATTGCATGAATTTTGATTTTTTTTTTTATCATCGCATCTTACTACCTGTTCAGGCTATTGGCAAAATATCATGGAAAAAAGAATGGTTATTCCTGTGAAAAGATTAAAAAGAGTTGAAAATCTTACGTAAGCAAAAGGGGGTGGGGGGGCAGTCAGGTATTGGCTTATTTTTGCTTAAAGAGGGGGAAGGGAGTAAAAATAGTCAAAAATGTGCTTACGTAATACTTGAACACCCTTTATATTTTCTGATGCGTTTCCTTAAAATTTCCCTGAATCGTGTGTCCTTAGGCTAACGTTGGTCACGGAGAAGCCGAACAAACAATACCAGAGCGGCATAGCTTGGTCACCCCTGCCCTAGACGCAGAGGCGCATTGCCCTAAATAATGGACGCGAGTCCATGTCTCGTCGCCTACCAGAGTCTGATGATAATGAAGATGGGTGACAAGTCAACGCATATAGCCTCCTGTCTTGCAAGTGACAACACATTCCAGTAGCGCGCATGTGTGTGTTTCCAAGTCTGTATGTAGTGGAGAAAGTACACACCAATCACAAAAAAACAACAACAAAACTCTAGTCATGTTTCAATAATTAACACGGCTACTTCGTAGCACAGTGGGTTCCAACCTTTTGCAGGGCTTAACCCATTTTTTTAAATATATTTTCTTTGAGACCATCAAGATTCCTTGACAAACTACAAGCGTTCTTATCATAGTTTTCAAATTATTATTTTCACTGAATCTTACCACCCATCTAAGCTCTCTGCATTTAATTACACTTGTGAGGTAGGTATAATTGAAAGGAAATGTATAATTTTAGCGTGGGAGGAGAAGAAGGAAACAGTTTAAGAAATATCACTCTCCAAGTACCCCCGATCGGAATGTGAACCCTGACCTCATCACTGACAAACCTAACTGACTTGACGTTAAGCACGCGTACTTGATTTAATTATTATAAATTACTTATATAATGATGATATGAATCTGGCTAAGATGTATCAAAAGAGAATCAATGACCCCTGTGGGTATTTTGAAGATTATGGTAGCAGCTCCACTTGCCTGAACACGAGATTGTTACAGAAAACTAGGTCGGCAATCAACTGTCAAGAGTTGGATAACCAAAAGAATCTAAGTCGTAACTTGGCAATATTTATCATTTTAACCAGTTATATTTCTATATGAATTTTGCTCTCTCATATAATCATTATAACCACTTTAAAAAATAATATAAAGCTAAATGAATAGCTTCAACAAGCATCGCGAACCCCAGATCGTAAAAACAACTGTCGTAGCAGCATGGCTGCTTTGTGGGACGGTATTAGCCTGTTCCCACTAGTGAGGCGATGCCCATATCTCCAACAAGTTTGTTTTCTATCACATGCTTTCCCGCTGTTTATAAGATGCGTGGATAAAGGCCGATACACACAGAATGCTAATCTAATCTATGCTGTGCTGACTTTGTCAGTTTGGTTTCACACTCATTGCTAAGCTATGCTAAGCAATGGTCCCTCTTTCCCCTCCAGAATTCATTGTTTTTTTTTTCTGGCCTGCTCCAGTGAAGTTTAGTTATGGCTTTCTCTAAATGTCTTGTTTGAGTTCAGTCATAGTACTGAGGAAGAGAAGATGCTGCTGTTAGCAGCTGTTTTGAAAGATGAAGAAAATTTAGGAGGTGGTGGTTTGACTTGTTCAATTAACTCTTCCATTTTAAATATAAACACATTTATTAAATATAAAACCTAAATTAAATATTACTTAAATACACGTGCAACAAACTAAAAACAAAACTTCAACACTTCTTAGTTATTTTCAACAAAACAGTACTGCGTCTGTTCAACATGGAGCCCAATTTGCGTTATGCGA
Organism: Timema cristinae; assembly: GCA_039000515.1. Taxonomy (NCBI): domain Eukaryota; kingdom Metazoa; phylum Arthropoda; class Insecta; order Phasmatodea; family Timematidae; genus Timema; species Timema cristinae. Next base: position 32,125,075 of record JBCFYV010011172.1, on the reverse strand, counting down.
TATGTCTCAAAATGGGAGATGGAAAAATGGCCCGGCCAACAATGGAAAAAAAACATAGCGCGTCGTAGCAAGGCATACAGTAAGCCCACGGCTTCTTTGGTGCTGACTGACAGCTCACAGCTGACAGTAAACATTTAGGTATACACCTAAAATTTGACTGTCAGAAGTGACAGCTGCTAAACATGTGTTTTTGCAGATCATTTGGTTCGGCGTAGGGATACATAATTTGGTCTGGTAACTTTTCAAAGCCGTCAGCTGTGAGCTGTCAGTCAGCACCAAAGAAGCCATGGGGCGGCTACTGTAGCTTAGCTTTCTGTGTGAACCAACAAATTTAAATACATGGTCCGCTATTTTTCGAAAGAGATAGCAAAGAAAATCTTAGCTTAGTGTTCTGTGTACAGAGTGTACAGAAATGTAAGTATTCGAGCCGAGTAAACAGGAGGAGGCTTCATGTTGTTCTTTACTTTCAATAGCTTCGAGGGACGCTTTCGACGAGGCAGGGAGTATAAAAAATAAGTTTCGGTTTTAAATAGAGATGTTGACATAAAATTACTTTCTCAGGGTTGACACACTTTTTAGGTTTTGAAATTTCTCGGCTTTTCAAGGTATCGGACAAATTTGACATATGGATACATAAAATTGATCAAGTAATTTTTTTTTATTTATCACTGCGTCTTACTAACTGTTCGGGTTATACGCTTAAGTACTAATTACGCTAATGGGTTAAAAAATGGGAAGGTTGAATTTAGAGGACGTGAACCCACATTGACTTGGAGGGAGAGTGGAAAACCATTTTAGGAAAAACCACCCCAATTCACCCGACCGAGATTCTAACCTCGATCTCCCCATCCTCTGCAGTCGAGCTCAACACGAAACTAGCGCGTCGACTAACTACGCCACCGAGGCGGGTAATTGTTTAAGTAACTTTAGTAACCAAACGAAAAGTTTATTCTTATCTGAACGGAATATATATAATTATGTAAAATGTCATAATACCCTCATAAGAATTTCAGAGTTTAGTTTGACATAAAATAGTGCTTTATTAAGCTTTATATTTCTGTCCATGAATTTAAAAAAAAACAATGAAAAATCACTTGACATGTTAAAAGTAAAGCGATTCCTCTTAACACTTATTGGAAACAATGTAAAGTCATTGAGAATATGTGTTTTAAACGATGTAAGAAACGAAGGTGGAACTGGTAGTTAAAATTCCTTATATTCGAGGACTACGTCTAGATAAAAGAATATTTCAAAACAATCGTTCAAAACGAACCAAACTTCTTCGTGTATGACGTAATCACTTTGGGTTGGAGGAGAGAGGTGAAGAGCAGGCGGGGGATGGAACTGATATTTATGTGCACCAGTTTAATGCCAGGTGTGAGCAAACGCCCGCAGCTTTATAACAAAAGACGGCATTCTTATTCCACTTGGCACGATGTCCAGAGGCTCGACTTCCTACTTCGGTTACGCCAACAGCCAACTGTATTAGGGAGGCGATCAGGGTGAAAACGGTAAGGCAAAACAAACCGATGGCACGACTATATCTGGAAGGCTTAAGTACGATTCTAAACATTTGCATCAAAGCAAGATTTATTTCTATTAGGTAGAAGTTCATCCTTTGTCCGAGTGACTACCGGTGCATGATATTAACACTATTGTGCACGCAAATAAATACTTAATTTTTATGATTGAATCTATTTTCGTCGAGAATGAAATACTTCACTAGTTTATTGTACTTTTTAAAGATAAACAACATAATAAATAAGCAGACGGATTTCTGGCTGTACTCTATAAATTTGACTATTTAAAACACGGACGGGTAAGGAGAAGAGGAGAAAAAGAAATATAGAAAATAAGTATTTGATTCAAATTAGAGGTCTACCTGGTTGGACACATACACATTCATATTTTTTATTTGCCTTTATCAAAGAGGATAAACAAGTGTATCCTATAAATTAGTGTAATAAAGGCCTACTTTATTTATATAATATAGCTAAAAATTAACAGACTTCTGTTTTTTTAAGTGGATTTTGAACTCTTAACTAAGTCAAGTAAGGTTTCATCTTCCTCTTAAACTATTCCAACATACTCATTTTTATCTCATTCTTCAAGACCAATTTTGAAAATTTTCTATAATTTGTCGTAAGTGGACTAAACTTTAATTTGCTTTAGTATTATTATTACTAGCACCGCGTCTTACTACCCGTTCGGGTTATACGCACTTACGCTAATGTGTAATGATAGCGTGATTGTGAGATGAAATGAAGGACCTACAGTTTAACGTGGAATCCAAACCACGGTGGAGGCCTGGCATTCCACACATTCACAAGTTGTGATTATTACACGTCTTGTCAGAGGTGAAGGAAGGGTTTGGTAATCAGATAAATCTGTGCCGGGACCGAGGATTGAACCCTGGACCCCCAGTACAGAAGTCTGACACCTTACCCCTAGACCACCAGGTCACCTAATTTGCTTTAGTAAGAATAAATATACATTATTAATGATCATGTAAAATAGTCCCCTGATACCCATTTTGACCAACATTGTTTGAGCTATTAAGGAAAAATCAAATTTTACAAACGATTATAAAATGATTTTTTTTTAGAAAACCTATCTGTATAATTATTAACAATGTAACAAATTTAACATATACTCATTTTGAACCAAATAACTAGAGCCAGTTTTGTAAATATTCAAATTTTAAAAAATCATCAGTAAACTGCCCTTAAATGAATTTACCCCTAAAAACAAGAGGCATGTACAGTGGTTATTTTGGGTCACATCCCAGTTATACATTTTTAAACAAATCGTTAGAAATATTTTCAAAATTTTTCAAGTTTAAAAACTTTCTCATCAGTAAACTACCCTTAAACGAATTTTTACCCTCAAATCAAGAATACAGTGTTATTTTAGAGGTCAAACACTCCCTAGATATCTATTTTAAACAAAATCCTTAAATACATTTTCAAAAAATTCTGAGTTACAAAAAAAACCTCAATTGATTTAATTTTAAGGCTAGGTTCAAAATAAAATAAAAGTCCCGCAGTATTGGCCATTTATATTGGATATAAGGTTTGAATAAAATCCATCAAACGTAAATATTTATCATAATCTCGTGGCTGAACATAATATTGATTACAATACTTTATCTTGATATGAGAAAGTAAAAAATTATAACAATCCTACTCGGACCGGTGGCCCCGCGGATTAAAAGTCAAGCTCATAATTATATTTTTGTTTGACGATGACGGGGAATTCGGAATCAAAACCCCGGATGAATGGAAAAACGCGGATCATAAAAAAAATCAAATCAAAAACACCAGCCATACGAAATAAACAAAATGGTTTGCACAATAGGAATCTATAGCTTGATATTCTTACGAATAGCTTTATTAAAGGCCTTTTCCCCTACCAGAACACTACTAGAGAGTATAATTCTGATAGGAAAAAGGGCCTTCCAGATGATAATCGTGTTGGTTTGAGTAAACTGGCGTCATATCACCGTGATCCATTAACCTGGGAAATTAGTTGTTTGCTGTGTTGAATGAAGTGGAAATTAATTATAAGGGTCTTGGCCATGGTTGATGTAGGGTACATGGGTGACCTGGTGGTCTAGGGGTAAGGTGTCAGACTTCTGTGCTGGCGGCCGGGGTTCAATCCTCGGTCCCGGCAAAGATTTATCTGATTACCAAACCCTTCCTTCACCTCTGACAAGATATCTTGTGAATGTGGGGAATGCCAGGCCGCCACCGTGGTTCGGATTCCACGTTAAACTGTAGGTCCTTCATTTCATCTCACAATCACCCTACCATTACACATTAGCGTAAGTGCGTATAACCCGAACGGGTAGTAAGACGCGGTGATAATAATAATAATAATAATAATAATAATAATAATAATAATGTAGGGTACATGATAATCTCCTGTTAATTAAACTGCAACGATAAAATCGGCTTTTATGAATAGTGTTAAAAATAAAATTAAGAGATATTCAACAACTAAGAATATTTTTTTTAGAACCGCGTCTTAACACACATTCGGGTTGTACGCATTTGAACTAGCTATACCAATGTGTTAAGGTTTAATAAGGTTGAATTTAAAGTAAATGTACCCAAGTTTGCTCATAAAACAGTACACCCAACCGTGATCCAGACCCTGATCTCTTCGCCATCGACAGTCCAGTCTATTGAGAGGGCGACGCTTTAATCCATGCAACCACCGAGGCGGGTCACTAACAAGTAAATTTCATAACCTTTTAAACAAAATGTTTTAGTAATTACAATAACATTTTGGTAGGAATAACCTTTTAGAAAATGTAAACATATTATTTTGCGACCAATATGATAAGTGATAACATTCTTCTATATTATTAGTGTAGTTTCATAAGCATTGATAATATTACAAAAACAACTATTGCATATCATATGAGTTGACGTATGAGTACATGAAATTAAATCCAATAGTTTTTATAGCTCTAAGATACGGCTCGTCCTGTGAAAATTACTTTTTACTTACAGTCCACGTCGTGAATTATAGGTTAATAGATGTTCTTGACATTAGTTTTAAACAGATTTAATCAAATATGATTTTTATAAAACCATATCAATTTCATCCGAATCTCGTAAAGAATATTGAAAAATGATATTGTACTTTGATGAAATATCTGGTTCAAACCAAACTTATTAACTCGTAAACCGTTAAGTTCGTTTACATTGGATATCATCACTGAGGTAACTTCATGTTTACTAATAGGAAACAGAAATGTCATTCTCTCATGTTTGTGTTGTCAATCTCCCCTCAAATATTAGACAAGTTTCGCTGCACTGGTTAGTCGAGGATGCCAGTAACTCCTTACTCCAGCACACCACCTTCAGACATAAGTGAGAGCGAGGAGTTTGGCAACAGTTAACTGAGAGAGAGGGAAGATAAAGCTTTTCTCCGTAAGACATGTAGTTCCCTCAGCAAAGATATTGGGTGTAGTTTGGTTTGCTGACTGTGGGTAGGTTGGGACTAGAATCCCAGTAATGGTGTACTGAGGCACTCCCCCTTCTCCAAATTGCTTTCCACTCCTCCATCCAGTCAAACATTGGTACGTTTCCTCTAAATTAAGCTTCACTCATCCCTACTCTTAGTAAAATTAAATACGGATACTAGGTAAGAGTAATCACGCAGTGTGAAAGAAAAAGTTGCATGCTATTAAGGCCCTGCCTACCCATAAATGCACGGTTCTAAACAAAAGAATTTAAAACAAAATATATTTAATAATTCAACATTGTTGTTTTTTATTTATTTTAGTAACATATCTGGGCATCTTTCATAATTCTTATGGAATTTTCAAACCATGCTAAAAATAGTTATTGAAATATTTTCATTAAAATGTTTCCATTTCAATGCATTTTAAATGGGAAAACAAAAATTATTAATGGATTTATTTATTTTCTTTGTACAATTAAGCTAGAGTGTTTGTTTATAACATACTATTTAATGAATAATTTCTTTTTCTTTTTAGACATATTTTTAAATGTGGGTTAGCTTCAATAATCACTACGATATTGAGCTCTAACGACTCCCAAGTCGACTCTCTAGTCAAAATACATGGTTTTAAATACAACTTTTCCTTCTGCAACTAGTTGTCATAGCTGATAATAGGTGCCGTTAGTATGATCATTACCCATTTACAAGCTAGTATCATTTTGCAAGCGTTGGCTAACCTGCTGTATCGGAATGCAGGCGGCAATGGAGGGTTAAACTAATCTCTGTGACCTTCTTGAGTCAAAGAAACATTAATACCATGTACGTTAGGATAAGAAGGGCCAATGTCCAATTATGAAAATTTGCGTAATTAAATATAAACAATTAAACATCTTAATATATTCAGTAACTAAAATACTCACAAAGTCTTCCTGCTGTGTGAATAAATATAGTTAGTCCCTACTTACTTCAATGAGAGTATTACTTTAGTGATACATTATTTTCAAAGAAAAAGCCACATGCTTCTCCATACACAAAGTTTTATGACATAAGCCCTTATTTAACTGAGACAGTAAAACATGTAAAGTTCTTCACTCTTATCTTATATTCTTTCTTGAGTTTTCTCATTCTTTAGCACTACACGTTGTAATAATAAGAGTATTCAAAGTATATGAAAACTACTGTACATTGAATTTTTAATCCACTATTATAATAAATAAAAATAAACATTCCTGCTCATATCAAACATAGTTATTTTAAATAAAATTTGGTCTAAAGGTAATTTGGAGACGTTCTCAGTATAATTTTATATACTAGTTTTTATTTTACGGTCTAGGATTTGACTCTCATTGGACTTTGGAATAAGTTATTTTTCAAAAAGTTAATGAACAAAGTTTTTGGTAGTCAAGATGTGAAAATGTTAATTTTATTTTATTAGCGTGTTAAATGTGATTACTTTTAATTTGAACCTGTTGCATTCTCGCAGTTTGTGTGCTCGTTTCGGAAGAAATGTATCGAATCCCGAACAATAAGTACCCACGGTGAATACTTTTTATTTAATTAACAATATGTGACCTTTGTTGCTTTCGAACAAAATCCAAGGGATTGTATAAATTTTGAGGTGGAGAAGTATTTACAAAATATTATTTTATATCCTTGTGAATAACAAGTTTATGAAGAAAGGGCGCACAAAGAAAATCAAAGATATAATTGATTATTTAACTTCTTGTAGTAAAGGCTAAGTTTTTTTAATGGTATGCATATTACTGGCGCTTAGGCTATCTGTATCTACTAATTTAAGTACAATGGATGAGCAGCGATACTATTTTATTTACTGTAGAAATAATATCAAAATTAAGATACAAATAAATATTTCTATATAACAATGCAGCGATTATTCTGATATTTCAAGTACTTTTTTTTAAAAAAAAAAGCTCTTAGCTGAAAGTAAATGTTACTAACACTCTATAACGCACTTATTGTATGTTCAAAATCTCTTGTGCCTTGGCCGAGTTCGTATCACGCTAGTACTAAGTAATTTCAACCTAACAGGGAATCGAACTAGTCAAGTTATTGAGCTGATTAATTTACGCACTCAGTGCTCAGTCATAGCACTTTAGCAATATTGACCACGACATGAAGCCGATGATAAGTAAAATATATTTAAAACCATTAGAGTTAATGAACTTTTGGGGTCCCTATGCCATAAAGTAAGTAAGTAAGTATTTGATACCCGACCGCCTCTGTTGTATAGTGGTCAGATTTACTGGCTTCAGATACTGAAGTCCCAAGTTCGATCCCCAGTGCCCCTAATTCTGTCTGTGAAGCAGTGGGTCTGAAACGGAACCAAAATCAACCTCGTGAGGACAAATGAGATAATTGAATGAATAAGTAGCGCTTCAGTCTAGAAAACTGAGATAGAAGTCTGGAGGGCTCGTTGTGCTAACCACATGGCACCCTCAGCTTGAAAATGTTGGCCCTATCTTTGCCAACATACGACAGCCTCTCGATTGGTATAGCCTGCTTGCAAGCTGACACCATGGAGATATTACTCAAGTTAAACTCTACCAATAGGATAAAAAATTATTCCCAAAAACATTTATTTCTGGAAAATTGTGTAAATCCTATAGATGTTTGAAAACTGTAAACGCCGTATTAAATAACAGATACCCACTTCAGTGGCTGAGTGGTCTAAGGTGTTACTAGTGTTAAATTGGCCTGCTGATAGCGGAGCACTTGGGGTGCAAATCCTGGTCGAGTCTATTGAGGGTAGTTTTTCCTAAATTGTTTCCCCATCTTCCAAAATAAAAATGCTGGTAGATAGCCTCTCAAATGCTTCTTTCCTCATTACCACCCAATTAGATTATCATATATGCGTATAACATGAACAGGTAGTATGACGTGGTGATATCAGTAATAAAAATAACAGATATATTTATAGTCAAAATTTTTATAGTCTTCGAAATGAAACTGCTTTTAAAATATGTTATTGCCTCCTTAGCCTTTAAAATTTAAAAATTAGCCAAAGCACAGTGGCCAAATTTAGCACATTAAATTTTAGTTATTTTTTTATTTTACCTGCTTACTATCAACTCAAATAAATGGTACAACAAAATCGTAGGCTACATACTCAATCGTATAGGTTATTTATTATAGTTAGTGACAAAACCTTCAAAAATAAGTTATCTCTAATTTTACCTTAAATAAATTTTTCTCTGATAAATAAGTGTACATTATTATTTATCACTACCCTCACCAGATATTTATTTGAAAAAAATTCAATAGTGGTACAACAGCATTAACCTGGAGTCACGTGACACTTTGATATGCTAATTTCTCAAAATGGGCACGGGTACAAAACTTTCTCTTTGTGGTACAAAACGGTACAGAACTAGTATAAAACTTTGGCATGAAAAAATTCAAAAGTGGTACAACAGCATTAACCTAGAGTCACCACTTTTATATGCTAATTACTCAAAATGGGTACGGGTACAAAACTTTTTCTTTGTGGTACAAAACGGTACAAAACTAGTACAAAACTTTGGCATCAAAAAATTCAAAAGTGGCACAACAGCATTAACTTGGAGTCACCACGTTGATATGCTAATTACTCAAAATGGGTAAGGGTACAAAACTTATTTGTGTTACAAAACGTTAGAAAACTAGTACAAAACTTTGGCATCAAAAAATTCAAAAGTGGTACAACAGCATTAACCTGGAGTCACCACTTTGATATGCTAATTACTCAAAATGGGTACGGGTACAAAACTTTTTCTTTGTGGTACAAAACGGTACAAAACTAGTACAAAACTTTGGCATCAAAAAATTCAAAAGTGGTACAACAGCATTAACCTGGAGTCACCACTTTGATATGCTAATTACTGAAAATGAGTACGGGTACAAAACTTATTTGTGTTACAAAACGGTACAAAACTATTATAAAACTTTGGCATCAAAAAAAGTTCAAAATCAAAAGGGGTACAACCGCATTTACCTGGAGTACGTGGAGTACTCACTTTGATATGCTAATTACTCAAAACGGGTACGGGTACAATACTTTTTCTTTCTGGTACAAAACGGTACAAAACTAGTACAAAACTTTGGCATCAAAAAAAGTTCAAAATTAAAAAGTAGTAAAACAGCATTAACCTGGAGTCACCACTTTGATATGCTAATTACTCAAAATGGGTACGGGTACAAAATGGTACAAAACTAGTACAAAACTTTGGTATAAAAAAAATTCAAAAGTGGTACAACAGCATTAACCTGGAGTCACCACGTTGATATGCTAATTACTCAAAACGGGTACGGGTACAAAACGGTACAAAACTAGTACTAAACTTTGGCATCAAAAAGGTTCTAAATTCAAAAGTGCTACTACAGGTTAATGGACGTCTAGCTGACTGGAATGGATAGGCTAATTTTTCTGCCCGAGAGTGTGATTGTATCTTGACGTTATGTCTCCCCACGTTTAGTCAAACTTGGTCGCCTACACACTTTACGGTCCGGCACTACACTTCTTATCTCTCTCAATTCTTGGAAAAAAGTTTGCTTGCGGCCTTTACTGATTACCGGTCGTGGTCGCCAGTCTCCCAATTGTTTAAACAAACCAGTAATTCTGCCAACCTGATGGCTGGAATCCACCAGTTTGTATAACGTTAGCAACGCCATCTATTTTAGAGCTGAAAGCTCAACACACCGCCAGAGAGGGTAGGCAGGGCCTTAACTCTAACTGATAAAGACGTGCGAACAAACTAATGAAGCTTGAAATATTGTTCTTTTTTTTTCGCAGTTCACTTCAAGTAATTAGGTTTCTCACTCACTCACACCCACATTCATTTCTACAACTAGCCTCTATCAGACCACCTACAAACAACGAACGAGCCGTTCGTTCTATCTTCACTTGTCTCAAGTAATTAACATTTTAATTGATTTGCTACACTTAAGTTACTCCTAGGCCTAGCTCTTCCTTTCAAGAACAGCTACAGTAGCCTCATGGCTTCTTTGGTGCTGACCGACAGCTCACAGCTGACTTCTGACAGCCAACATTTAAGTATATACCTAAATTTTGACCGTTAGAAATGACAGCTGCTAAACACATGTTTTTGTAGATCATCTAGTTTGGCGTAGGGATACGTAATTTGATCTGGTAACTTTTTAAAGCTGTCAGCTGTTAGCTGTCAGCACCAAAGAAGCTATGGGGCTACTGTAAGCTGGAGGTTGTGTTTTTGTTTGTCTCTTCGAAGGCAGACATTCACTTTGCATTGCTAATGATGTGTTCCTCTCTATCTCTTTGAAAATGGGTTTGGTCTTCCTCCCACCAAACACAGTAAGAACATATTAGAAAGGCGTATAAACCGAACGGATAGTAAGATACGGTGCTAAAAAAAAAAGTAGGAAAGACTGTTTAAAAAATAAATACCTCTCTCCCACATTTTTTTGCGGCCAACATTAATTACATTTTTCTAGTTTATTAGTATAAAACAGTGAATAGCCCGAACAAGTAGTAAGCGGTGGTGTTAAATAAATTAAAAAAGGTAAAATATTATAGGTATTTGTTTGATTTTTAGCGTCGCATCTTTTTATCAGTTCGGGTTATATACACATGTAATAATTACCCTAATGTGTTGGAGGGTATGAAGGTTGAGTTTAGAGGAAGTGTACTCACAATTTTGTGGAGGAAGAATGGAAAACCATTTAGGGAAAAACTCAGTAGACCCGACCGGGATTCAAACCCTGACCTCCCCGTCACAAACCATCCAGTTTATTGCGAGAGCGACTCGTTAGTATATGCGGCCACCGAAGCATGCATGTAGTATTGATAATAAGCCTACATATGAAAATTGACACGTGCATATCACATGATGACGTATAAATAGTATATTAAATTTGTTTTAGTTATTTTTGCAAGGATCAAAAAAGTATCTTCCTGTCTGAATTTGGCTGTATTCTTAATGTTATTTTATAGGTAGGCCTATTTATAACATTATATAAAAAATGACAGACTTTTTTTGTTTTTTTATGTACCACGTTTTACTACCCGTCCGGGACAACCATATATTTACACTAATACGTTAGGGATGAGAACGGTAGAATTTAGGAATTGTAGCCACATTAGGAGTGGAAGGAAAGTGGAAAATCATTTAGGAAAAAAACCACCCCTAATTACACCCTATCGGGATTAAGACCCCGACCTCTCCGTCACAAACAAACATGACCAAATGAGGATGGTGAATAAGCCCACGCCCTTACTGATAGGGATAAAGGTGACAGCTGAAGATAATTTGTATTGACATATGAATACATTACAGTAGTTGATTTTTTTTTAAATGTTAGATACTGTTTTCCCATCACATTCTTAGCTGGGGGTAGGGGAATTGCCCTAAACCACCGCTTCTCAGAGGCCAACAAACATGTATATTTTACAGAACAAGTCTTGCAGCAGCAAGGGAACATAAAAGGTTGGTGTTTTTCCTTTTAATTTTTCAAACACAGCTTTTTTTTTAAGGCAGTTATCAATATACAAACCAGAATAATATAGTTTAATAAGAGAAGAGCACTTTTATCTTTGTTCATGTACTGTACACTCCGTTTACACTGAAATATAGTCTTACCTTGACGGATTATATAAGGCATTCACGAGCTAAGTTTACCTGGATGACAGCTCTAAATATTACTAGAAGTAATCCCTAATATATCACTACACCAACAGCTGACATATATCACTTTTGATGATTGTAATGAAAACAGATGGTAATATATTAATCTGATAGTTAACCACAGTAATTTAGGCCAATATTATTTATATATTTATTTGAGGTCAGACACAAAGTTTATTTATAGTTTTATTCCCCTTAAAAAATATTAACACCAATTTCACAAAAACTTCTAACGAACATAGCTTCAAAATGGCGGCTGACGAATCTAAACCATGTGATTGAACATAACGGTAAACAAGTTTTTTACAATGATGCAGACACGCAGTTGATGAAAATATTTTATTCAGTTAAATATTTCAAAATACGATAAAATAATCATAAAATAATTTTTTGTATGTAAAAAAATGACAATTTTCTCTTTTCCAAGTAAATACGATGCCTGTATTTAAAGATATTGATGTGTGCACTATATTACACAAAATCAGTAACGTTCCAAAACGAAAAATAAGTACTTTTAATTATGTTTAAAATATTGTTTCGAGTTGGATAAAAAGAAATTATTAAAAAAAATTAAATAGTATCAGAAAACTTAAGTTTACGTTATTTTAAATGTAAACTATAACAGGCAATTAAAGATCTTTACATTTATAACAAAACTGTGATCTTTTACAAGTGTTGGCAACCCAAAACCTAAAAATATGATTTTCGAACTGTCATCCAGGTAAAAACCTATAGTGAACGGAATATACTATGGTGTAGCTTAAAAGATAGGGCCATAGTTTAGTTTGTCAAGAGAAGACCTTTCAGGGCAGACAAAATATACCTAGTTTATATTTAATGTTATTGAACATTAATAAAGAAACTAATGTGATCCATATTCCTGTTGCGCGGCCCTGACTATACATGGTGACTGTCACTCCCTTCAGACCAGGTGGAACTTTGTTGTTATATCTTTGGGCTGAACATGTGGTCAATAACAGTGTAGTGTAGAGAGTGAGAAAGATACAAAACTAGTGCTCGTTTGTAAAATCAAACAAAAATAATATTGAGATGTACTGTCGAACTGCCTTGTTTCATTTATTTATGATTTACATAATTCGTATGCAGAGCAAGGAATGTTCACTTGCAACCGACATGTCGAATATATATGTTTACCGTCAGGAATGACCGAGATTTTTTTTTATGAATGATTAAAGTTTCGAGGCTGGTTTGTTTCGGGTCAAGCTACAATAATAAACATTTAATATTACAAAGTACTTCTCCTTAGCTCAGTCGGTAGCGTGACTTCCTACTGAACTGAGGGTCCCTGTTTCGATTCCTGACGTGGTCGGAAAATATATCATTGGTGAAAATGTGGGTTCCCCTTTGGGCTGTATGTTTTGTCTATTCTATATTTAAGTTTGTTTTTAAGTCACGTACTGATATTATCAGTCAGTTCAGACAGTGCACGTTGAGTATTGCACATAAAAAAATACGAGTACATAATATATCTAGAGCAGTGGTTTTCAAACTGTCATCACACGGAACGCTATAAAAGCTACCGAGGAGCCCCTATGTGTTACTGTTCATGTCTCAATACCTTCCCTCTACATCTATACCACAAGTCTGGGAGTTTTAAATAAAAAGTAGTCTATATGTTGTAAGCTTATGTTATAATTATTCAGACTAAAACAAAATTAATTTATTTCTTACATTTTATGTTACATAATATTTTGCAAAGGAAAAATACTATAAATTCAAGATATTATGTTGCTTATTCACTTTTTGATACCGATTTTAGATTTTAATAATGTTAAAAAGTAATTTCATTTTCTTCTCATTGTTAAACAGGATGTGCTGTTAATGATGTGGATATTTATGAGTTTTAAGCATAAAAATGTAAAGGAAATGTTTTTTTTTACCGTCATTATGCATCATTGTCTAAAAGAACTTGTGACACCCCTCCGCGGAACCCAGTCAAGAACTAATGAACTCGCGAAACACTGAACGAGCCGCTAAAATTGTCGAGACACACCGTCATTTTTTAAAGAAGATATTTTATCATAAACAACAATTATCAGGATTGTGTTTAGCAGTTCAATAGATACGCATCTAATAATTGGGTTATTTTTAAAAATAGTGTTGATGATGGATTTAAAAAGATTTATTTTTATTACTCAAATTCTATATCCCCGTAGAGCCAAAATTTGAGTTTTCACTTTGTGCGAAAGCATAAGATGCTTATAGCTCGGACGGGTAGTATTACACGGTGCCAAAAAGAAAGTTTAACATTCATTCGCTTCGCGAATATGTTTTTGCCAATTGACAATAAATGTAAAGCGGCTTAACTTGTCAAAGTGGTAAATATTGTACATTTATATTTTGATTCTGGTAGGAACTTTTAAGAAAATACAAACCTTTAATTGCGGTAAGCATTGATAAAATTTTAATTTGTTATTCTTTCAAAGATATTGATTGAAGTGACAGATTCAGACGACACATCTTGACGTTTTGAAAGTTGTTTTATTAACTTTTATAGTGATTGTCAAAAATGTTCCTTCCTATATAAATCGGGACCAAAGGTAAAGCTGCGTCCAGACAATCAGGCAGAATCTCGACCCGAACTCACGAGCCGAACTTTGTCTCTACGTGCGAACAATTTTTTCACCGCAGCCGAACCTCGAACCTTCCTGCGAGTCTTATTTTGTTTGAGAAAGTTATTTACTTCAATGGCTGGACAGTGAAAATTAAAATTGGCTGCCACACGGCATATATATAAATGACAGTACAGACGATTGCGGCAAACTCAATTGCACACAAGTCACAAGGTGAGCGGAATAGAGTAGAAATAATTTGCTTCGCAGCCTTAAATTTCAAGAAATTAATAGTCAATACAAAATCGCTATTCTCACAGTAGACTAGACAGCCGATGACGGGTTTGAATCTCGGTCAGGTGTACTAGGGATGTTTTTTCCAAAACTGTTTTTCACTCTTCTTCCACGCAAATGAGGATACACTTCTTATAAATATAACCTTCCAAATCCCTAAACCACAGACGCAATTAGTACATAAGCGTATAATTCAAACGGGTGGTAGACGCGGTGCTAAAAATAATATAATAATTTGATTGGACCTAAAGTGCCAAAAATATCCCCCCCCCCTACTTTGTTGACCGTGTTTTGTCAGAAAAATTGAGTCACGCTTGCATATATAAGCACCGTCCAATGAATGATAAGCCGAGCCTTGTTAAACATCCTTGGATATATATATATATCATCGCAATGCCGACATTCAGTGGTTTGCCGCGAGAATTCCGCCGAACACGCGACGTGGTTCAGCTCGATAGTACGGACGCTGGGAACGGAACCGTTTTAAAGAACTATTTAACCGTCCGAAAATTATTATTATTATTATTATTATTATTAGCACCGCGTCTTACTACCCATTCGGGTTATACGCACTTACGCTAATGTGTAATGGTAGGGTGATTGTGAGATGAAATGAAGGACCTACATTTTAACGTGGAATCCGAACCACGGTGGCGGCCTGGCATTCCCCACATTCACAAGATGTCTTGTCAGAGGTGAAGGAAGGGTTTGGAAATCAGATACATCTGTGCCGGGACCGAGGATTGAACCCCGGCCGCCAGCACAGAAGTCTGACACCTTACCCCTAGACCACCAGGTCACCAACCGTCCTAAAAGAAGCCGGATATACCGTGACCCGACTATAACAAATCTAGTCTGTGCCATCTTGTAACACGTCTCGCGGAAATGACGGACCCGATGCTTGTCAGGAGCGGACAGAGACCTCCAGCTAGACGTCAACATTCTTATAAAGTGCATGGGAACCTCTCTGGCTCCTCCTTTCCATGGGCACAGCCTTGACATTGTGGTACAGGTTGGGGAGGGGGGGAAGGGGGGGTGCTCTAAGCCCGGGTCTTTGCCCACATTCACACAACCGACAGGGTGCGACTACCTCCATGACCTTCACATCAGTTGTCTTGATTTGGTCGGTAAGAGCTTCTGTCAGGGCCGTCAGTAACGTTACATTTATTTTAGGGGAAGGAGGGTCTACCTTCTGTGGAATATTTTAATATTAATATTAATAATAAGGCCTATCACTACATCTTAGTAACCATTCGAGCTATACTCGTAAATTAATTAGGCAAATACCTGACACATGATTCGGTGGTCTAATGGTCTAACTCCATGACGTCACGCTCGTGTTAAACTAGACTGCCAATGACAGGGAGATTAAAGTTCGAATCCCGGTCTGTATTGAGAGGGGTTTCTCCAAAAATTGTTTCCACTCTCTCTTAACGCAAATGCGGATACGATTTGTCTGAATTCAGCCTTCCTTATTCATAGCTCACTAGCGTAACTTGTAGTACATATGCCTATAACCTGAAGAAGTAGTAAAACGCGGCGGCAATGCTAAAAGAACGTTAATATAGTGTAAATAAGTGAGGTAGAGGTAAAATCACTTCTACTGTACCACTGCCGTGATTTGAACCCTGTCTCCACTCTCCATCCGTCACCGGGAAACTAACCAGACTAGATGAGATTAACGCTTAGTCCGCTTGCACAAATGAAGTTTATAAACCTTTAGAAACACATACAAGTTTTTTTTAACAAATCAAGTCGGTTCTTTTCATAAATGAACCCTCTCAGATACTGGCGCAACTTCAGATAACCCACCATGAGATAATCTTCAGGTGAGAGCATTATATGTGTGTGTGTGTGTGTGTGTGTGTGTGTGTGTGTGTGTGTGTGTGTGTGTGTGTGTGTGTGTGTGTGTGTGTGTGTGTGTGTGTGATAGAGAAGGAGGTGAGGGTGACAGAAGGGTGCTTATTGTGTCTGGCAGCAGCTGAAAGGGCTGGTGGCGCCATTCACAACAGGTAACGAAAATAAAGGAAGGTTGATGTAGGTTTACAGAGAACAAAAGGTTTGCTTCGTTGAAATGAATGGATGGGAGGGGGAGAGAAAAAAAGATACAAGAAAAGATTTCTATAAAGTATTTTACTCAGTAAATTCATTTAAAACTTTCTGGCTTAAGTTTCTTTTGAGTATAATAAACCCTCTAGGCAAGCGCTGTCCTAAGATTAGAAGAAGGAAAGCTTAGTTCAAACCTTAGGCGCTGCCCGATTGTTTTAAGTATAAGTGTGGCAATAGATTTGTTCTCATTAAATTAAAGCCTTGGCTTTTAGCGAGGTGTTTTTTTTTCTTCTTTTGTTTACACATTTAATGTCTGTACACGAGATTAGTTGTATAGCGTAGCTTAGTTTTAGGACAAATACAACAACCTTGCACAAGCGCTTTAGTTTACCACAGTGAAAATAAATTTACATGAATTAACTCTCTCTGGGTAAAAAAATATATATATTTAATATTTATATAGTTAAAATCTGTACCAGCAGAGCTAAGGTGTGCTTAGTATTAAGTAAGCTTGGACCAGTCTCCAATTTTAATAGGAAGAACCTTATCTAACAGCTATATCATACAATGAATCTAGTTTAATGTACGCATACGTCGAGTCATGTGCTCTGCAAAAGTCAGCTTTGATAGATGATGTTATCAATACATATAAAATAATACTAATAATAGAGTAAAATGTTATCATTGCCAGTCATCATTTTTTGTGTCCATTTTTTTTCAAAAAAATTTCTTCCTACCAGAACAGAATCCTACTATAGGTTGTAAGTCATGTGTTTTAACTGCAAGTTAAATTATATCAAAATAAATAATATTGGTTTAATTTGATTTTTAATAGATATAGACAAAATTATTTTAAAATAAATATATATGTGCAAATTTCCGATAAAAATTTAGCGATGAATTCAGATGACTAACAAAGAATGGCTTGTCTCCTGCTAATTAAACAGGCATGCTCTGGTCTAGTCTGTAGGGTGCAGCTGCAGGGTGTTTTTCTCTTCCGATCTAGATGAAGTCATTTTTTTTTTTTTTTTGTGTATTTTAGAATTAAGATAGTTTGTAAGTTGCAGAATGATTTTTTTTAGCACCACGTTTTATTATCTGTTCGGGCTATAAGCATAATTGTACTAACTAGGCTGGTGTTTTAGGAAATAGTAAGGTTGAATTTAGAGGAAGTCTACCCGCATTTGTGTGGAGGTGGCGTGAAAAACCACCCTTAATACACCCGACGGGGATTCGAACCCCTATCCCCAATCATTGGCAGGCCAGTCTATTGCAAGAGTGACGCCTTACACTATACAGCCACCTGTGTGGTGATATAATAATTTTGCCCAGAATAAAATAAAAATACGGATATTCCAGGCGGGCAGTAAGACGTATAACCCACATCAGTGATCATAAGGTCTAACGCATCACTCTCGTGGTGGACTGAATTGCCGGTGACAGCCTAAACAGTTTCCCACTCTACCTACATGCGAACGGGGGTACCTTTCTTCTAAAATTATTCCCATTACATTAACGTAATTAACTATATATCTAACCTATATGGGTATTAGACGCAGTTGGGGGGGGGGGGGGAGGAATGAGACGCCTAGAGGGAGAAAAAAAAAAAAAAAGGAAATTCATGGTCTATTATCGAATGAAAAAAAAAGTTGATACATTTTCCCCATAAAAAATATTTGTCCACATATGTTCCCACAGAGCTCTACATTCCTACCTAATAAAATGGTAACCAACATGGTATCGTAACCACTACCTCACAATTGGGGCAGTCATTGTCTGGGAAGGTCGACATAGATTTCACGCGCAACTTATTTTGAACGACGCAAGAGTTCTAGTCCCACGGTACCGCGTGCGGGCCTCTGTATAGTATCGTGTAGTTCGCTTTTCACGCGTTACCCCATGGTCCAAAGCTGGCATATATAGCCAGCGGCCCGCAGAGTACGTTTTGTGAGGACCACCAGCTCAAATTTAAACACTTCAAATTGTATAGTTGCATAAATAAACAACGAATTAGGCTTTTAAAGCTGACGTACTGTAGCCCCATGGCTTCTTTGGTGCTGAATGACAGCTCACAGCTGACTTCTGACAGTCATCATTTAGGTATACACCCAAATTTTGACCGTCAGAAGTGACAGCTGCTAAACACATGTTTTTGCAGATCATATGGTTCGACGTAGGGTTACATAATTTGGTCTGGTAACTTTTCAAAGCTGTCAGCTGTCAGCTGTCAGTTAGCATCAAAGAAGCCATGGGGCTACTGTAAATGTTCACTAACTTCTATGTAGTTTCCATAAACGTAAGTATAATTTACTTGTGTAATTTATGTAATTATGAATGGATGGGTATATATGTGTGTATATTATATTTTGACATCTCATGTATGGCATCCGGTCAGTTCCTCAAGAACTTATGCGACCCTAAATCAGGAAAAGGTTGGACAAGCCTGGTCACACTCCCCAATACAGTAGATGGTCGGAAAAATGGGGTTTCAAATCCTGGTCGAGTTTAGTTAGAATGTTTTTTTTCCTAAATGGTTTCCCACTATACTTCCACGCAAATGCGAGTATATCTCCTCCTCAATCTACCTTCCTCATCGTTAACCCATTACACCCAAAATCATTGCTGAGGTAGCTACAGGTCTTACGGAGGAAATCTTTATTTTCGCTTTCTCTCTCTCTCTCTCTCTCTCTCTGTCTTTCTCAGTTTACTGTTGCCAAATTTCCTCGTTCTCAGTTGTGTATCAAATTAAAATAAAATTAAAGGTAGTAAACTTTTCTTTCTAAATGTGTATAAGAACACATTTTTGATATCTTGCACAGTTTTTCTGTAAAAATGGGGTTTGTCCAAGTCAAAGATAGTCAATTTTAAATTACCATTAATTTATGTCTCTTATATTATACAGATCGGGTTTTTAATTAAACCATGAAATTACTGATAGTTTTAGTTGCATTAAAAAAATCTGTCAATTAGAAAGCTAGAAAATAGCGTTAGAGTATAGTAGTGTTAAAAATTCAAGATG
Organism: Timema cristinae; assembly: GCA_039000515.1. NCBI lineage: Eukaryota > Metazoa > Arthropoda > Insecta > Phasmatodea > Timematidae > Timema > Timema cristinae. The sequence continues at coordinate 32,105,510 of JBCFYV010011172.1, read as the reverse complement.
GTGACCTATTTCAAGATGGTGGACCGAAATATCGGGCACCTACCTATAAAACCTTTATAACAGGTGTCTAGTGTCTGTGTACCAAGTTTGGTGCTTTAATCCAATCTGTCATGATATTTTCGCTAAGAAACCTCACTTTTATATTTGAGGAGTGTGACCACACGAAAACTAGAGAATGACAACGCTGTTTCCTAATAGTAACCATGCAGTTTCCTCAGAGATGGTATTCACTTTAGTGTAAATATGAAGATAGCCCGAACGGGTAGTAAGACACACACACACACAAGTTCGCTTTCCACCATTATATTGTGACAAGTTATGGGAGCAATCCAACTGCCCCAAATCTCCCATTTAGTTGGTTTTGATATTAACTAGTTATATCTCCTCCCTCCCCCTTTCACGTCGATGGTCAATAGGTCTAAGGCTAAGTAAGTCTTGTAGTATACTAGATTGCCCGTGACGAAGAGGTACAGGTTCAAAACTCTACCGTTTGAACCGAGGGGGGGTTTCCCGCATACGATTTATCACGCTTGTTTTTTTCCATCCTCTCTCCACGCTAAAATGAAATGACTTTCTCTAAGCAACACTTAGGCCTTGTTTATAATGCAAGCGATTTGCTTGGAGGTTAGATGCTTACTGGAAGCGGCTCAAGGAAGAACCGTGTTATATTTTATTAATAATAATGGGTATTGAAAAACTTATTAGCGCCGTGTTCCAAAGAAGAGCGTCGTGGGACCCCAGTGACGTCATTTACAAGTATGTGGGAGTACTAAAAGTGGTCTGGGAAGAAATATGTGGAGATTTAAACATTCCAGGTTAGTTAAAGTATTTTTGTTATAAGCATTAATTAATGTATGAGGGTTAAACATTCGAAGTTAAAGTATTTTTTTGTTATATGTTTTAATTATGAATATTATACAAAATATTTTCTGGAAAAGGGTAGTAGTTTTGCCAAGGAACACTTCCTACTCCGTTCAAGTAATTTAAGAAGGTTTCCCTGATTCGAACAGCATTATTCTGGAAATGATGTTGTAATGTGTGTGGTTGTGATACACAGATATTTAGTTTAGTTGGACAACTTAAATAAGTAAAGTCCTGCCCTTCTTTCTCAAAAATGTAATTTTGTAATATTTATGCTGTTTTTCACTTTTGTTTTGCCACCTACAGCCACAATAAACAATAATAATATGACATACAAATTACTATTTTTAAATCGCTTCTAATAAAAGACTTATCTCAGAGTATTAACAAGTCTTCTTAGTTCAGCACTAATCAGTTCTCTAAAATTAGTTGTAATTGTTGTCAATATTTCTTTTGGTTTGGAAAGTAAGAAATCAAATGACTATTTACTTATACGTAAATCTTCCAAAAAATGTATCATCATACAAGAGAGATTGACGATATAAGTTATTAAATTCACCACGTTTCTTATTAAATTCATGAACCGAGCAAGCTCTACAAGCACAAGGTATAACATTGAGTTTTAGAGCTATGTTCTCGAGTGCAATTAATTTCCTAGAGAGTTTTGACAGTAACATGACGAAACAACGCACCTCAACACTGCATTGCGACTGCTATTGACTCAACTAGATAGATATCTCTTGCTATGTGAACAGCGCGTCGCTTACCGCTACTCGCTGAACAAGCCTCTAGCCTCCAAGCAAATCGCTTACAGATAAAAAAAAATACATTTGGTGGATTATCATTGATGGCAGCCGTTCACAGGTGTGCATTTTAAATACTGAACAGTTGAAAAAGTATATCTGGACACTGGAATCGAACCTAAGATCCTTGGTATTGGCACGATTCTCGACTCAAGGTGTCATTAAAAAAAATTAGGAGAAACTAGTCGAGTAAAACTAATAAAATAAATAAATTGTAATGAAGCTTGTAGATAAATTGTTATAGGATAAATATTTTAATTTAAAGCAGAGATTTTTTTTTCACCGCGTCCTACAACTATTTACTTAACTTATTTTGACCCTCCTTTATGTGTAGGGCGTGGGAAACTATTTATGAAAAACTCCACAGTACACCCGACCGGGATTTGAGCCCCAGCCTTTCCGTAATCTTCAATCCAGTTATTGCGAAAATTAGGTCTTAGACCGAGCACTCACCGAAGAGTCGTGTAATTATTGACTTGGTGAAAGGATTGAAAGACGCAATGAGAAAAATAAAACGTTCTTAGAACGGCTTGTCAGGATCGAACCACGACCTTCTTAGAGTTAGGGTTCGGCCAAACTGGCGAGCGATCGAGCGCGTGATTAGCAGCTAGCTCTCGATAGTTGTTGACGAGGAGGCTAAGGTTCGAATCTTGGCTCAGTGAACTGAGGGTGGTTTTTGACAAGTGATGTGATGTATGGTTGTGGTTTTCTCATCCTCTATTCGCGTTAATGGTTATTCTTATTTGCAAAGGCCTACTTTGATTATACTATTGAAGTATTTTAATATATCAGTTTTGTCTAGGGGTAAGGTGTCGGACTTCTGTGCTGGTCCAATCCTCGGTCCCAGCACAGATTTATCTGATTGCCAAACCCTTCCTTCACCTCTGACAAGACGTGTATTAATCACAACTTGTGAATGTGGGGAATGCCAGGCCTCCACCGTGGTTCGGATTCCACGTTAAACTGTAGGCCCTTCCATTTTATCTCACAATCACCCTACCATTACATATTAGCGTAAGTGCGTATAACCCGAACGGGTAGTAAGACGCGATGCTAATAATAATAATAATAATAATAAATTCTGAATAGGGCGACAACATTATCAAAAGCACTCAAGAGGGCTGCATTGAAAGCGCACCATTGTTTATAGTATCGCATCTGTGCCCTATATGGCAACACCGCTTGTGGGTTCGTTCACGAGTTGTTGATTATTTTATTTTAATTATTGTAAAAAGTAAGAGGGGTGTTTACAATACATGTTTGTCATGTTACCCTACCACATTATGCAGTTGTTTTTTCCACGTGCGCTTTTGATATGAGGTCTTGTTTACACCCTTGTGCGTTTTCAATGTACTCCGCCACAGTTGGTCTTGAAATTCAATGTTTCAACAAAATACCAACTATTGTTGTCCCCTTCTTGCGTGTGCTATCCGTCCCTTCACGACCTTGGCTTATAATAATTTTGGCATTGGCGGTGATTTAACCGCTGTTACCTTGTGTTGGATGACGAGCGATGGCTTCAACGTCTTGTCATCACAGAAATTAAACTAAGAAGGAACCGCTTCAATGGTCGATTTGTCATAGGCGTCTCTCTCGCAAGAGATTGGATTGCCAATGACGGGGAGATTGGAGTTCGAATCCTAGCCAGGTGTACCGAGGGTATTTTTTCCACGCAAAAGTGGGAATATTACCTCTCAATTTTACCTTCTCCTTCCCTATTACCTCAGAGTAATTGATATAAAATATGCGTAAAGCCCGAACGGGTAGTGAGACGCGGTGAATTTTTCTTTTTAAGGATCGACGCAGAAATAACCTTATCCGAAACTTGACAAATTTACCAATTATATTTTCATATATTCATGCGTTAAACCATGATTTAATTTTCACCAATCAATTTTTTTTAATCAACTGATATTATCAGCCCAAGACTTACAAACTAACTTTATCCATGGAATAGACACAAAATTCAGCCCACCAGCCGTCAACTAGTAATAAATGTGTAAACTAAAAATCTAATTTTACTATGTCGAGAATCGAACCTTAAAATTGAACCTTTAATTTAGTACAATGACGCGTTTGCAAATGACTTAATAAGTCGGACGCCAAAGCATGTGTTCTGCAATGAAGCAACGTGTTTTTGATCAGATGTCAATTTCGAGACAATTAAGATCACCATATACCTGTTTTTGGTATTGGCAACTTAGATATTTATTTATCTACTAAAATAATAATAATAATAATAATAATAATAATAATAATATTTAGCACCGCGTCTTACAACCCGTTCGGTTTATACGCTCTAAGTACTAATTACGCTAATGGATTAGGAATTGGGAAGGTTCAATTAGAGGAAGTGAACCCGCATTTGCGTGGAAGAAGAGTGGAAAACCATTTAGGAAAAACCATCCCCAGTTCACCCGACCGAGATTCGAACCTCGATCTCCCCGTCCTCGGCGGTCGAGCTCAACACGACTAGCGCTTTAGCCAACTACGCCACCGAGGCGGGTTATCTACTAAAAGAAGTTCCCTTGGTGGTTCAAATACATAAATATATATTAAGTATTGTTGTTTTATTTCTAGGCCTTTCAACCAGACCTCGTTTAAAGTGAACTACGAACCTCTATCATCTCACCTATACCCGCCCTACATTATAACTAGGGAACTAAGACCTCTGACCGGGATTCAAACCATCCAAATCACCAGAGATGGTCTGTCGACGCATTAAAAGGCAAAAAGTCTTGAGGTTCTGCCCGCGGCGTAGAGCAATCTCTCCCAAATCAATGAGACACGGAAACAAACAAAACGATGTTTTAAAAAGTTTCTCAAGTATGAAAGTTGGTGTACTGACACCAGCAGTTACCGAACTTTAGCCTACGGTTATGCCACCCGAGCAAAAAGTAAGTCGGGGTCAATACACCCCGACAGAGGGAACCAAAGAGCAAATATTGTAGAGCACAAGTTAATTGCACGCGCAATGGGAGATGGAAGTCGCCGGGTGTTTGTTGTTTAGCGGTCATCCGTAAACCACGTAACGCTTTTTTCCTTACCTTTTTTTAGCCCCCACTCCCCTCCCAAACCCATGTAACACCATGCAGACATTTAGCCCTCCCCCAAACTGTGTTCGTTTTAATTGCTTTATTATAATTTTTCTAATGTCATTGATGTTCACGATCATGAGGATAAATTCAATTGAAGTGGAAACTTTAAAACGTGGGGTATCTCGTTTATATTTGTTCCATTTAAATAGTTGGAAATTTTTTCGAAAATAAATAGAGGAACATTTTCTAAACGTTAAACGTATTATTTAAGAAAGGGTTTGTTATTTTTAACAACAACAACTACACTTTAGCTCAGACGGTAGCGTGCCTACAATTAACTAGAGAGTCCGGGTTCAATTCTCGACATGGCAGAAAATTTATCATTGGTGAAATGTGGGTTTACCCTTTCACAGTGATGAATTAATGGCCGGGCGGGCACTCTATGTTTTGTGTACCTGTACTAGACTTAAGATAAAGTCGAGAGATCGTGCGATACTCAAGTACAATCATCTACTTCAGTCATGTGTGAAGATAAGAGCTAGAAATCCTTAAATTTGATTTCTTATTTTAAGGAAACTAATAACGAATTTTAGTGTTTGTTAAAATGCTTGTTTTTTTAAAACCTTATCTAGTAGTCATACGGTCAAGTCGTTAGGTTCTCAATATACTAGCTTTCCAGCGATGGGGAAGGTCGTAGTTCGAATCTTGGTCGGGTGCAATGAGGGCGTTTCCTACGTGAGACTTAACACTTTGATTTGACTATTCCCTCTTTCCGTTAATGCGGGTGCACTTTGAACCACTTTCCTCATCCCTACTCTTTAGAATTTAGATCAAATGTATTACTAGTGGAGATAATCAATCAAACGCAATGTTAGTCTCTTTGGTTTAATTTACAGGTGACGAGAAGGTTGGGTGTGTTGAGACTTGAGTGGTTTTCCCTAAATGGTTTCCCCCCTATATCTACACGCAAATGCGGAAACATTTCCTTACCCATTAGCTTAATAAAATGATGGCCCATACGGGTAGTAAATAGCGATGGGGGGGGGGGGGGACTTTGTTTGGAAATATTATACTTTGAATATTTGTTTAAGAAAATTATATTCGTTGTATTACTTTTTTTAATCGTAACAGGTTTTAAACTTTTCTTCACTCTATAGGTTTTCGTATATATTTTGAAGGCATCATTTGTCACCCCTATTTTAAAATGTTGTTTCTTCTTTTGATGGAGTTTGTTCGTTTTCCATAGAAAAAGTTAAATTCTAAAGGTTGATTTGTCATTATTGATCATTCGGGTGGAGAAGAATCACTTTCAACAAAATAGCATCGATATTTTCCGTGTCAAACATTTCTGAGAAACAAAAATTATTAATATTAATTTTGGTGCCTTTTTATATGGCAGACCGGAAATTATTGGGTTTTTTCTTTCATATTACTACCCGTTCGGGTTATACGCTTTTGTACTAATTACGCTAATGTTTTAGGGATTAGGAAGATTTTATTTACAGGAAGTGTACTCGTATTTGCGTGGAGGGAGAATGGAAAACAATTTTTAGAAAACCACCCTCAATACACCCTACTGAATTCGAACCTCAATTTCCCCGTCATCGGCAGTCTAGTATACTGCGAGGATATTATTGTTGATTACCTCTCCTATTTAATATAATATATTAGATACGAGAGGTAGTATATATAGGTGCTTACTTTTTTTTTAAGGTGCACGCATTTCACTGATTGTTGGAAATAACATATAATAAGACTAAATTTACTAGACACACCCCCACCTTTCAGATTTTGGACAGACATTTGTATTTCTTCCGTCCATAAATCTCGATATGATGACGATGTCCTCCTATCCTATGAAAGCATAAAAAAAAGGGCGATCGAAGAACTGCTGAATGACAATATTTCTTATTTCGGGACCACGACATGATGGAAAAGGAGAACAGAACTAAACCACCCCATTGTATACGGATGATGACGACAACGTAGAGTCATCATGATCAATCTGTTCCGAATTGCTCGTGCAGAACCACCCCCTCCCCCTTTACGGCCAAGTTGCTTCCTTTTCGATCGTTACAGAAGGGCGTCCAATGATTCCTGTTGGTGTGGGAGGGTAAGATTTTGTGTGTGTGTGTGTGTGTGTGTGTGTGTTGGTGGTGTTCTGTGTGGTGTGTGTTGTGTGTGGGTGTGTGTGGGAATAAAATTAGAGAGGGTTCTCTAACATGGTGACATTTCACTTTCTAAGAGGTTGGTAGTACGCTGCAACTCCTTTTGAGAGGTTTTCCACCTTCTTCACCTTACTGCGTTCTACTTAGAGAAGAAGAGGAACAAGTCACTGTGTTCCATTGTCATGGTCGAATTTAGGACAAGGTAAGGTGATGGGAGAAGCAGATGAATTGTAAGGTTTCGGAGATTCCCCAAAATTAAAAAAAAAAATTCTGCGGTAGATTATTCTAACACAAAGCGTGAAAACTTTATTAAAGGTTACTTTGTCGTTACTTTGTCAGGGGATAGTTTTTCAACGTCTAAATAATGAAATGTGTTAGAAAGTTCTAGAAGAAAAAGAGTTTAAAGTTGGTAGGCCTATATTACATAAAGTAGAGCCAGTCACTATACTAAAGTTTCGACCAATACAAATTTTATAACAATGTCAAATTTATTTGAAAATGAGAAACTAGCATTTAGATCAGGGTTTAATTAAAAATTGTAGTAAGTTCAAACTTAGCAGGCAAAATAGTGAACATACTTAGTTAGCTATCAAATAAAAAATTACCGCGGCTATATTCTCGTGTCCAAATGCCAATTTAAAAATAAATTGAAAATGTGATATTGCACAGACCAAAACCTATATATAATTTAATATTTATTTCAAAAAAATAAATATTATATTATAGAAGGGGTGCAATTTGATAAAACAATCTCACATATCACAGCGTTCTCTGATATAAATTAAAAAAAAAAAAGAATGGTTTGTCAGTGACGAGCAGGTCTAGGTTCAAATCCCGGCCCCAGGTGAATGGTGGATAGGCCATATGGTACTTGTTGATGTGATTTCCACATACTCTCTTTGTGCTAATGTGGATTCACTTAATCTAAATAAACTTCATCCTTCGCCGTTAGTATTACAAAATTAGCCATTGTGTTAGAACATATGCTGCTTACTACCTCTACTACAAATATTAATACTAATAATTCTAATTAATGTTTTCATACGTCAATATAGACTCATTCTTCATAATTAGTGAAAAATGATCTAAAGGACAGGGTTAAGTAATATAGCTTTAATGTGCTAAACCAAATGTTTTGGGTTCAATTTTTAAAATGAAATACTATCAACGTTAACGCACAAATATATTTTGAGAACTTTTCCTTCTTCATCTTCAGAGGATGTTCCGAGAAAAATACTGGTAAACGTCGTAACAAGGTTTAATTCCAAAATACGTTATGGAAAAATTCTCTAACATAAATCAGATTAAAGTAACAACGAATAACAATGAAAGCTAACTTGTAATGTCCCTGATTTGACCCTAAAGAATATTTGAAAGCATTGACAATATGCTCCTGTTAATTATATATTTATATGTAGTTTTATATTTGAATTTTATATTTTATTACTTTGCGCTTAAAACAAGTCTTCTTCTAGATTATTCATATATTATAGTTACCAGATTCTAACTAGGAAATTACTAGTTATTTATTGTTATTAAGTTCACGCCCTGAAGTTAGGAGGCATCAGCTACTGTAACTAACTTCAGTGTGTGACGTAAAGTTGAGTCAAAATTACCATGAGAGAGTCTTTTAAAATTAACTTCCTGCTCTGGAACAACCCAGAACATTGTAGATGTTCAATTTGAGGCAGTGTCCGGTTCTCGGCCATTCTGTATGTTTCTATACGTTTTTGTGAACTAAACATTCTGGTAAGTTCCATTGGACTGAGGTATATCACGGGTGGTGTAATCTCAGCACTCTCTGTTATGTCAGTCTTTGTCTTGGACAGACGTGTGTTAGGCGCTCGCCTAGATTGTGTGCAACATAGTCATTTTTCTATCCAAGTATCAATAATTATCATTGAATAAACCAATATCAAACTCTATCTGACGTTAGTTATTTCTATCATAAAAAGTGAGGCCCAATGTCGGGGAGTAATAACTATTTTATAACGTAACAAATGACGAAACAACCGCGAGACAATTAAACATGTAAAAATCCGTAATGTTATAAATGACTTCCAAACGTGGGGCATTTATCATAAAAAGGATTACGTAAGGTGGCAATTGGCGGCCCAACGTGGATCAGCTATAAGAACATAACGATTGGCATCCAAACGAGGGGCCCGTTATGAGAACGTAACAAATAGCGGCCCAACGAGTGGCGTAACAATTGGCGTCCAAACCCGAGCCCAGCTATGAGACCGTAACAAATGGCGCCCAACGTGGGGCCAGCTATGTGGGACATAACAAATGGCGGCACAATGAGGGGCCCGTTATGAGAACGTAACAAACTATAGCGATAATTTTGATCAAAACAAAAGGACGTCTCACAAACGTGCCCACGTGACGTTGAACTACAGTAGCCCCATGGCTTCTTTGGGGATGAGTGACAGTCACAGTTGACAATCAACATTTAGGTACAGTAGCCCCATGGATTCTTTGGTGATGAATAACAGCTCACAGCTGAATTCTGACAGTCAACAAATTTTGACTGTCATAAGTGACAGCTGCTAAACACATGTTTTTGCAGATAATCTGGTTCGGCGTAGGGATAAGTAATTTGGTCTGGTAACTTTTTAAAGCTGTCAGCTGTGAGCTGTCAGTCAACACCAAAGAAGCCATAGGGCTATTGTATATACCAAAATGTTGACTGCCAGAGTGACAGCTGCTAAACACATGTTTTTGCAGATCATTTGGTTCGGCGTAGTGATACATAATTTGGTCAGGTAACTTTTCAAAGCCATCAGCTGTCGGTCAGCACCAAAGAAGCCATGAGGTTACTGTACCAACCAAGACATCGAAGGCCATCTAGTTCAAAGAACTTACCCTCTCCATTCTGACAACCACGGTGGGAGGGGGGAGGGGGTGTTTCGCTGTGATAACGAACTGTTCAGTAACCGTGATGACTAATTTACCCTGGATCCTCCACAGGGAACGGGGAGCTTCCTGCTATTGTTGGCAGACCGCACAACATCCGACAGTCCTAACACATCCACGCATGCGCGGAATAATGGCATATTTCCTGCCTCCGTGTTCTGGACTCGTCACGAATATCTCGCGCAGTCATGAACCCAAGAATACACAAGGTCGATATGGTACACCAAAGTGAAGGGAGAAGGAACCTGACTTCAACCGACAATGGCAATGGACAGTGAGAACGCTGCTTGGGATAAATCTCGTGAAGCAGAGAGGGTCATAAACCGGGAGCGTAACAAGGTCGCTTGGGAGTGAAGAAGCAGGAAGGAAAAAAATATGAGGAATGAACTGCGCGAGTAGTTTCGTTTTCTTGTAATAAATGACATTGAACCGTGAGGAAAAAAAATATATCTCTAAATCAAGTCAGTGTATAATAATTGGGTGGTCTTGGGCTACAGTGCTCGCCTCGGGACTGTCTGGGTTAAAACCCAGCCGAGGTCAACGGATTTTTCTTGAGCGATCTAACTCCATTGCACAACTTTCTTCGGAGATTAAACAAAGCTGTTGCTTCCATGTATATTGTGGCAAGAAAAATAAACCTGGAAGGTATATGAAAATATCTTTACGACAAAATTGGTAGGACCTTTTGGCGCTCGCTCATAAAAATTCCGTGTGTAAGGCAACGGGGAGACACCAAAACTTCCCTAGTACGTACATGTGATTTCTACCAGATGGTACAGGCAGCACTAACCAGCCGAAGGGCTGAGTGCATGACCAGCGCCGTTTGTATAGAAATAGGAAGAAGAACCATATGCTTGGTCTTTCTTATTATCCACCATTAATAGGCTTAGTATTTAAGTCTTTCTTTGTCAGGGTGCTTGTGCTCATTTGAAATAAAAAATATAGCTTTATTATTAATTTAAGATAACTATAAAATAATTAAATGACACAATAGACTAATATAAACATATGGTATAAATGAGCATCAGGGTTTCACCAATCATGTCACCAGAAGTTGCTTATTTTCATTATTGTGTCGCTCCTATACAGGCGATTTGTTTTTCCTTTGATATTTAGGTAAGTAATTGCAGCGCTGTGGATACTCTTTAAGATAATCTTTATTTTTTATGGTTTTTTTTGTCTGCCAAAAAAGTTGTTTACGCGATGCCGTCTGTCTGTAAGTACCTTGGGCTAGAGACGAAACTATTTTACCGATTGGGCTATAACTTTGTATGTGGAGCTTTCATAAGGTCCCCCCCAAGGGTTTTTTTGGAATTAAATGGCTAACCCTAAATTTAAGGGTAGTTTAGTGAAGTTCAAAAATAAAAATAAAAATAGATATACTTGAAATTCGCTTTAACTATTTTGATTAAATGTTATATTTAGACACTATATATTATTATAAACAAGCTAGAAATTCTTGTCTTCTTATGTAAATGACTTTGAGGGTACTTTACATAGAGGAAATTTTCCCATTTTTATCATTTCTCCGCAACTATTTGAGATACAAAATAACTTACCATTGTAAAATTGAAGTACTATTAACGACAAAAAAAAATTTTATTTGAAATATATTTTTATAAAACCAATAGTTAATGAGTTATAATAAAATATATACTTTTTATACCAGGTTTTTGAAAATGAATTTGATTCTTATGCTCTTTGGTAGACAAAGATGTTTCTCTTTGCTCAATTTTTCGGTAACAATGTTCCGAATTCCTAATGCCGTAGAATAAGTAAAAGTATAATATATTATCGCATTTATGATCTTTGTTGTAATGTTTCTACAACAATGTATAGACCTATTATTTCGTTTCACAAATAGGGCCTAGAACGTCTGTGCGGGGCGCCATACAATTTATTTTGGTTTCAGGGGGTTATGAAACGTAAACATTTATCAAAATATTGAATTAGATTTTTTTAAGGTCCCAATACTTTCTCTTGAGTCCGAAATTTCGAGATAAAGTAAAAATAGAACTTGCCCATTTTTGATCGAGTATTGCAAATTTTCAGTCCAGTTCATGAAATGTTGGGAGTATCCTAGCATTTGTCTTCTAACTCCATAGGAAACTCTCTAACAGTGATTTAGTTTGCAGAAATTTAAGGCCGGGAATCTTAATTAAGTCGGTACCGCGTTTGTATAGTTTGACATAGGAATCCCAAGTTCAATTCCCTAAGAATAAAAAAATTGCCAATGGCGATGACAGCCGAGTGACTGAGCGCTATACATAATTGTTAAGTTATATTTTAAATCATCTATTTAAACATTATAATAAAGATTAGGCATAGTAAAACACCCTATTACCTATAAACAAACAAAAAGAGGTTTTGTTTGTGCTAAGCGTCTTACTACCCATCCGGACTATCCACACATTTACACAAATAAGGTAGTGACTATACAAAGGTATAATTTTAAGGTAAGTTCACCACCATCTTCGTGGGAGGAATATGAAAAACTATTGAGGAAATGCCACCCCGGTACACCCAACCGGGCATCGATACCCATCTTCCCTAACACACCGACAAACCAGACAAATAGAGTCTGAACCCTTTACATACATGCGCCATCGGCGCGGATGAATCAATTTGTCACAAGTTTCATATTCGTGTATTTGAAAAATGACACATTGACTAGGGAATCGAACCCAGGACCCCGGCCATTCTTCACTCATTGATTAAGGCAAAGTCCGTGATGGACGTGTGTAAATTATAAGATCACAATGAGCTATCTGATATAACAGCCACCAGCTACTCTTGAAGTCGGCTTTGTGTTGCGATTTGTACAATGGAATTAGTATGCCGACATGAGAACGAATAGCATGGAAGTAAACAAACACCCGTACAATTAGTTGGACATGACTTTGGCTCATCTACGTTAGGGATGTGGGTAAGTGACAGTTAGCAGAGGATTTCTTATCGCAAACATTGAATGGAAGTCACTATTGTCAACCTATTCGGAAATAGTTATTATTTTCTTAGTAATACTAACCTATACAACCAATAAAAAGTACCATCAAACAATTCTAAATACTTCCAGCCGTTGTTTGCAATAAAGAAGTCACTTACCAAACCTCCTATCGTAGATAGATTCTAGCTAAGCACATTAGACCTACTACCCCGGTATTGGCTATCCCTGTTTCCCCGAGAAGAGCAGCGCCCGCCACATGGGGACGATGGCGAGTGGGCCAAAGAAAGGGGCGTGACCCCCTCCCATCCAAGACATGGAGATGAGTGTCACTGTCCCTAATTGGCCGGCCAAATAATGCGTGATGTATCTTGTGGAACGTCTCTTGACACGCGCAATTAATACACCTACACGCAGGACGTGATGTTGGCGCCAAGAATAATAAAGTGCCGCACATCGGATTGTAATGCACGAGCTAGTCTCCTCCTATGAAGAAGAGTTTTACTGGTCAAGAAACGAGAGTGCCTTGAGATGGGAATGTAGGGGAGCGAGAAAAGACCAGTTTTTTATATAAAAACTTTTTTTTGCCAAAATAAATAAAATATTGTTTCAGTAGAAACTTAAGAGTTTAATTTTCTTCCATGGTTACCTCAATCGTCGTTGACAGATATTCAACAACTGTTGATACCATCATGTGAAGAAAATTCAACTCTATACTGGAGCAATAGACTATTGGATTTATTTCCGCCCAAAAAAGTGTTTTGATATTTAAGAAAAACACCTCTCTATACATCACGTTTCCTACAACCCTACCTTAAGCGAGCAGATCCAAGTCCTGCACTAAATTTTCCATTACCGACGTCATCCATAAACCAGGTAAAGCTTATTCTTACATTTAATTACCCCCAACACACCCCATGTAGACAATTATACAAACCCCCCCTCTCTCCCATCTCCTCCCCATTCTGTGTTACGTAGATTTTCACAAGAGTAAATGTCATTATTTCCTAGTGAAGATGTCATGACACTACAAGACGGACTCTGATTTAATACTTATCAAAATCTTAAGTTTTCTATAAGTTATGTTTACTAACAGTGAAAACATGAACAATAATATTATTTTTTCAACATTAGAAAAAATAAAAATGTGATGTACCCACCGTGACACCGTCCTCCCATTTGACACCATCTGGACATTATATATCTCCCCTCCCCTAACCCAAACTCTTTACGTTATTTATGGTTGACCCCTTTAGGAATTCGAAGTTATTTTGCGAAGCGGGTTGTATTTTAGCTCGACGCACTTAGGCACTATCACACGACAATTTATGAAATAGAAAGAAAGGGAAGAAAATTAGCGGCACCTCTTTGTGTTGTATCTTATTTTCTTATTATTATTATTATTGGCACCGCGTCTTACTACCCGTTCGGGTTATACGCACTTACGCTAATGGGTGATGATAGGGTGATTGTGAGATTAAATGGAGGACCTATAGTTTAACGTGGAATCCGAACCACAGTGGAGGCTGGCATTCCCACATTCACAAGTTGTGATTAATACACGTCTTGTAGGTGACCTGGTGGTCTAGGGGTAAGGTGTCAGACTTCTATGCTGGCGGCCGGGGTTCAATCCTCGGTCCCGGCAAAGATTTATCTGATTACCAAACCCTTCCTTCACTCTGACAAGTCATCTTGTGAATGTGAGGAATGCCAGGTCTCCACCGTGGTTCGGATTCCACGTTAAGCTGTAGTCCTTCATTTCATCTCACAATCACCCTACCATTACACATTAGCGTAAGTGCGTATAACCCGAATGGGTAGTAAGACGTCGGTGCTAATAATAATAATAATACACGTCTTGTCAAGGTGAAGGAAGGGTTTGGAAATCAGATAAATCTGTGTTGGACCGAGGATTGAACCCCGGACCCCAGCACACCTTAACCCTAGATCACCAAGTAACCCTTTACCTACTGATGACACTTTCCTTCTTCCACTGACGAGTATAAACCCCAATCTACTATTTGCACTTGGACAGCATTGATTTACACTAAAAGGGTGACCTGGCGGTCTAGGGGTAAGGTGTCGGACTTCTGTGCTTGGGTCCGGGGTTCAATCCTCGGTCCCGGCACAAATTTATCTGATTACCAAACCCTTCCTTCACCTCTGACAAGACGTCTTGTGAATGTGGGGAATGCCAGGCCTCCCCGTAGTTCGGATTCCACGTTAAACTGCAGGTCCTCCATTTCATCTCACAATCACCCTACCATTACACATTAGCGTAAGTGCGTATAACCCGAACGGGTAGTAAGACGGAGTGCTAATATTAATAATAATAAATAATAATAATAATAATTTACACCAAACTATGATTGTAAGGTCAGCACTAGACTCCTGGCCGGGTCTATCGCCTCCCCCTCAGGCTAGTGAAGGTATATTTACTCCATATTGTTTATTCCTTAAATTCCTACTCTAGTAGTATGATTAAATGCGCGACGTTAAACGCGGGTAGTTAACTACTATAATCACCGCATCTTACTACCTGTTCAGGTTATATGCAAATATGATAATTACTCTAATGGGGTAGTGGTGAGGAAGGAAGCATTTTAGAGGTAATCTACCTGCAATTTTAGGAAGGAGAGTGGGAAACCATTTAGGAATAACCACACTCATTAGAACCGACCGGGACTCGAACCCTGATCTCATCAACAGGCCATTCTAACACGATAGTGACGCTTTAAGACCATTCGGCTACTGAAGCGGGTGCAGGGAGTAAAGAGAATTAAAAACACAAGCCAGACAAAATAAATCAAATGCACTGTAATCAAAGTCAAAATTCCCATTTTCGGGTCTCCTCCACCCCATTAGTTTTTATTTAGCACCGTGTCTTACAACCCGTTCGGGTTATACGCTTAAGTACTAATTACGCTAATGGATTAGGAATTGGGACGGTTGAATTCAGAGGAAGTGAACCCACATTTGCGTGGAGAGAGAGAGTGGAATACCATTTAGAAAAGCCACCCCCAGTTCACCAGACCGAGACTCGAATCTCGAACCCCCCGTCCTCGGCAGTCTGACTCTACACGAAACCAGTGCGTTAGCTAACTACGCCACCGAGGCGGGTATTAGTTTAGTTATTATTATTATTATTATTATTATTATTATTAGCACCGCGTCTTACTACCCGTTCGGGTTATACGCACTTACGCTAATTTGTAATGGTAGGGTGATTGTGAGATGAAATGAAGGACCTACAGTTTAACGTGGAATCCGAACCACGGTGGGACCTGGCATTCCTCACATTCACAAGATGTCTTGTCAGAGGTGTAGGAAGGGTTTGGAAATCAGATAAATCTGTGCCGGGACCGAGGATCGAACCCCGGCCGCCAGCATAGAAGTCTGACACCGTACCCCTAGACCACCAGGTCACCCTTAGTTTAGTTAAATGTGGATCACATGTTTCGGTGACAGTATGGTCTAAAGGTGTCACTCACTAGATTGACTAGACTGCGATGACATGAAGATCGGAGTTATAATCCCAGTCGGGTGAAATAAGGTGGTCTTTTTCCTAAATGTTTTTCCACTCTTCCCGCAAGTACACTCAATCTAAATTCAACCTACCTCATCCCTAACCCTTTAACGTAATTAATATATAAGCGTTTAAACTGAACAGGTAGTAAGACGCAATGAGTAATAAACAAAAAACAACCATAATAGGACTTTGGTATAGAGAAACAACCCGCCTCGGTGGCGTAGTTGGCTAACGCGCTAGTCGTGTTGAGCTCAACTGCCGAGGACGGGGAGATCGAGGTTCGAATCTCGGTCGGGTGAACTGGGGGTTCCCCAAATGATTTTCCACTCTCCCTCCACGCAAATGCGGGTTCACTTCTTCAAAATCCAACCTTACCAATTCCTAATCCATTAGCGTAATTAGTACTTAAGCGTATAATCCGAAGGTAGTAAGAAGCAGCACTAAATTAAAAAAAAAATAGAGAAACATTATGAAAAATTAGAAACATAATTTATTTGCAGTCAACGTCAATATTGTCCGACACAATAACTCAGTAGTTAACATATCAGTCTACTAAATCAAGAGTCCCAAGTTCGATTCCCAGCATGGGCAAAAATTTATCACTAGTGAAATGTGAGTTTACACTTTCACAGTGATAAATTAATGACCAAGATTAGATGATGTGTCTTGTTCTAAAGTAGAGTTAGTTTATAAGTCGTGTGCTGATCCAGAAAAAGCACGTTAAATACTTCAAATAAGTGAAAACAACAACGATATTATTATACTATAATATTCTTGTTATTTTATAGGTTTTGATGATATCCATCAAAAGTGACAGTACCAGACATGACTTGCCGTATAAATATATGAAAATTGTTTTAGTGACTATTATTATTATTATTATTTTTATTATTATTTTTATCACCGCGTCTTACTACCCATTCGGGTTATACGCACTTACGCTAATGTGTAATGGTAGGGTGATTGTGAGGTTAAATGGAGGACCTACAGTTTAACGTGGAATCCGAACCACGGTAGAGGCCTGGCATTCCCCACATTCACAAGATGTATCGTAAGAGGTGAAGGAAGGGTTTGGTAATCAGATAAATCTGTGCCGGGACCGAGGATTGAACCCCGGCCGCCAGCATAATTTAGTGACTATAGAAAACACTAAAAAAAAGTACTTTTATAGCTAAATCAAGTTTCAACTACATTATGTTAATGTTCGATATCCACCAGGAAGGTAATGTCAGTAGAGCCGCCAGCCAGCCACGATAATACTGCACTTAATTGCATTACTCTAGCTTTTTACAGATAGAAGACTCCTTTGAGGCGCTTCCATCGACCCTTTGGAAGGTAAGCTATTCCGGTACTCCCGCGAGTAATCGATCAAAGAAAGCGCAAATAGACCTTACGTTGCGCCAATAAACGAGCGTCTGACCCAGTAACGCCCAGAGTTGATGATGTAGCTGAGTAGAAGTATAGAACATTTTATAAAAATCTACTCAACCTCTGACACGATTACATTGGGACCACATTTTGCTAAATATATTTAACTTGCAATTTCTGAACCAAATGATTAGATCAGCACACGACTTATAGACTAACTTAAATTTAGAACAGACACTACATACAACCCCAGCTGTTAATTTATCACTGTGAAAGGGAAGACCCCAATGTCAATGATTATAAATTTCATAGCCATACCAGGGATCGAAACCAAAATCCTAATATCAACAACATTTATTTAAATAATTAAAAAATAAGTCATTAGTTCTATTTTTTATTTAATTGAGGTATCTAACGCTCACTTTCTGAACCAACTGATTATATCTAACACACGAGAATTTCTATGAGCGAGTGCGAAAGGGCCTACCAGTTTTTCCCATGAAAGGTATTTTCACATACCTTCCAGGGTTATTTTAAATGTCACAATCAACATGGAACCGACGGCTTTGCTTCCCCTCTGAAAGAAGTTCTGCTACTGATTTTTATCACTCAAGCAAAATCCGTCAACCCCGGCTATGATTGAACCCTCGATCATCAGGTCCTGAGGTGAGCTCTTTACCCCAAGGCCACCGAGGTCAACCATTTCAACTTAATGTCTACATTGCCAAAGGATGTCACCTTTGATAGACCTAAATGGGATCACCCACCTCGGTGCCGTATTGGTTAACGCGCTGGTATCGTGTTGAGTCAGACTGCCGAGGACGTGGAGATAGAGGTTCAAATCTCACTCGAGTGAACTGGGGCGGGTTTTTCCCAAATGGTTTTCCACTCTCCCTTCACGCAAATACGGGTTAACCTCCGTTATATTCAACCTTTAAAATTCCTAATCTATCAGCGGAATTAGTACTTAAGCGTATAGCTCGAACGTATAGTAAGACGAGGCGCTAAAATAAACAAAAAGGTGGGATCAATTTTGACCACGGTATATCGGGGCGGTGTGTTTTTTGAATATGTTATATGAGATTTTAATATGATTACACACAGCCCAGTTACCAAAAGTCAACCTAATACAGTTCGATTCAACCCCCTTTTTTTCAAACTAATACGTGTACAGTTCTTAGGTTAAGTGGTTAAAGCCTTGGTGTTGAACATGATGTAGCACGCACGACATGCTGAGTGAGGATGGGGTGTTCGCAGTCCTTACACACCACAAAGTGTGAACCGTGAGCTATTTTAAAGGATATTGAGGTTTGTTATAGATATCTGAATTCATCATGGTCATCTATCTCTTGCTTGAAAATAGAGCCGTAAGCTTAAACTAATATTTTTCCTCGTCCATCTCACGTTCTTATCAAAAAAAATGTGTAATGGGGAAATAAAGGCTTCCATTTTCACAGTGATAAATCTAATGTCAGTGAGACTCGGTGTTGTGTCTGTTATATAATAAGTTTGTAAGCCATGTGTTGATTATCAGCTGTCAGCTCAAAAATTGCACCTACCATTTCACCTCCTTTCCCCTTCCAAAAAAGTGTTTGTTTAATTAAATATGCTGCTGGTTTATCTACTTTTTGTTATTATATAAAGGATAGGGGAAACAAACGAACACCTTCACAATTGGTTGTCTACCTGGGTGAGTATTTTTTTTATCAAAGCCTGTCAGTGCCTTCACAGGTGTCTGTCTACCTCAGGGTGCTTGCTAGCTTTACTTCCGGTGCAAGCTACTACCTCTATCTACACCGGATACAGCAGACGACGCGAAGCTAGGGGGAGATACGCACTCCTGAATACAATACGTCTACCTCCCGTTCCTGAGCAGTTTGTGTTTCAGGCAGACATTTCGCGATAGTTCTGAATCAGTATTCATGAGATGGTTTATCAGTAAAAAAAAGAGAGTTTTTCGACAGTTGAAAAGTTACTAAATATATCTCTGTATTCATTCGCTTCCACAAATAAGTTTCATAAACCATCACAAGCGATGTAAATTGACTTCACTTCTGAAAAGGATAAAAACATGTTTATGAGGCAAATAAATACGGGAGTATTTTTGGTAAATCTTCAGTTGCCATAAATTACCAAAATCGCAACGAACCCAAAAAAAATTTGCTAATTATTGTACATGAAGGTGAGAGTTGGGTCTAGGGCTTAGAACATAAAAATAAGGATCAAATAGCCGAAATTATTATTTATGCTTTTTAGTGAGGAATTCACCATCTAGATATCATATTCTGAAAATCTAGATGAAGAATTCCTCACTAAAAAGCATAAATAATAGCTTTGGCTATTTGATTCTTAAATAATCCCTTACAATTATAATAATTGTACATATGTCAGCATTAAGCCAACTACCGAGTCAAGGTGGCTGCGTTATCTGATAGCTCGAGATCTTAATAAAATCACACATTTGTAGCCGACGATTTCCACACGTCCATCATAGACTCTGCTTAAAATATGAGTGAAGAATGACCCTGGGCACGGGACGATTCCTGGATAGGTCAGTGGTAAGAGCATTGGCGTACTAAGCCAAAAGTCCCGGGTTCGATTCCCGTGTCCAGGTGTCATTTTTCAATTTTCAGAATATAAAAATAATAGTTTGTTCATGTTTTTTTTAAATTTAAAAATCTGAGTTTCCATTTTCTAGAGTCAACCTCACTTGTCTTGGGGTAAAGCGCTCACCTCCAGACACTATGTCTGTGGGTTAAAAACCAGCCGGGGAGGATGGATTGTTCTTTAGTGATGATAAACATCTGTAGCACAACTTCCTTCGGAAAGGAAGTGAACCTGTCGGTCCCTAAATCGATTGTGTAATGTAAAAGAAGCCTGGAAGGTATGTTAAAATACCTTTCCCGGCCAAATTGATAGGTATTTTCGTTCTCGCTAATAGAAATTCAAGTGTGCTATTATAACCAGTCGGATCAAAAAGTTCACGTTAAATTACTTCATAGTCTAGGACAGCGATTATCTGACCCACAAAAAATTTAGCAAACAAACAATTGTATTCATGAAAATAGACAAATAACTAGTTAATATGTTTATGAAAAATACAGAGTTGAAATTTTTTTGCTCAATACTTTTTTAACCAACCCACATTTTGTTAAGCTGATACCCAAAAGGTTGCCAACCCCTGGTTTAGGAGATTAATGTTTTGTAAAAATGGGTCAAAATACAGTAAAGAAGTAAGCGCGAATATAATTTTTCTTATTTTATTATTTAATCTCAACCTTCTCCAAGTGAGCAGGATTGAGAAGTGTTCTGCATTCCTGATTCCAAGCCGTGACACCTGCGGTGGTAAAGCTGACGCATTTAATTATATTTTACTCATTTGTCAATGTACCGTATGTTATGGATAACCTGAACTGTCAGCAAGACGCTGAGCAACATTAAAAAAAACTATAGACATACACATACCACCATTGTGATCTAGTGCTCCTGACTACAGTTCCACAGGTCCCGGGTTTGATCCACGCCACTTCCAGAATTTTACCGTGAAACAGTGATTATGGATCGGGGTCAAATTCAATCTCTTGAGGACAAATTAGGAGGGCTCGTTGTGCTGACCATATGACACCCTTTATCGGCAAATGTTGGCACTATCATCACTAACGACGGCAGCCACTCGGTCAGTATAACTTGATTGCGTGCTCACGCCACGGAGTTTTTATATGCACACAACTACTATAATATCTGGTGGTAAGTTGGCTAATCTTCCTTAGGTAATTTTGTACTGTTCAATTATCATCGTAAGGACCTTATTTAACAGCTTGTATAGCTACTAGATCTACTTTCACTTATTCATACGCCAAGTCATGTTATTTGAAGCTGTCACTTTTAATAGATAATCTCAATAGTTATAGAATAGAGCAAATAATATCGTAAAATGTTATCAATGTTGGCTGCAAAAAAAATTTTTTATATTTCAAAAGGTTTCTTATTACCATAATTCTACTATAGGTGGTGTGTGTGTGCTTATATAACCGTGTTATTTTGAGGCATTTCTTATGCTTAACGTTATGAGAGCTTATTTTGAATACCCGAGCGAAATTTAATCAAAATGTTCTCTCTCTTGGTTGGTGCTTAAAGTACTTAACATGTAGCCATGGGCGCCCTTGCACGTAGCTTATACTAAAGTGTTTTTTTTTTTAAGTTCAACACTTTTAGGCGCTTAAAACAAATAGCACACAACATTTGCGCCTTGTTTCATGAACACAATATTTTATTCACACTAGCTTTATTTATAAGAAAGTGGTGGAATGCCAGGCCACCACCGTGGTTCGGATTCCACGTTAAACTGTAGGTCCTACATTTCATCTCACAATCATCCTACCATTACACACTAGCGTAAGTGCGTATAACCCGAACGGGTAGTAAGACGCGGTGCTAATAATAATAATAATAATAATAATAATAATAATAATAATAATAATAATAATAATAATAATATTATAAGAAAGTGAAACATAGTTAAAAAGTCTTTCAACTTTAAAAAAAAATGACTTCACACAAAATTCAAAATGGCAAACAGTTACAAAAGGAGCTTAATAGTGTAGGTAAGAAACTATATGGTTCAATTTGTATCGGCCGGAGGGCGAGTAAGGGTAACTGTTAAGGGGGATCAAGACGCAACGAATCAATAAAATGGGTAACAAGGCGAAAATTACGAGTGAAATTGAGTGCAGCGAATGTATAACAGCGGTCGTCAGGAAGATAATAGGACGATAATGGTCAGATCAAGGTGTGAAGAGATATGACGAATATGTGAGAGAGAAAATGAGTCATTCATACCGCAAAAGAGAGGACAAAAAAAAAAACTGCGAGGAGAGGAAAGAGAGAGTTAAAATATATAGATGGTTGTACACTGTGTTCATTCTAAGGTTGCAGCAGGTGCAGTAATAGCTTGGCTTATAAGACCGCGAATGATGTTCTTTCTTTGGATGTCGAGCCTTCAATTCATCTAACAGTTTTAAAAATATCCTAAATATACGTTAGAGAAATCATACGTCAAGACACAGGGTTTTGATTTTTAAATCTTTTGCCAATGTTCGCTGTTATACATTTATAATTGATTTATTCTAAAATGACCTTCATTAGGCTAAACGACTACAGACAATGGTGCACTTTTGATGCATAACAAATTACTTATGTTTGTGCTAAAAGATGTAACAAATTTAATTGATGTTTGTTGAAATTTTAAATTTTAACTCCCCTCTCCACCAATACTCCCCTACCCTATAGACACTTTTAGTACATTGTATTACAATCTCAATCCCTTCACCTTCTTATCTAATGTTTCTAGCATGAGCATGTGAATTTAGATTACTGCATAATTTGATTTTCTTACAAATGGTCACCTGGAAAACCTTTTAGAAAATATAAAAATATATTTGGCTGTCGATATTGATAATGTTTTACCATAATATTAGTTAATACTTTATAGGTATTCATAATATCTATCAAAAGCGACAGCTGCAGATCACATGACTTGGCGTACAAACACGTGAAATTAGAGCTATTAGCTTTTACTAGCTGTTAGTTAATATGTGACCAATCGTAAGAAAATCGCGGTATAGCTCAGCGCTTAATAGTTTCTTAGAGGTTTGTTTCAAAATGGTGAATAATAGAACAATAAGATCAGGCAAAACGAAATAGGTACAGTACATGATGACCGAGTTTAGTTAATTTGTTGTCGACTATTGGCATCCTTTTGTATATTACCGAATATTAGTTGTTATTTGTATAGTCTGGCACCGATGATAAAGGGTACTCTTGACCTGTGGATACCTTGAGTTCAATTGATCTATATACATCAAGTTCAACCTTAGCATGGACAAAGTCTATAAATACAGAAGGCCACCACGAAAGAAAGAAAAGGAGAGGAAAATATACGAGCCTCTGACCGAGGAACGTGATGACTTTCTCCCACTGCGGCAATAATCCATCCTCCGACCCACTTTTTTTCAAGGTCATGGACCGAACAGATATCTTGCCCGAACCAAAGAAATACTTTGACAAGACGTCCGCGCCGGGTTAATATTCATCGGGCGGCCGTGCTTGAGGACGAAGAATATACAGTTCAATTTTCATAGGAAGAACCATTTCTGACAGCTACAAAGGTTTATATATATATATATACACACACAACACACTTTAACGTATCCATACGTTAGGCACAGGTGACCTGGTGGTCTAGGGGTAAGGTGTCAGACTTCTGTACTGGCGGCCGGGTTCAATCCTCGGTCCCGGCACAGATTTATCTGATTACCAAACCCTTCCTTCACCTCTGACAAGACATCTTGTGAATGTGGGGAATGCCAGGTCTCCACCGTGGTTCGGATTCCACGTTAAACTGTAGGTCCTCCATTTCATCTCACAATCACCCTACCATTACACATTAGCGTAAGTGCGTATAACCCGAATGGGTAGTAAGACGCGGTGCTAATAATAACATACGTTAGGCCACGTGATCTTCAGCTGTCACTTTAAATAGATATGATCAATAACTATAAAATAATAATAATATTCAATATTAGAAGCAAATTACATAAGTGATAAGAAATAACATATTACAATTCCGAAGGCGTATAACCCGAACGGGTAGTAAGACGCGGTGCTAAATATAAAAAAAATACAATTCCGAAGTACCTAGAAAGGTACATCTTCAGGTATTACAGTTAAATATGTACATATAAATATGAAAACTTTTCTTTCACAAAACCTAACATTTTATAATTTAATATTTTTTAGATTACCTTGTCAATCTAGGTGGTCTTGGGGTAAAGTGCTCGCCTCAAGATACAATGTTCGTGGGTTCAAACCCAGCCGGGATCGATGCATTTTCTTGAGCGATAAATATTCGTATCACAACTTCTTACGGAGGGAAAGTAAAGCCGTCGGTCTCATTTCGACTGTGGCATGTAAAAAAAAAAAAAAAAAACCAGAAGGGTATGTGAAAACACTTTTCCCGGCAAAATTGGTAAGCCCTTTCACTCTTGCTCAAAGAAATTCTCCTGTGCTGATATCAGTCTATTCAGAAAGTGCACGTTAAATACCTCAAGTAAAATACAAATACATAATCTTTTCTTAATTGTTTGTATGTGTTTGTACCACTTACGATATTTGTTGATGATCAGTCCAAGGTAAGTATAACTGCCTGCTACGTCCAATAATAATTAATATTTCATCACTATTGGCCGCAAAAAAATATGTTACAATTTTATAAAAAGGTCTTCCTTTTGAATGAAAATTGGACTTTAAAAAAAAAACTAATTAAAGCGCAAGTGGAAGAGGAATAAAGTTCTAGGTGAACAGGAGGGCAACGATATTTGGAAGAAATCTATCAACAATCAACGCATGCAGTGCTACGATGTTTCCCGCCAAGAAAATGGCGCGGCATGACCCAGATCCGACCCCGGGTCACCGGTGGACCAAACCGAGTCCTCCGGTCAGCCGAATGTAGGTCAGTCACGAGGTAGCCTGCTCTGAATCGTGCACTACCTAACAATAAGTCACAAAGAATGCGTAATGCTCAGTCTACGATCAGTCGCACTCGCACCCGCTTGCCGGACTCGTAATATTGTCTGTCTACAATAGCCACGCAAGCGCAGTCGTATCTCGGAATTGTAGGAAGGAGACCAATATTGTCCATCTCTTGAGTTTATCTAGGGATGTTGGATTGCGTCCGGCCAATCAGAAACAAATTTAGATGCACTGTACTGGATATAATCGCCGAGGGATCTCCGTGCTTACTATCGGGAAACAGCGTTGTCATTCTCTTGTTTTGATGTGGTTAGTCTCCCTTCAAATATTAGATAAGTTTCGGAACGCTGATTAATCGAGGTTGCCAGTAGCTCCTACTCACCCCAGCACACCACCTTCAGATGTAACTGAGAGAGAGAATAGATTGGATTTGGCAACAGTTAACTGAGAGAAAGAGAAAAGATAAAGCTTCCCTACATAGGACCTGCAGTTCCCTCAGAAATGATATTGGGTTTACTGTAATCAACTAAAACGATTAATTAATTAATTATTTAATCAAGGATAAAAGTTCGAGAAAATATACTAAACTATATACTAATAGTAAAAGGTATTGTATTTTAAATTCTAGAATAAGAGTAATAATCTAATAACTTTTTCATATATTAATTTGATTCGATTTAACTCGTGTTTATGACTTGATTAGGTTAAGAATCACGTGATATACCCCCATTTACCCAGTAAGGTAGCAAGCTTACCTTGAATCATTTTACTTTGGAGTAGCTATTAGATAAGACCATACATATTGTAATCTATTAAAGTAAGATTGCTGCCTTTTCAGGGTAAGCGAAGTGTGCATGATATTAGTTTAATTAATTCATACCTATACAGAGGGGCACGCGGTCTAAGGTAAAAGTCTCACAATAGACTGGACTACCAGTGGCGGGGAGGTCAAGGTTCAACTCTCGACTGGGTGCAATGAAGGTGGTTTTCCATTTAAAAAAATGTTTATCGCCGTGGTTTTCCGGTTCTCTCAGATAAAGTTCCTAAAATTACCTTTTTCATGCCTGCCTCTTAAAATAACCCGTTAAATAACATGAGTTTAAACAAATGTGTATTAAAACCAATTAATTAAAATACTAAAACAAGATTTTGTAGTAAGAGTTTTTTTTTAAACTGCATTAGTTACCTTAAATATATGGATGATAACATAACCTTACGTATGCATCCGTTAAAGTAGATCTAGTAACTTTTCTAGCTATCAGATAAGGTCCTTCCTATAAAAA
The DNA here is from genome assembly GCA_039000515.1 of Timema cristinae. Taxonomy (NCBI): domain Eukaryota; kingdom Metazoa; phylum Arthropoda; class Insecta; order Phasmatodea; family Timematidae; genus Timema; species Timema cristinae. The sequence goes on along the minus strand of JBCFYV010011172.1, from coordinate 32,079,067 downwards.
TTCTATTTTACAACGTTTATGCTAGCAAACCTAATAATAGTAGGCCTATAATAAAAAAATAGCTTGTCATAATGTAGTGTAAGCCACAAAAAACACGATAAATTTTTATTTTGATAGCTTTTTATCACTAAAATTATCTTTTTGTTGATTTTTTTTGTATATATGTTCTAGACCCTAAATTGAATTCGAGCGTTCGAGCATAGCCACTCGCCATAATAAAATATTATTCAAACTAAGACATTATTGGGTGCTATAAAATGCTCATTAATACTCACGTAAACGTTTCAGGAATATTTTGATACACATCTCATCAGAAACTCACCTGGAAACAAAAGAGAGAAAACATTGATTAAATATATGGCTAGATTATTATTATTAGCACCACGTCTTACTACCCGTTCGGGTTATACGCAGATATATATATGGCTAGAAAGCATATATACATTGAAGACATAATAATTATCTCTTTGAGGCATTGTATTTAAAACAAGGTCTAATCACTTATTGGATGACTTTGGTTCGAATCATGGAGAGGCCAGAAACTTCACGTAGTGAAAAAGAAAGGGAGGTTTATTCGTCTACCTATTGTTTACAGATTAGTGATGCATATGCCAGGAAGTGTCATCTTTGACATATTGTATCAATTTCGTCAGCTGCGAGATAAATTTGATGACAATGTTGGTTAATCAGCATTTATCTTCTACTCTCTCTTAGGAAAAGTATCGTGATCGTTAAAAAAAAAACTATTTAGAGATTATGATGAATTTTGACTTTTTATGTGGCCCCAATTTAGAAAAATGGGTTTTAGAATCCTGTTTGTATGTGCCCGCGGGCAAGAGGCAGATCCAGATCATTTTCATAGGGGGTCATAATTATAAATAACACAGTTAACTTACAATATTAAAATTATGTTTAGAGCCATTTAAATAGTTTCTCATTCATATTTGATGTTATATATGTTATAAACCGTGGTCATACTCTCCAATTTTTTTTTTTAAACAGATAGTTTTTATAAACTATTTGGAGTGGCCCTCCTTCAACAATTTTTTGAAAAATGGTTCACTTTAGAAGCTATGAGTAGTCTTCACCTTGATTTTTTTTTTAAATTTGATTCTTTTGTAAGCCATTTAAAGTGTTCCTCACCTAAAAATTGTTGAAATTTGGATGCCCTTGAAGCTATTTAGAGTGATCCTCACTTTAATTTCTTACGTTAATTAGATACCTCTAGAAGATAATCTTTTAGGTGGTCTTCCACCGACAAAATTGTGAAAATTGAATTATTTTTGAAATTTCAGAAAATTTAGAATTTGGAATTGTCCTCCCTGGACATTTTTGAAATTTGGATGACCTTAGAAGCTATTTAGAGCTTTCCTCCCCTGAATTTTTTATCAGTTAGATGTCTCTAGTCTAGTAGTTATTTGAAGCAGTATTATCCGGCAAATTTTCGACAATAGAATGCATCTAGAAGTCATTTGTAGTTTAATTTAAGGCCATCTTTCAGCTTAATATTCGATAATATCGGAGGATTTGAAATATATATGTAGGGGATTTATTCCAAGTGTACTGAGTCCCCCATAGTTCCACCGCTCCTGTTGTCCACACAGACTCTATATTCAGTATTCGGGGATGAACTGCTCTCGGGTGATTATTAGTCTTCTTTGATGTGTGGTAGTCTACCGTCTCAATGCGGAAATGTTCGTTACTCGCTATGTACGACAAATATTCGCACATAAAACGAATATTTTTTCCACACTTGCCTGAGTCATATCAAAGAGTGAATAAACCTGAACGAATAACGCACATGCGAACCCAGCTAACGAGGTGTCTGCGAGTAAAAATTGTATAAAAATATTTGTGTTGTATTTTCTTTCCAAAATTTGAACTTTCATTTTGTTTTTTGTATTCACAAAAGGGTCAACTGACCTTTTGACGCCCCCTCTCCCTGAGTCCGCAACTGCCCGGGGCTACAGCCCCAACGGTTTAATGCATTTCATTTTAACTTTATAGTTTGATATTGAATAGTCATACCTCGAGGCGAAATCATGATTTTAACCTAATTATGTTCCTAACATTAAGAGAAGTTTATTAATTACTAATATTTCAAAACTATGAAATTTTGAGAAAATTGTTCTAACAATATTGTTCAAAATAGATATCTAAGGTGTAATGAGTTGTACTGTATAGAGATAGCTCAAGATAGGGAGAGGGTATAATGAGGTGGACTGGATATAACTAGCTCAAGATAGGGATAGGTAGTGTACTTTTATAAATACGGCATTGAACTTTCGAGTTCCTAATGCCATAGAGTAAGTAATTAAGGGTAGCGTACTAATAACTTTAAACAAAATTGTGTTCTTAATTTCAATACACTATAATAGGATAAAGTATGTACGAATGCATTGTACATTTATTTCGCTCATTTCAAAGTGACACTTTAGTAATAAACGAGTGGTTCAAGGTTCTGTCTATATAAAGAATTTGGTTACGCGTTACGTCTTGAGCAGAGAAAACGAATAAAGTATAATATTTTGAGTGAGCTTTAATTTTGGACTTCGACTTGATTATCGTAGAAGACAATAAGATTTTACTAAACGTTTAGGACTGCACCGTGCCGTGTCGCACTCTCTCTTCTGACGATCCACGAATTACCACCAAAAGGGTGGTAGGTTTCAGGGTAAGTAATAAATAGTAAGGTATAATTTAGAAGACTTAAACTAACGTTGGCGTAGAAAAGTATTTACGAAAAAAAAAAAACACCTCAGTATATAGGCCAGACCCATCTCGGTGGTCATATGGTCTAAGGCGCCACTCTTACAATTGAATAGACTGCCCATGACGGCGATATCTAAGTTCATCCCAGTCGAATGTAATGAGGTTTTTTTTTTCTCCCTAAATGGTTTCCCCATTTCTATATACAAAAATGCGGGTACACTTCCTCTAAATTCAACTACTTTCCTATTCTTTATCCCATTAGCGTAATTAGCACATAAGCGCACAGCCCGAACGGGTAGTAAAACACGGTGCTAAAAACACAGCCAGGAAACAAAAACCAACCTCCTAGTCATTTTACAACCAAGACAAGACGAGAATGGCACCTTTGTCTGCGTTCCCACAGATGTGTGTGTTAACTCACCTACGAAGAGAACAACAGAAATGAAGTAATTTTGGTCCACGTAAGACCATGTGAAATCAAGCAAAACTATTGTGCTTTAAAGCAACGAAATTAAAATAAATATTTTCACGAAAAAAAAAGAGCTCAGGGAAGCCAAATCGAAACTGACTGCTATATTAGATTGATTCAAACAATGTCGAAAAGTTTCTATCCAATTCGGGTCAATATAAACAAACATTAATTAATTTGTAAACACTCATTTTCATAGGAAAATATAACAGATAGAAACTGTTACTAAATCTACACTCGCGTATTCATACGTCAAGTCATGTTGTTTGCGGCTGTAACTTTCGATAGATGATATAAATACCCATGAAATAACACTAATAATATAGAAAATGTGATCAATGTTGACTGCAAAAAAAAGTGTATTTTTTAAAAGTCCTGCTTAAAAAATTGGATCGTAGGTTTATATGACCAGGGTCACTCAACACTTTCAACCATAAAGAGTGTGCAAATAAACCAAGCGAAAAAGGTCAATGTCATACAAACGCAAGATATAAAAATAATTGAACATGTTTATAGAAGGAAAAGTTTGTTATTTCCAGCAAACCCGTCCACCGGCTGTTACAAGCGACTATAAAAAAAAATGCTTTGAATTGCACCAGTGTGTTGAGAAAGAGTGATTTGCCAGTGTACCGAATCTGAACGTGCACCCACTATAAGATAAAACAACATGAACAGTCCTGTAACAAAAAGTGGGCGTCGTTATAATTACGTTCAATATGACGCGAAATGAAAAGCCTGTCAATTTGTGTGCAGGGCCTTAGAGAAAACTTCCTCATATTAAGGTGGGATGGAAGGAAACGAGAAGAGGCCAGTGTTTTTGCAGTTTTTTGGCAAAACATTTGTTTGGCTAAAATAAATAAAATGTTGCTCCGGTACAAACATGGAGTTTAGTTTTCTTCACATGTTTACATAAAAAAGTTCCTGAATATTTGTCATGAGCATGGAGCATTAACCATTTTTTTAAATGAAGAGAAGATGTCATTAAATTCCAGAAAACCCTTGACAGATATTATTGAAATTTTCAGATCCTATATGAAGAATATTAAATTTTATGTTTGTACTGGAGCAATATTTTATTTATTTTGGCAAAAAAAAAAGTTTCGCCATGAAATCAGCAAAAACACTGTCTTTTCCTCGCGTCCCCTTCCATCCCACCTTAATGGGCTTAGATACATCCCTCCTTCCATCCCACCTTAATGGGCTTAGATACATCCCTCCTTCCATCCCACCTTAATGGGCTTAGATACATCCCTCCTTCCATCCCACCTTAATGGGCTTAGATACATCTTTCCTTCCATCCCACCTTAATGGGCTTAGATACATCCTTCCTTCCATCCCACCTTAATGGGCTTAGATACATCCTTCCTTCCATCCCACCTTAATGGGCTTAGATACATCCTTCCTTCCATCCCACCTTAATGGGCTTAGATACATCCTTCCTTCCATCCCACCTTAATGGGCTTAGACACATCCTCCTTCTATCCCACCTTAATGGGCTTAGATACATCCTTCTTTCCATCGCCCTCAGCTCGCCTGTACAGGCTATACGCATTATTTATCTACACTAATTGAGTAGGTACGAGTAAAGTATAATTTATAGGAAAAGTAACCTACTTGCGTGAAGTGAGAGTGGGAAACCATTTAGGAAAGCCCACCCTCAGAACACCCGACCGGGATTAGAACCTCTACCTCTCAGTAGCAAACCTGATTAGATGAGTTCAACATTTAGTAATTTAGTCCTTGCGCTCACCAGTGCGGAGTTCAATTCGTAATATAAAGAAATTCCTTTACTACATGAGTACAGGATGGCCATCCAAACTCAAACTAGTGAATATCCAGATAAATTTAAGGTTTTCTTGGGAATATATATATATATATGCATCTTTAAAAAGGATTTTCTTTTGGTTGTGAGATTTTTAACAAATAATTCGGAGTGAAACTGTCTTTTAAAAGGTGTGTTTGAACACGCCACCAAATTTTACTACATGAGCAAGTAGACCTACTGTTATTTAAGTGTTTACCTGTTTCGGTGGCCTCATGGTCTAAGGTGCTACTCTCGCAATAGACTAGACTGCCGATGACGTGGAGATCGTGGTTATAACCCAGTCATATGTACTGAAGTTTTTTTCCCTAAATGGTTTCTCACGCTCTCTCCATGCAAATACGGGTACACTTCTAGAAAGTCATTATTACACTTGTGACGTGTGCTCAACCAGTGGCGGTGGAACCTTACTTATGTAAAAAGGGGATTACAAAAAGTTTTAAAACAATAACGGTCCTCCAAGACAAAGAGGGATCCAGGGACTCAACCCCGAAAATGTTTGAAAATTGAAGCTATTTTGAGAGGTATTCATTATCTGGAAACATTTTAAAACTAAATGTTTCTAGACTATATTTGAAGTGATCTTTCCCTGGTAAATGTGTGAAATTTGTAAGCCCCTAAAAGCTATATTGAGTGATTCTCGCCCTTAAATTCTCGACAGATGGAAAAATTCAAGTGCTTTCCCCGTTTTTCCCCCTCTGGGTGCCTAGAGAATTTTAAGTATTATTCCTGATTTTCCAGGTTTTCTCAAACAGTGGCTACCCTGTAACATGTATAAAAGATCAACATATTTGAATTAGTGAGCAAACTTTAGACACCATTTCCATGTTTTTCAAAATAAAATATTGTGTTTTCAATAGCCCAACTAATCTTTCGTTTTTGTAGTGATGAACACGTGCGGAAAAACGCAATGTTTTTTTTTCTCTCCTGTTATGTAGCGGCCAAATGAGAAGCTTCAAATCCATTAAAATTTGAATTTAATAATATTATAAGTTGATATAATTAGCTCCAAACATGTCGTGCTTAACTGGTTTGGTTGAAAAAGATAGTATCTAGTTATTTAAACTGTCGACCGCAACCGAGGTCAATGTTGGTGATAAAAACAACAGATTACAAAATTTAAGTTGAAGGAGATTCGACTCCCTCACCCCACCCCCTCCCTTTTTTTGGCAGGCACGAAATGGATTTTACACAGTTTTACGAGAGAAGAGATTGGCTGTGATTGGGCCGGCCGTCCCGTGACTAGTGTGGCCGGATATGACGTGCTGGGCACGCGCCATGACGCCAGAAAACGGTTCTCGACAGAGGGAGAGGGGTGAAAACGTGTGGTGAGGAAAAAGATCAGCTGGAACACGCGTCCGGGGTTGTTGATCAACTACACCCTGAATAGTTTGAGAGTGAAGAGCATCTCGTGGACTTGGAAGAGATTTGCACGTCTGGTTCTGACTCAAGGTGGCCGGGGTTCGATTAGGAACGGGTGTGCTAGGATGTACGTGTTTAGTCGGTGAGAGAAAGATGTTACAAAGCCCTTGAAATTAATCTTGCTTCTGTATCTTTAGATGGATAAGTTATAATATGACACAGGAACGTTTCTCGATGAGTTTTTTAAATTGGAAAAGAGGGTGGAGGACTGGAGGGAGGGCCAGGAAAGTGGAATCTTGGGAAAGTATTAAAAAATTAATTTGATTGAGGGCGTTGAAGACAACTGATCGAAAACTTATATGGTTTAAACTTTAAATTAAACAATCAGTGGGTGTCGTCAAGCAAATATCTTTCACACCCATTTCCAATTTTTAGAGTAAGGAAGAATGCCAACCTTCAGTGATCCCCTAACCCACACCTCGTTCCTACACTCCCAATTTTTTTTAGCAACGCATCTTACTACCATTTCGGTTTATACGCATGTGTACTAATTACGTTAATATATTAGGCATGAAGAAGGTTGAATTTAAATTAAGTGTACTTACGTTTGCCTGGAGGGAGAGTAGAAAATAGTTTAGGAGAAAAAAATATCTAAGTACACTCGACCGGGATTCGAATCCCAATCTCCCCGTGATCGGCAGTCTAGTCTATTACGAGAATGACGCTTTAGTCCATCCAGCCACCTACACGAGTCCCCTGAAATTACGCATACCTTAAACAGGCGCGTTTCCTGAGATGGCACCAATATTTGAGTGCAAATATCCCAAATTTAAATTAACCTTAAAGAGTCAGTGTCTTATATATATAGTGCATACATTTAAAACACCGTGATTATTGACGGCTTAATATAAAGGACGTTCAACCACATTCGCGTGGAACACAGTGGTAAACATTTGATAAAACCCACTCGATTCACTCTGCGAGCACGACGCCTTAGATCACATGGCCACCTGCACGAGCGAGAGATAGTATGTATGTCTGTTCTTGAACGAATAGAACAAAGGTTTCAGCGTGAAATGGAGTTCAAACAAACAAGAAGTTTCCGGTGACAAAAAGATAAAGACAGAGAGAAGAGCGTGAAGAATATAAAATTATAAATCTAGTGTTTTAAGGAATCTCGAACCTTAGAAAAAGTGGCCATATTTATTTAAGTGATGTCAAAATTGACACCTGTCTAAAATGATAGGTGCAAAACATACCCATTGGCAAACGAGTACAGGATGATGGGTAGTTCAAGTGTATTTTCTGTAAATCGTCAAACGTATAAGAGTAAATGTTTTCTTGAATTTTGATTCGATACTCAACTTAATTAGTATTCATTGTAAAATAGAGCTTGAAACACACTGAAGCTGTTTCAGAGATGAGGTTTGGAGAAGAAATCTTCTTTGAAGTGCTGCAGTATCAATTAGAACAGAACCGCCTCGGTGGCGTAGTTGGCTAACGCACTAGTTTCGTGTTGAGTTAGAATGCCGAGGACGGGGAGATCTAAGTTCAAATCTCAGTCGGGTTAATTAGAAGGTCCCCCCCCCCCAATATTGGTTTTCCACTCTCCCTCCCGCAAATGCAGGTTCACTTCCTCTAAGTTCAACCTTCCCAATTCCTAATCCATTAGCGTAATTAGTACTTAAGTGTATAATACGGACGGGTAGTAAGACGCGGTGCTAAGTAAATAAATAAAGAAAATTAGATTAGAAAGAAGGCCGTTGTGACGAGCCGACCTGATATAAAACAAATTGGCTATAAGTCTGTTCATTCCTACCAACATAACATGGCTTTCGGGGGTAAAGAAACATAACAGCATGATTATATACCTGTGGTTTAGCAGGAAGAACATTTTAGAAAATAAACACTTATTTTTTGTGAGCGGCATTGATGACCTAATGTTATCATAGGCCTATGTGTTGATAATATCTATCAAATCGGACAGCTGTAGATGACATGATTTGACGTATGAATAGGTGAACGTAGATCTAATAGCTTTTCTATATAAAGCATTATCATATTGTCTTTGCTGTGTGAAGCTCAAATTTGTTGGACTGTGTTAGCCTTGCCCATTGAGCAATGATACCAGAAGGGACACGCGCAGCTTCTAACAACCTCCAACTAACTATCTTAAACCTAGAACAAACATTCATCCAGCCCCCCCCCCCTCCCCCCTCCATTAACTCATCAATGTGAGACTGGAAACCCACATTTCAACAAAAATGGTGCATGTTTCCACCTTTATTAAACATATTTATATAATAATAATGCGCGTCTGTGCTACAGCATTCGTATCCCATTAGTGCATCCTTTCAGTGGAAGCTCTTTCCATGTCCCGATGAGATGAGGGGAGAGTGTGGAACCAATAGAAACTCTTAAACCTAACTTAAGCCTGACTAACCCTGGTGACTGTTGAGGTAGTTCCCCTTTCGGGAAAAAATTCCCCTGGGTACCATCCGGGAATCAAACCTGGGACCTCTAGGTTCTTAACTAGGTGTGCTGAAAACTATACCACGGGGTTGATTATTATAACCAATGAAATAATGATACTCACTCTTCATGTGAAAAATTACGTAACATGGAAGGGGGGGGGCGGGTAAAAAATAAGTTTGGAAAAAATCGTCACGTAATTTATGGATGACCCCTAATTAAAGTATTATCTGTGAGGTAAGACGAGCTATAGAGCGGGAGATAGAAGGCTCTGCCGACGCCACACGATAGGCCTACTCGTGTCGGACGGGGACCCGCTAGATTGAGAAACAGGAAGTGCGCGGGCGTCTCTTCCCGTCCAGGTAACAGGTGCTGGTGACGTCAGTGGCGTGCCAAACATTTGCTACACGGAACAAATCAGAGGAACGTGACCTCAAACTCACGCCATTTTAACAACTTTTATGATGCGAGTGACCTTTCACATTTTGGAAAACTACCACAAAGAATCACGTTTTTAAAAACAATTAGAACTTTTAAAGTAAGAGCTAGGTAGGAAGGGCTGTTAAAAAAGTTACTTTCGACTTAATTCCATAAATTCGTATGTCAAATTATGTAATCTGCTGCTGTCACGCTAAATAGATACCGATAAAATGATGACATAAATTGTTAAATGTGTTCAATATATTTTATTGTAAATATATATTTATTTTGTAAATTCACTTTTGGATCGAGAAATCACCATACTATTAAATTTAAAAATAGCAGTCAAAACACACACACACACACACACACACACAATAATATATATATATATATATATATATATAACATTATCGATTGTACGCAAGCTAAGGCGTCAACCTTATTTGATTTGACTGTAACGGGTAGGTCAGGGTTCAAATCCAGATCGGATCACTCGGATAAATTGCGGCTAATAGGTTTTTATATCTTTCCCTGTACATTCCAAACATATGCGGGCGAATTTTAAACAAATTTAATCTGTTTATCTATATTTTGTTAAGGTAGTTAAATGAGTATATTTCCGAACGGGTAGTAAAACGCACAGAGGTACGTGGGTTGTAGCCCAGGTGGCTTCGCCTATCTGTGGCGGCGAGTCAACCCGCGCAGTCGTGATTAATTCATCCTGTCAGGGATAAAACTAGCCGCTGCCGATACACATCTGTGATGGATGACGGAAACAAACGAAGTTGAAGCGGCTACAACTTTTAATACGGTAGTAACGGTATTTGTCCGAACACTTCCCGTTCTCGTTAAAACGTGTTCTGGCATATCGGCCAAATATCAAGCTTCAAGCTCGAGATTATTAACAAAAATAAAAGTTTAAATTGAGGGCGCAGCAGAATTAGATTGATTATATAAATAGTCATATAATAAATCCTTCAGGCACATTTGGATTTTGTAGGTTATATCGATGGATAATGAACCACTTCGTTTGGGTCTCATCCTGTCTGTTTTGCCAGTCAGAACGACCACAAAATGTTATTAAAAAAAATTCCCCGACTTTTCTCTGATTCCAAAACCCAAATTTCTCTGACTGAAATACATGTAGGAAAGTATAAATATATATTTTTTAAACTAATCAATTTGTTATAGTTATTTCTGAAATGCTTTCGAAAGTAAATATACAGTGACTCTTTGATAAAATAAAGTGTTTGAATATGATACACTTAAGACATTTATCATCTTTAGATAGCCAAATATAATATTTTGCCTAATCGATTACAAACTTCCCTGACATTTTCCTAATTTACCTGATAATTTTAAATTCCCTAGCTTTTGCAGGTTTTTCATATCTTACCTGACCGTGGACACTCTGACAGCAATGACTAGATCAGAGTTCGAATCTAGGCCGGGTATAATGAAGTTTTTTTTCTCTTTCCTAAATAGTTTCCCACGCTTCCTCCACGCAACCGCGGATAAACTTCTTACCAATTCTAACTTCCCCATACCTTCCCATTTAGTGTAAATATGCGGATAATCCTAAAGAATAATAAGACGCAAAGCATGGAGAGGGGGGGAGGGGATAATCAAATTTGAGTTTTCATTAAATTTCTAATTTGAAACGAACTAGACTCCCATAAACCTGCAATAGACCTTCTTCATAAAGACTCGGGAGCCGCACGTGTACGGGCTAGTGTCCTTCCTCTATCGAAGAGCGGTCGCTTCCTCAAAGTGTCCACCCTCGAAACTTCCTTAACTACTTGTTAAAACTTAACTTGTCCCCCGCGAGCGCGCACGTAGGGATTCGAGACGGGGCCCGCTAAGCACTCAACGCTGCGGCAGAAAAACACATCTCTTCACTTGGGCAGTTCCCCCCCAACCCCTTTAACACTCTATATCAGACTAAAACTAAACACACACAAGCAAGCTTAGCACTTGACGACTTGTCAAGAATGTGGGCTCTTTCTAATGGCGCTCTTAGAGGGGGGCAGGGTTGATGGGGGTGGGGTGGGGTGGAGAGAACACACACTTCATCAATCACTTTACTTCTCAACGATATATATATAAACATATATATATAAACAAGAAACTTTAGTTCGGCATTTCACAGATTCTCATACAGTCTAGCTTGGCCCTACAAAGTATTTTATAAAATTACCAAAACCACTCCCCCCTCCCCCCCATACAATCAATGTATGGTATGCAAGAGAATAAATCATTCACTTATCAAGCTAAACATGTGAGTTTTAAAAGTTTACAAATATTGATTGTTGTCTGCCTACGCAGCTAAGGGGTAACCGGTATTTTTTTAAAGCTTTATAATTGATAAAATTGGGACTTCTCCTTTCAGAGGACTGACTGATGGATGTATTACAATAACTAAGTTTGTCTGTCCAGAACGTGCACGTTATATAACCCGAATAAATTTAAAAAAATTAAAAAATGGGAATTTCAACAAGACCTCTGGTACTGACTCAAAATGTAATCGTTAAATTAAAAAATAAACAGAATCAACATGGGTGGTTGAATTGTCTAAGACGTCACTATACTTTATGGGGAAATTAGGGTTCGAATCCCGGTCAAATGTAATGAGGGTGGTTTACACTCTCGTTCCACGCAAACTCGAATATAAGCATTATAAACTCAACATCCTCATACCTAATGTGCCTAAAACCCGAACAGGTAATAAGAATCAGTGCTTGAAAAACACTTTTTTAAATTAATGTACCCTCTTGTTTAACTTCAAGGTGGGAGTGTATGAACTCGAGAAAAGGGAAGTGGTTTACAGTTCTCACGACAAAGAATTTTTTGGCTAAAATAAATAACATATTGCTACAGTAGAAACATATGATTCTAGTTTTATTCACATGGTGATAATAACAGTTCTAAGGTAGGTAAACTGATTAAACTATATATAGCCCTATCTTCTAAGCTACACCACAAGGTAGTCTTTGAAGTTAAACTACTAAGTTTAGGCATACGATAGGGCCATAGATCTATAAGTCTAGTGAAATTGTTACCTTTCAGGGTAAACATAAGGTACAGTACATTCGCCTAGAAGTGCGAGTACCAGATAAATAGTTTCATCAGACAAAAAAAAAAAATTGCAATCGATTTACGTGGTCTAATATTTCCAAAAAGGTTTTAAGTTTTTTGCAGTATATTTTTCCTTAATTTATATTATATCAATCCGCTGTACATTTAGTTATTTAAAGATGAGAGACTCTATAAAGGTTGAGTCATGTTGATAATGGCAGCAAAGTTATATTTATTGTTGGCCAGAGGGCGTACATTGTAAGTTTTCTTTTAATACAGTAGCCCCATGGCTTCTTTGGTGCTGACAGCGCACAGCTGACGGCTTTGTAAAGTTACCAGACCAAATAATGTATCCCTACGACGAACCATATGATCTGCAAAAACATATGTTTAGCAGCTGTCACTTCTTACGGTCAGTACCAAAGAAGCCACGGGGCTACTGTACTGGTCACAAAGACGTGTGAGATATACCCGCGCTAATAATCGTTTGACCCTATCGTATCAACTATAGCACTTGGTGGTTGAATGTGTCCCTTACATCGGATCTACTGTAGACCAGGTTTGTTAGTACTTTAATACTAGACTATAGTTAAAACCTAAACGAATACATCTCCTTCCCTCAGAATTTTCATCTCAAAATTTTTCATTATTTGTTAGGATTTTATTTTCAGTATATCATCACTCAAATAATTAAAATAATTTTCTGGTTGGCCTAAGTATTTGCTAAAAACTTTTGACCCCTTCCCCCACCCATTCCACCCCCCTCCCAACATATTTTATGTATGTAGGCTATTAAGTCACCACCTTCTCCAACAGAAACCCTTTTCCTATTTAGTAGGCCGCAATACCTCATGTAGGCCCTATTTACATAAAACGGTGCAACAGTTTGAGACAAAGGAGGCTTTCTTTAGTCTAGAACGCTTTGCTTGGTTGCGGTTTGAGTCAAAGGCGGCTCTTTAATTCTTGCTTTTATTTGAGGGGAATAATAGAAATAACTGTTAAGCTTGAAGAACGGGGTAGTTGCTCAACAGCTGCTTTGAGCTGTGTGCGTGGGCTAGTTTGGTTAAGAGTCCTGGATTATCTTATCAAATCAAATTTATTTTTTATTTTATACTCAATCAAAAAAATTGTCAAGATAGGGTACTTGTAAAAAGTTTATTTCTTACTAACCATTAAAAGAAGCCCTTTTTTACTTGGGATGTAACTGAATGACTTAAGACAGCTCTCACAGTTAAATGGATTCTTCATTTTCAGGAAGAAGAGCTATTCTTAGTGTTTTAGACATGACGTTAGCTACAGGACCGCCACTAGGGGGTACTATTGGTACCATGGTATTGGGCCCGGGCCCAGGATCCAGATTACTAAATTTAAAAATAAATGGTAGTAGATAAAATAAAATAAAACATGAATGTTAAGCAACAAAGTGTCTATATATATATATATATATATATATATATATACTAAAGAACAATGCATTCCCAGCTTACCAGCTGAGGTTTGCTCCGAAGAAACTTCTTGGCATTTGTCACAATGGTAATATTGGTTCAGTACAGTATTGTCCTTCATTTCAAAGTGTTCGGAAGTTTTACGAAGTCTATTATTTTGCACTTAAATTAAATGTGGCGCATGAAGAGAGTCGGTTAGTTAGTGAATCATGTTCAATATAAATTGAAGTATTTCATAATGAGTGTAACATTTTCAGTGTTAAGTTAAGGATTAATTTGCGTAAATTGTTTTTGTTTATTAAAAGTGATCCAGCGATTTATAAAAAAAAACATAAAAATTAAGTCGAGCAGTGGTAGCATAATATGGGAGGGGGGCTTTCTCCCCTTTAAAATTAATGTGTGTGGCCCCTTTACCAGATTGGAATTAATTTGCCCCTATCTAGATTTATTTCACTCCCCTTTGATAATATCGAATATTAAGCCAAAAAATGGGCTTGTATAGAACTCCAAATAGTATCTGAAGGCATTCAATTATCAAAATATTGGCAGGGAAGGACAACTCCAAGAAGTAGTGAGAGGCAGTTAATTAAAATAAAAACAGACGGAAACCACTCTAAATAGCTTATAAAGACATTCTTTTTTTTCCCCAGGGAAAGACAATTCCAAATAACATCTAAGATTATCCAATTTTCCTAAATTTGCTGGGAGAGACCCACTCTAAATAACTTCTGGATACTTCATATTAAAAAAATTAAAATTTAAGATGAATACCCCTTTCAAATAGCTTCTAGATATATCCAATTTCAAAAATTTGCCGGGAGAAGACCATTTCAAATATCTTATACTATAATAAACACCTAATTTTCCAAAAGATTCCAGACAAAGATCACAATAAATAGCTTATAGGGACATTCAAATTTTAAAAAATTCTGGAGAAGGGCCACTCCAAATAGTTTATAAATAACTATAATATTTAAAAATAATAATTTAGATGAGGGCCGCCCCAGATATCTTCTGGAAGATTCCTATTTTCAAACATTCGCCTAGGGTCCCCTCGCACCCTTTCAGCTTTGGGGTCAAAGCCCCTCAAAGCCTTTTTTATTGTGACAACCGCGGAGCTGGGTTGTGTATAAAAAACACTTGCCACGACCACCTAGCGGTAGAAGCAGCGAGTAGTAACGACAGGTCGTCATGAAGCCACCTTGTGTGCGTGTCTGTACACCTTGACCATGATTACCTACCGGTCATCATGAAGCCACCTTGTGCGCATGTCTGTACACCTTGGTCATGCGTGTATCGTAGCGGTCTTCCGTATGTTGTTCCCGATACATCGCCTTTTCACTTTGATCTGCCGAAACTGGGACGTTGATGGATGGAGGCTGTGTAAATCCCTATTACTTCCGACCCTCGCGTAAACAAGGATCCCAACAGACGGACGGGTGTCTTGAGTGGTAGGCCTATAGAACCCCGGCGGCGTTGTTGGTTTTGGACACTGTCCATATGGAATCATCGTTACCAACATTTAAAAAGTTGGGTTAGCACTCAAAACAATCCGACCACTTACCTTTAAAATAAACAGTATAATGCATTCTACAACATATTTGTTCTGCGTATGCACATGGTTTTCTTAAAAACACGTTTAAATAGCTTAGTGCGTGTCCATTTTAAAACCTTAAAAATAACACTTTAAGTGTTTACCAAATCGACATGTACACTCAGTTTTAATAAATGGAAAGAATAAGTATGTAAATGGAATATTTGGTTGGTAGAACAGGCCCAGTTTTATATTCAGACGGGGTACGCCTCAAGTGCGGTGCTATACTAAATACAGGACAGACCAGAATGGAATGTGCCAGTTTAATCTGTGAAACTGGCCCATTCCATTCGAGTTTAGTTATTTGTCGTCTTGTATTTAGTGTATCACCGCAATTGAGGCGTACTCAATATGACTATAAAATTGGCCCGTCATTGCCTCATTACTAGCAGGTGTAAGTGCAGTCGTCTTACATAAAAGTGTCGATTTTGGTTTAGTACCACGTGTTGATATCCGTCCGGGTTGTACGCCTATATGCTAATTACACTAATGTGTTAAGATATTAGGAAGGTTGAATTAATAGGAAGTGTACCCGCATTTGCGTAGAAAGAAAGTAGAAAACCACTAAAGAAAAACCTCGGTAAATTCGACCAAGATCGAACAGCGATCTTCCCGTCTTCGGCAGTCTATTTATTCTATTGCGAGAAAGGCATCTTAGATTATGCGGCCACCGAAGCGGGTCATGTGTCAATTAAGGTGAAGTCTAAACTGCAATGAAAAATTAGGACAATTTTGTTATTCCGATATACTGTATTTAGAAAAATAATGTAGAAAAAATAAAAACCATGAAAACTTGACCCAATTTTGTTACGAATTAAAAAGTTACTAGTTCTTCTTCCACTTATTCATACGTCAAGTCATGTGATCTTCATCTGTCACATTTGATTGGGTTTATCAATACCAATTAAATAACACTAATAATGTAAAAACGTATTATTATTGTTGACTGAAAAATAAAATGTGTTTGTATTTTTTAAAAGGTGCTCCAAATATCCTATCTAGAGAAAATCAAAGTATAGCTAGCCTATTTCAAGAAATCTTTTATGCATTATAACAATTGTCAAATTTTAGTTTAAACTTTATGTACAGTAAAAGTTAGGTTAATAAGGAGTCTATTTATACAAACGAAAACCTTGTTTAAATACTTGAGTGACAGCTACAGTAAAAAATCTCATAGGAAAAATATCTGACAGATGAAAAAGAAAGTTGGTGAATTTATTTTCATAGTCATGTTACATGCAAATGTAACTTAAGATATATTATCAATGCCTAGTAAATAACGCTAATAAAATAATAAAATGTTATCAATTTTGACCACGAAATAGTTAGTATATCCTAAAAGGTTCTTACTTTGAAAATTGAACTATATAGCTCGGCTTTGGCGTGAATGATTTTGATTCAGAAGGCCGGGAATTAAATCCAGGATTATTGCACTAAGTAATGGTTGCCCATAATTTCTTCTATGAGGGTACCTTTCCTCTTAATTGCCCTTTTCATTTTTACTTTATGAAATTATGTTTTTAATAAGTATTGAGTCAATTGTATCAATAAAATATTGGAACATGACAAAAATAAACCCCTTAATATTAGAGTTAATGTAAATAGAAAGAATGTCAATACCTTACAACCTAGTCTAATATATATAAAACAACGAACTATATCTTCTGGTATGGGCTAGAGCAAGTTGTCACGTTCATTGATCTGGCTCACTTATGGCTATGACAAATATGAAAGTGGCAGAGGTATGAACGATACTAGTAAACATTCAGTATACATCCAGTCCCTATGTAATATACATACATATATACATATATACATACATACATACATACATACATACATACATACATACATACATACATACATACATACATACATACATACATACATACATACATACATACATACATACGTACATACACCACCTTTTATATAAAAACAAAAATGGTATGACAATATAATTAGATATGGAATATGGGGTTTCCACGACATATTAGTATTGATTTAAATAACATTTTTACGAATATCCAAAGCGACATATAAAATAACAAGCTCAGCCTATATAAAAATACATAACTTAACTCTGTTACGCTCTGACACTGTTGAAAAATGTCGTTCATGACTTTCTTGAAGTTTTTCAAAGGGAATGAGGGGAAGGAGGAGGGAGGGTTGATAACGCCTACGAGTAAATTATTGACGGCAGGAAATGGAGGCGTACCTCCAAAGTATATTTTCGAGCTTGGCAATCTCGCACAGCACTCGTGTTGGTTACAGATAAATGGCCAGAGCTTCGATTTTTTAAGAATGTCAAAATAAGGGGCGGCAAAAGAGCGAGGAGGTTTTATAATCAGGAGATTTATAAAAAAAATCGAATTAGTATTGGATTAAAAAACATTATTATTTAAAAACAACCGGTAGTAAAAAAAACTATTCATTTTGAGTACTTATTTCTACATTAAATAAATGCGGTTTGCTTTAGTAATGATAATAATAATAATAATAATAATAATAATAATAATAATAATAGTCATCTTGTTTTATTATAAGACGCGTTGGTGCTGAAACGGCTTATTTTGGTGGTTTCAGTTTTATTACAAAAAAATATTTTTGGTAAAAATAAATCAAACACTAGTTCAGTCGCGATACGTTTAGTTTAAATTTTTACACATCGACTTCTCAATATTTCTTTATTATCTTGTCACGGCGATTGCAGAATTTGAACAGGACTTTTTCTCTTTTAAAAATGTATTAAAATTTATGATTTTTTTTAAAATTTCTAAAAGTTTTAATTCTATTTTAAATTTTGAATTAAAAAAAAATATTAAAACAAAATATCTAAAAATGCTAATAAGGCCCATGATAAATAACTTATTCACGAGCTGTTAAGACCAGGCCTATTAATATATATAGAAAGTGAAACTAAATGTGTATATTGGAGCAATGTTTAATTTATTTTGGGCGTTTTTTTTGTTGTTTTTTTGCTATAAGAACGGCCAAAAAAAATGCTGTTTTTTTTTTCCCATTCCATCTTAAGCTAAGGCAATCTGTTGCTTTATGTTGGGTGTCGGGTAAGGTAGGACTGGATATTATTACATTTTGAAGGGGATTGGAAAGGGGTAAGGAGGGGGGGGGGCTGTAGAATAGAGCACTAACTGTTTTGTTGCAAATATTACCATATAAAAGAGCGGGAGTGAGAAGAAAAGAGGTGATCCCCTATCCGACGTTATTCCCTTGCGCTAAGCTGCGAAAATACGATGCCCCATAAACAAGGGCGCTGTTTTCCTACTTAATTCAGAAGACTATAACTAAACAATAAAGGAAGCTCTCAAGAAATAACCAAAAAATTAGCTACTATGAAATATACGACGCCTATTCACACGGTCATTGTTTTGTTCCTTGTTTTATGAATAGTTACTGTCCCCAACAAAAATAAAACAACTTTTAGAATTTTAATTAAAACATTTAACATATACTTCATAACAATCTGGCATATTTTAAAATTATAAATATATTTATAATATACTGTACATTTAATTAAAACAATATCTCTTAGAAAAATTACAAAGAAAAGTATTTTGTTTTACTTTTGTTTGAAAGACTTCTATGAAAATAACGGTTAAATTTGCTAACGTAAGAAGCCTGGTTTTATTTTCTGCGCATGCGCCTGTACTTGAACATTGCTGAAAACTATGAATTGCTCTATTATCAAATTACGCCCAAATGTTTATGACAGTTTCTTGTTTCATCAATAGATGGTCGATCCCTGTTAATAGTTTACTTCTTCTGAATTCAGTACTGAACAAACTACAGAAACAGAGCCCCTCTGTACGGGGCATAATAGGGGAAGGGGAAAAAAAGAGGAGGGGGGGTGGTTCGTCAATAGAAGATCTTAGATCTAGGAAGTAATGTGTTAAAATCGTGTAGTGAAAATATTGTAGGCCTGTAGTAGGTTCAAACCCGCTTCGGTGGCCACAAAGTCTAGCGCGCTACTCTCACAGTAGACTAGACTACCGATGACGGGGAAATCGAGGTTCGAATCACGGTCGAGTGTACTGACGGTGGTTTTTTCAAAACGATTTTCCACCCTTCCTTCACGCAAATGCGGGTACACTTCCTAAAAATATAAAACCATTAGCGTAATTAGTATATAAGTGAATAACCCGAACGAGTGGTAAGATGTGGTGATATATATATATATATATATATATATATATATATTTTTTTTTTTTATTTCGAAATAATGCTGAACCGACTATACATATATAAGATATATATTATATTATATATTTATAGTCGGTTCAGCATTATTTCGAAATTTTAATATATTAATTAAACCTTTTACTTATAATACTTAGCACCACGTCTTACTACCCGTTCGTGTTATATGCTTAAGTACTAATCACGCTAATTGGATAGGAATTGGGAAGGCTGAATTAGAGGAAGTGAACCCGCATTTACGTGGGGAGAGAGCGTGTAAAACCATTTAGTGACCCCCCCAGTTCTCCCGAGCGAGATTCGAACCTCAATCTCCCCGTATTCCGCAGTCTAGCTCAACACTTATCTAGTGCGTTAACAAACTTCGCCACCGAGGCGGGTAACTAAACATTTTAAAGTAGTCACACACTAATGCTACCTAAAGATAAATATCGCGAATGTTTGCCAATAATGGCCATTATATAATTATTTATGTTTTCTAAAAATGTAAACTAAGCAAAGTTAATAATGTTCTCTTAATTCGTATTTGAAATAAAATATTCTGTATTAAAGCCACTTCAGTCATAAAACTACTAAAATATTTAGAGAATTTAATATTTATTTTGTTGTATAGTCTTGATTTTCAAAATCAAGTTTATAGCAAAACTCAATATATAAACTAAACTAACTAATTAGGGTGAAACTAATAATATTGCCTATATAATTAGGAATTGTGGGCACTTGAAAAAACTTAAACACACACACATACGGAAAAAAAATAATCTTTGCAGCAACCCAATATTTAAAAATAGTCCAAAGAGGTTTTTGAAAGTTGATATTTCTTCGAGTGACACTAATGGCACACCTCTTCATTTTAAAATACAGATTTGCTCACCCATCTCTTTGGCTAAAAATACAGCGCAATTCTCCAAGACTTCCAACTTGGACCCCGTGTTTAATCCACAGTGATGTTCGCGCGGTCCAAGGCGTCGGGTTTGCCATAAAGTGAGTTGTCTGTGACATGGAGGACGAGGTTAAAATCTTGTCCTGAAGCAGTGGAGAGGTAGAGATATACCACAAGTGATTTATCATTGTGGTTTTGTCATCACCTACCAACGTTAATGCGGGTACATCTCTTCCAAATACAGTCCTTATCCCTATATCTTTGATTACGTCGTAGACTCGTAGTGGCCATTGTTTTAA
The DNA here is from genome assembly GCA_039000515.1 of Timema cristinae. Lineage (NCBI taxonomy): Eukaryota > Metazoa > Arthropoda > Insecta > Phasmatodea > Timematidae > Timema > Timema cristinae. The sequence continues at coordinate 32,058,296 of JBCFYV010011172.1, read as the reverse complement.
AACTTATATACTAATAATAATAATATGTCTAGCTGCACGGGTAGTATTTCCCCCACGGGCGCACTAGGGTAGTGTTTAAAAATAGCTGGCCGAGCCCGGAAGGGGCGTTCAACGACCTCTTTCCTTCTTTTTTTGCCCTCCGGGTGTGTGCAATCACAGCGCCCACGAGCTACAATCATCGGGCCACAGGCAGAGAGAGCCTAGCCGCCATGTACAAAAGGGTGAGAATGAAATGAAAGGGGGTCGCCATCAAACGCGGAGAACACCAAAAAGTTATTTCCTTCGAGGGGACTTCAGTTTCAACACCAAGGGGTCGGCAACTGGTCGATCTCGTGGCCAAGTTCAGTCGATCGCAACGTCTTTAAGGTGGGATGGAAAAACACGCGAGAAAAGGCCAGTATTTTTGCAGTTTTTATGGCAACACACTTTTTTTTTTGCTAAAATACAATTTTAAAAAAATGCTTCAGTACAAATATAGAGTTTAATTTTCTTCGCATGTTATTATTATTATTAGCACCGCGTCTTACTACCCGTTCGGGTTATACGCACTTACGCTAATGTGTAATGGTAGGGTGATTGTGAGATGAAATGGAGGACCTACAGTTTAACGTGGGATCCGAACCACGGTGGAGGCCTGGCATTCCACACATTCACAAGATGTCTTGTCAGAGGTGAAGGAAGGGTTTGGAAATCAGATAAATTTGTGCCGGGACCGAGGATTGAACCCCGGCCACCAGAACAGAAGTCTGACACCTTAGCCCTAGACCACCGGGTCACCTTTTCTCATGTTGATACCAAAAATTCCTAAATATCCATCATGAGCATAGCGGCATTAGATGACACACTTTTTAAATTAAGAGAAAAAGTTGTCATTAAATTCCAGAACACCCTTTACAGATATTCAAGAACTGTTGAGGTCGCTGTGTGATGAAAATTAAACACTATCTTTGTACTAGAACAATATTTAATTTATTTTGGCCAAAATAAATATTATGCCATAAAAATTACAAAATTACTGGGCATTTTCTCCCATCCCCTTCCATTCCACCTTAAAAGGAGATTTTTCTTTTTCTTAGGGTCGTTTTATGTCTGTAACTATTATGTCCATCGCCCAAATTGCAATGACTTTAATAAACAAAGACAACGCTGTTAAAAACTAATGATGCTATACAACTTAAAATATAGTATATTCGCGCTAGGAAGGTACACTTTATAAACAAGATAAGATTAAATTGGCGTCATTAACCGCGTGCCCTCCAACAGTTAGCTAGTGATGAAAAAATTAAATTGAGGCTTCTGAGGTCGGATTCGTAAGTAATGTTAAGATATTATTTAATTAGTAGCGTTTATAACGATTAGGGTTGCTCTTTTACCTAGCTCCAAATTTTTCCAACGCTTCTTCGCCCAGTGGTTTCGAGTACTGGTGAGGTGAAATCAATTATTATTCAGATGGTGCGGAAGCAACTAAAGGGTTAGCGGTGTTCATTTTAAGGTTTAAACTAGCATATGTTTGGAGAGAGGATAATAAATCACTCAATGCAGCCTGTCAAGATCAAACATAAAACATCCAAGTAATGACACTGGAACGTAATTTTAAAACATGTAAAATCTAAATATTTCTCACTGCCTAGTGTGGCGATGCCCCATCTCAACTTGGGGAAGTGGGGAAGGACGAAAGGGGAGCCTAAAGCGCGGGAACCTAATTTGGACCCTCAACAACATGGCAATTAGGAACAAAAATATAAGGGTGTATGGGAGGAGGGTCCAGTTCCAAACGTCCATCACACGCATTTCCCTCACCCGCCAACACAAGTGCGCGTGACTGATTGCGAACTAGGGCTAGGCATACCACCTCCTCCCCCCTTTACCCCGTATCCCCCTATCTCTGGCAACATGTTAAATAACTGCTAAACGAGACATTGCCTGAACAATACCTCAACACAACGATTACATCGGTCAAATCTCCGCGTCTCGTTTCAACGATGATGATAGTAATAAAGTAATAATAATAGTAATTATTTGCGTATAGTCTGAGCCGGTAATATGACGCAGTGCTAAAAAAAATTGATAAAAAATAATACTTTTTTTTTTAGCACTATGTCTTACTAACCATTTGTGTTGCAGCCTGCCCTACGCCTATGGAGGCTACTAATTAGTAGTTACGTTATGTGTTAAGGATTGCGTATAACCCGAACGGGTAGTAAGACGCGGTGCTAATAATAACGTTAAGGATGATTACGTTTGAATTTATATGAAGTGTAACCGCATTTGCGTAGAGGGAAAATAGAAAACCATTTAGTAAAGACCATCATCAGTCCACCCAACCGGATAGAACCTCGATCTCCCTGACATCGGCAGTCTAGTCTATTGCGAGAATGACGTCTTATGCCATACGGTCATCGAAGCTGGTGTTTCTAGTCTTTTCTTAACGCATATGACGACGGTAAAGTTACTCACAAACCGAATAACTGGAATACTAAACTACGCTCTAACCAAAAATAGCATCATTTTGTGATTTTTCTGCATTGTCAATTTGACAGTGCTATTGGAATGAGTGAAATTAATATTTTCATTTAAAAAAATAATAATTTTTAAATGCCTTGGTTTGATTTGTAGTAAATACTCGAGAGTTATTCTGGGGATGAAACGGGTTCTTAAGAGTCCTTCTCATTCAGTTTGCTTTGTTAAGAGAGTTTAAGCTGTCGTTAGTTACTACTGCATTAAATCTTATAGGATTAGATTAAATATACACGACTAAATACTGGTAGTCAAGTAATAACGAAGCATGTTTTTTTTTATCATCGCGTCTTACTACCCGTACCTATGTACTAAACTAATGTGTTAAGGATCAGCAAGGCTTAATTTATAGGAAGTGCACTCGCATTTTCGTGGGAGCCTATAAACCCATTTAGAAAAAATCCCCCTAAGTGCATCCGACTAGGATCTAACCCTGATCTCCCCATCTTCAGCAATCTAGTCTATTGCGAGAGTAAGTATTACATTAGACCATGCAGCCACCGAAACGGGTTTTAAACAAAGCATGTTAAAAGCTAGCTACACTAACTTTTTTTTATTGCGGCAAGTTGGCTGATTATAAAAGGAAATGCTGTGTAAATAGAAAGGTTAAGCTATAATTGTATTTTACGCTTGTTAGGTTGTTACATAAGTGACAGGAAATCCTCCATACGGTGGCTATCCTAGTGCCTAAGATAGCTAATTACGGTACATGGATAGCTAGTAAAACACATCCCATTAAGTCCGAAAACAGATTTTGGTTTTCATTTATGGCCTTGAGTCATTCCTGTTAGCGTACACAACCATTATTATTATTAGCACCGCGTCTTACTACCCGTTCGGGTTATACACACTTACGCTGATGTGTAATGGTAGGGCGATTGTGAGTTGAAATAGAGGACCTACAGTTTAACGTGGAATCCGAACCAGGGTGGAGGCCTGGCATTCCACACATTCACAAGATGTGATTAATACACTTCTTGTCAGAGGTGAAGGAAGGGTTTGGTAATCAGATCAATCCATGCCGGGACCGAGGATTGAACCCCGGACCCCAGCACAGAAGTCCGACACCTTACCCCTAGACCGCCAGGTCAGCTACAAAACTATTGACTTGGACTTAAGCAAGCTTTTTAAAAAAAAATATTAACGTATTAATCTAAGGAGTAAGAAGGTTGTTTAGAAGAAGTGCAACCGTATTAGCACGGAGAGAGGATAGGAAAACCACGGTGATGAATCGTATGCGGAGCCTCTTCCTCCAGAGCATCTGGCCAAGATTCGAACCTTAGCCTTCCTAGCAATCCTATCCAATACGATATTGGCGACTTAAGTTACGTGACGGGTGCAAAAGATCGAACCAACTACAAAACTGTATGGGGCCTTCAAGGACTCTCTACGGCAAAGGTTTTCCTCCAGTCTTTGTATTTAGTAAGATTCAAAAACAAACAGCAAAACAAGCGAATGCCAAAAGTTATGTAAAATATAATATGATTCTGGTATGAAGGATATTTTAGAAAATACAAATATATTTTTGTGCACTCAACAATAATAACTTCTTGTAATAATCTAGAGTTATTTTATAGATTTTGTTACTACAGTATCCCCATGGCATTTTTGGTGCTGACTGACAGCTCACAGCTGACAGTTAAAAGATTTGAAAAGTTACCAGACCAAATTATGTATCCCTTCGCTGAACCATATGAACTGCAAAAACATGTGTTTAGCAGCTGTCACTTCTGACGGTTAAAATTTAGGTATATACCTAAATGTTGACTGTCAGAAGTCAGCTGTGAGCTGTTAGTCAGCACCAAAGAAGCCATGGGGCTACTGTATATGTGAAAAGGGATAGTTGAATATTGCATGACATGAAGTATGATGCATGGATGAAATAAATTTTAGAAACTCTTGAACTGTCAGATATGGTCCTTCATTTTCAAAAATCTTACTAAGGCTGCAAATCACGTGGTCAAACAACTCAACGCTCTTTTTACCATTGTTGAGACACTTAGAATTAGTAGTGGTACGTGAACACTTGTAAGTTACATTGTATATTCCCATCCTTACTTGCGACAACAAATGAGACATGGCCCCTTCTGCTGCAACACACGTCGTTAATTTGACGGCTCACCGCCAACGATAGGGAAATAATTGTTTATTTACATACAACTAATAAAAAAGAATCAAGAACACATAAAAAAAACACAACAACACGGCAAAGAGCTACAAGTTCTTCACACAGAGATTGAGAGTGAATCCAGACAAAAACACTAAGGCTAGTATATATAACCCGCATCGGTGGCCGCGTGGTCTAACGCGCTACTCTCGCAGTAGACTAGACTGCCGATGACGAGGAGACCAAGGTTCGAATTTCGTTTGGGTGTATTAGGGTGTTTTCCCAAAATTGTTTTTTAGTCTCCCTCCACGCCAATACGAGTACAATTCCTATGAATATAACCTTCCTAATCACTAAACCCGTTAGCGTAATTAATGCATTTAAGCGTGTTACCTGAACGAGTAGTAAAACGTGGTGCTAAAAAGAATGCCTAAAAGCTGTCAGTTTTAGAAGCGGGATGAAAATAATATATAGCGGCCTGGAGAGAAAATGAAAAATTACCCCTCTCGAGTGGGTCAGTGGCCAGTGGGTCAAACGTTTCAGGCGCCGAGCTAGTCATACATGTTTGTCGAAATGTCTGTCCCTTCCTTTCGGCGTCTCACTACCCATCCGGGTTAAACGATTATTATTTTTTAGCACCATGTCTTATTTTCTGTTCCGGGTTATACGTATACATTTATTATGCCAATGGAATAGGGCTACATAAAGTATCATTTTAGAGGAAATGTACGCGCATTTTCGTGGAGGAAGAGTTGGTAAGGCATTTAATGAAAACACCCTGGTATACCGGACAGGAATTCAAGACCTGCCCTCCCCGTCACAGGCCAGCCTGACTATATGAATCTGACATTGAACACACACGCAACCCCCGATGCTGGCGGGTGTCTGTTCTGTTAGGTTAATTCATACTGGAGAGAGAAACAGAAACCAGTGGCGAATCCAGGATTAAGTTCGGGGGAGGAGAGGACTATTTTAAACTGTACTTGAGGCAGGAATAACAACATATAAAAATACAAAACTTAACAAACACTATGTTTGAATAGTTTATAGAATTAAATTATTAAATAAATGAGAGTTTATGGCGGCGGCACCGAACACGATTTCAACTAGGCCTATTCAAAAAGATTTTTTTTCTAGACAGGTCAGTACGTTGATAAAGGGTTTCTTCTCTTTCTTTCTTTCTTATTTTTTTGTTGTTCTTTTGGTTTGGGTGAGTGGGTGCTTGAACCCCCCCCCCCCCCCAACCCTCCCCTTCCCGTGGGTATGGCTCTGACGGAAACTCTCGACCATCAGGCCAAACAGTTGTCACTATTTTCTTAGTACCAAATTACCTCTATTTTCCGGGTTTTTTATATAAAATTTCCATTTATCCAGAAACTTAAAAGTTTAACATTTATAGAGGAACAAATAAGCTTTCAATTTTCATAAAAGTGACTAGTGTAAAGTCATGTATTTGGTGTTTAAGATATAACTTAGTAAAATATTATCAATGTTGGTCGAAAAAAATGTTTGTATTCTCGAAAAGGCTCTCCCTATGATAAATGTACTACAGGCGATACATAGCCCAACGTTTTCGTTTTTATCAACGTACATTGTTTGTATTCAAATCTTGACGTTAAATGTCCCAAATTCACGTGTATTCCAATAATAATAATTATTATTATTTTACCCTCCCAGAGTCAGGCGGACCAGTAGAGATGTGAGACGGAAAATATTCAATTCTTATTTCTGTAAAATAATTTCAACCGATTAAATGGACTAATGCAATCGAGATATAGATCTCCCGAATGTCAAAGTTTATACTTATGATTAATTTCTACAAAGGGCGTTAACACAGAAACATCATCAAACGAGCTTCGATGGCCGCACGGTCTAACACACTACTCTCGCAATAGACTACACTGCCGATGACAGGGAGATCGGGTGTTCGATACCAGTCGGTTGCACTGAGGGTAGTTTTTCCTAAATAATTTTCCACTCTCACGGGTGCAATTTCTTTAAATTGAACCTTCCTCATCCTTAACATATTAAAGTAATTAGTATATAGGTTTACAACCCGAATGGGTAGTAAGATGCGATGCTAAAAATAAGTATAAAGAAACAAATGAATGGAGGCCTTTGTAGACCCGTTATGTCCATAAATCATATTTCAATTTTTTATCATCAATATGTTAGTTAAAATAATGTTAAAATTGGCCCAACATTTTCTGCCCCCCCCCCCACCCCCCTCCTGTTCTCCGTTCTTTCTAACTACCCTTCCCCAGGCCCATGCCACCTTATGATAATCCACACGTCTCTTATTAACACGCTATATTTTTTTTAAGTATAATAGGCTCTAGGTGTCACCTCTACAATTTAACTCCTTCATCGATAACAGCCACTGCGGGAAATTTTCCTATTTAAAATTTTCATCTGTGCGTACCACCAACCCGTCTAACTATGCCATTGCCATACCCTCTCAGGTTAACGTGTATGCTTTGCATGACCAAAATAACGCGCCCCATTGGTTTCAGGCGCTATCGACGAGTTTGTGCCAGTGGAAATGGGAGGGGTTGAAACTCTCCACGTAATGCGAGTCACCCCCTGTGCTCACAGTGTCGGAGGGATGAAGAGGGAATAAGGGGTACGGGGCTACAAAATGTAAATCCATTACAAAACGTTCCAAATAACACAACACCACGGAACGTTTTTATATTTTATTTTTCGAGAAGTTTCTACGTGCAGTAAAGTATCGACCCCTTGGGGTAGAGAGGACGTAGAGTAAAAATGGGGGAGATATATTGATCGTGTGGTCCAGTAGCACAGCATCACGGAGAGAGGGCATGGTTGCCATGGTTACCAACACTGCACGCCAACTCTTCCCACCGAAACCACTTAAACTGGACGTATAAACTCCCCTTTATTCGATACCTCATCGAAACAATTAACGCTTTTAGAGCCGCAAATGATGAAAACTGATGGACCGAGAATGGCTAAGTATGGAGATTCGAATGGCCAAACTAATGGACCGTTAAGTGGTCACTAATCTAACTTTTATCTATACAACGTAAATTTGCTTGTTCGTGTTTGTGTTTGTTTGCCAGGATCGTGTTTTTTTCGTCAATAACTCGTCGATCTGAGTACGCTTCAGAAAACGCGACTACAATAGGGTTACCAAAAGGAGACAAAATTAAAGGGTTACAACATACAGTATTACAGGCTACCAAAAGGATAAAATAATGCAGGGTTACCAAGAGAAGACAATAGTACAAGGTTACCAAAAGGAGACAGTAGTAAAGGTAACCAAGAAGAGACGGTTAGTACAGGGTTACCAAGGTTTGCAGTCAAATTTACCTCATTCACAGTTTTATATGTGGTTTGTGTGCGAAATATTTTTACTCTGTTTTTAACTGCCACAAAAAATCCGTTGTTTTTCCTTCTGTAAAATTGGGGCTTCCGAGTGACAGTGATAAATTAATGATCGCGGGATTTGGAGTTATGACAGTTTTAGAATTAATTGGTCTGTAAGTCGTGCACTGATATGTTAAGCCGTTTCAGAAAGTGCATGTTAAACACAAGAAATAAAAATAAAGAGAGAACTAATTCAATTAACTTTTTACTTTACCCAAAACGACAAACTGAGTGGACTATACCTACCCCACTATACCACAGTGAGTGTCTTTTAATGGTTCGAGCACCGGCAAGTCACGTGAAATCCTCCTCAGTGGCCGAATGGTCTTCTCCAAGGCGTCACACTCGTGTTAAACTGGCGCATTGATGACGGGGAGAACAGGGTTAAAATCCCAGTCAGGTGTACTGAGGGTAGTTTTTCTTGAATGGTTTCCTCCTATCCTCCCAAGCAAATGCAGGTAGATCACCTCAACCATTTTTACTTCCTCATCCCTAGCCCATTGGCGTGGTTATCATTTATGCGTGTAACTTCAGCTCGAAAACAAGTAGGGGTGATAAAAAGGTCACGTGAGAAGTGAGGAGAAGGCGAGATAAGAGTGATACTGAGGCCAATCCAATAAGATGTAGGTGACCTGGCGGTCTAGGGGTAAGGTGTCAGACTCCTGTGCTGGGAGTCCAGGGTTCAATCCTGGTCCCGGCATGGACCTATCTGACTACCAAACCCTTCTTTCACTTCTGACAAGACGTGTGTTAATCACAACTTGTGAATGTGTGGAATACCAGGACTCCACCGTGGTTCGGATCCCACGTTAAACTGTAGGTCCTCCATTTTATATTACTATCACCCTACCATTACACATTAGCGTAAGTGCGTACAACCCGAACGGTTAGTAAGACGCGATGATGATAATGATAATAATAATAATAAAAAAAAATTATCGGGTAGTAAACACATAACAGTAGTAAAATCGTGAATAAAAGATAGCCGCAAACATCAAGATTCATGGTGTGGATAAAATGAATTAAAGAGTGGAAGGGGTACGCGTGATAAAAAGTCCATAATTTTTGCATTTTTGGAAGTTATACTTCTTTAGGCGCGTTATGAAAAAATGATGAGAGTGAAATTTTAAGATGCGCGCGTATCACTGTAACACAAAAGTAACAGGTTGAAGCTAATCCGCTCATTAAGTCTCGAAAAAAAAAGCTACCAACAAAATAGAAATATAACCTCTGTTAGTCGCGCATGTTGGTACGCTCGTCGCCTCTGATCACTGTTTTCATATATATAATATTTATCCACATGTTTCTAGTTTCTACATTCACAACACGTGTTTTAGTTTCATACAAGTGCGAATTATATATGTGCTAATAAATTATATTCAGTAGTGATTTAAATTGAATATTTTGATTTATATTATTTACTATTCGTAAATATTAGTGAAAAAAATTGTGCTTATAGACTTTTTCAAGTGCTCCAATATAATTGAGGTTAACTATCCGTATGTATTATTTATTGATATAAATTTTAAAAAAAAAATTTTTGTATTTATTTATATTATTAGTTTAAAGTTTAAGTTCCATTAATAAAATATTAATGTTTATAGAAACTTTAAAACTTATTTTAAAGTTATACTAACTGCCATATTTAGTGACGAGATGTCTTTGGACTTGGAGGAATACAAACCTCTTTGGATCTAGACGAAGATTACACAGTTCGTAGTTTTGTTTTGTAATACTGCAAGAAATGCCATTGCATTGTTTGAATGTAAAAATCCAACAATAAAAGGTACGTAATTGTTTTGTTACCACTGTCTAAATTGAAGCAAATTTTGTGCTTGACATACGTTTTGTTATTTTAATTAATTCATTATTAATTGGAGTACAGTTATGTAACTAATTGTATTTTAAGCCAATACAATAATATGCCGCCATTTAAATTTATTGAAGTGACAATCATGATTTAATAGTTGCGCCTACTCTTGAGTGGTGGCAAATAAAAGGCGCTACTTTGCTCTCAAATTGCGCCTGTCCTTTTAGTGAATAGGGATTTGGAACATATTTCAAACTTGCGCTGGCGCAACTATTTGCTCCCTTTGTGAATCCAGGCCCAGTAGTGATTTAAATTGAATATTTTGATTAATATTATTTACTATTCGTAAATATTAGTGAAAAAAACTGTGCTTATAGACTTTTTCAAGTGCTCCAATATAATTGAGGTTAACTATCCTATGTATTATTTATTGATATAAATTAAAATATTATTATTTAACATAATTAATACTAAATATTATTAAATTATTATGTTAAATATTTATTATTGGTTATTTAATATTTACAAAATAAAGAAATAAAATTAATAAAACATTTAATAAAAAATTTGTGATAAAAATTTTAAATAGAACATCAAATTAAAATATTAATTTTTAATATTTATTATTAAATTGAATAAATAATAAATATTTATAAAAATAAATGAACAAATTTAATGAAAACTTTTTGATAAAAATGAAAAGTGAATATAAATAAATTAAGAAAATAATAAATATTTAAAAAATGAATAAACTTAAATTCAATTTTTGAATTTATTCATTTACTTTTAAAATATTAAATAATCAATAATAAATATTTAAAATTAAGAATCTTATAATATTTCGTACAAATTATGTCATATATATTTATTATTTTCTAAATTTTATTTTTAATAATTATATATATATATTATTAAATTTCAATTTTAAATATTTATTATTAATTTCTAATATCTAATTCTCTACAATAAATCGTATTCATCAATCTAAGATTCTTTTAGTTTAGATTTGATGACTATTAATGGTACTATTAATTTTTTAATGATGCCAAAGAAGTATAACTTCTCACGCGCGTACATAAGTACACACACCCATTTTTATTCATAACAAAATGACTTTTTATGATTTAAATAGATACAATTTTGCTTGAGCCCAAATGTTACGTTTAGTTTAATCACCACGTAGCTAGTTCTATCCAGGCCACCTCATTACACCTATCTCATTCAGGTCCATTCTAATAGTATCCTCTAATCTGCGTTTAGGTATTCCCAATGGTATCTTCCCAATGAGTTTGACAGTATATTCCTCGAACACAGTTATATATTCTTCCATTCGCGGTGCAGGTCCTGCCAACCGTAATGTGCGAGATCTGACTATCCTGACAATGTATCGTGATGAGTACAGGATATGTAACTCGTCATTATATACCCTCATCCACTAACCCAATATCTTATTCCCTTTTTGGAACAAATATCTTCCTAAGCACCATGTTTTCTAAAACCCTAAATTTATTTTCGTCAAGTAAGGCAAAATACCACGTTCCACAACCCCCAAAGAGAACAACCGGTAAAATTATTGCTTTGTATTGACTGAGTTTTACATTCCTTGAAACCAAGAGAGATGTTAAAAACTTAGAGAATTTGCTAAATAGTTTTATTATTATTATTAGCACCACGTCTTACTACCTGTTCGGGTTTATACGCACTTACGCTAATGTGTAATGGTAGGGTGATTGTGAGATGAAATGGAGGACATACAGTCTCACGTGGAATCCGAACCACGGTGGAGGCCTGGCATTCCCACATTCACAAGATGTCTTGTCAGAGGTGAAGGAAGGGTTTATTACTTATATTATTCATTAGTTTATGAGGCTGATTAAAATAATATCGTTAAAATATTGACCTTAAAATTGGAGTTCCCTTCCATCTCACCTTAAGTAGTTTATCTTTTGTTTTATCCTAGCGTAAATCCACCGCCGAATGTGCGCAATGAGGTGTATAGGAAAAAAAAATACAAACAAAAGAGTTCAAAAGTCACACAATGTACATTACAAGTTTACTCGTGCGGTATGGCTAAGATATATCGCGACCTCAAACAACGTTCATAAAAAAAAAACACACACACAAAGAGACCACCTGAAGTTTCCATCTCGTTTAATTTCACAGCCGCCCGGGATGAAAGTAGTCCGCGGTTCATACACAGATCTAATCAAGGGGCCCGAAATTAAGCCAGATATCGCAACGATACATCAAGACAAGTGACGCAAAAAGTAGATAAAGAATTAGTGAACCCACGCAGTTAAGGGGGCCGCATCGGTAAGCGAGAAATTGCCTCACAGTCGCAATATTTAATTCTACGATGCGTTAATTCAAAATATGGTTCACGCCAAAATAAAGTCGAAAGATTCCAACAGGGATCTTTTTCCTTAACAACACTTTAGTTTGAGTATTATTAATAGAAAAAATGTGTGAAAAAGTGACATTAGCTCATTTTAAACGACTTTTTAATCATACTTGCGGAGTTATGACACTAGGCTTGATGTAAAAAGGCTCTAGATTTATCCTTCCTCTAACAAATACAGTATTGTTGTATAGGTTTACAACATAAAATTATAATATATTTGAGCATTAGCAGCGAGATTTCCTCTTTACCTCGATAATAAGTTTCGTAGTTTTATTTTAGCTTCTTTCTTTTTGACAGGGCAAGGGGTGGTTGTAGTCTAATAGTGAAAGGGAGTATAATCATATATATATATATATATATATATATGTGTGTTAGAGAAGTAGTGGTAGGAAACGACAGAGACCATTGTATTTTAAGACGTGTGTTCTGACAGCGATTAATACTTTCTCGCTAACTAGGCAGCTGCCATAAGGCTGTTCAAGGAAGTTTTGAATTATTTTTTAACATTTAATATTTTGGTTGGGGAAACCCCTTATACCATCTCAATTAACAGAATTTTCTTCTAAAATAAGCCTTATTTGGTAACTTTTCAAAAAATGCCATCGTTATAAAAAACATGTGATCACAGAGTTTTATTTTTGGAATATCAGTAAAAGTGTATTTGATAAAATTGGACTGTATTTATGTTATTCAAGTACATTTTCCCTCCTACTGTTTCATTAATGGAACGTTAAACTAATGTTTATATTTTGTTAATTAAAAATTGATTTCAAACATATATGAATGAGTCGAAGAATTTATTTTGCAAGTTTATTGAGGCGTTACTATTTATTTAATAATTAAAAATTCAACAAACATGATGATGGTTTTTATTTAACAATAGAACAGTCAGTTTTAAAAAACGTTCAAACATTTCCACACTCGCATGCTCACCCTTAATGTGGAAGTGTGGGGGACACGAGTTTAAGGCAAGTGTTTATGCAGATCTTATAGCAAAATATTGTTTTTAGCCAAAATAAATAAAATATTTCTTCAGCATAAACATAAGAGTTTAATTTTATTCACATGGTGATATCAACAGTTGATGAATATCTGTCATGAGCATAGCGGCATTAGATGACAAACGTTTTAAATGAAGAGAAAAATTGTTATTTAATTCAAGGACAGTCTTGACAGATATTCATAGCTGTTGATATCACCACGTGAAAAAATTAAACTCTATGTTTGTACTGGAGAAATATTTGATTTGTTTTGACCAAAAACAATATTTTTGCTATAAAAGCTGCAAAAACACTGGCCTTAACTCGCATTCTATACACTCCCGCCTTAAGACCCATAACCAAATTTAGGTAAATGTTTTCGAAGAAAGTGGTGAGTCAAGTGTTTATTTTTGAGAGATAAATAAAAAGAACCGCGGCAAGTTCCAACTGAAAGAAATTATGGCATTTTTTTTTAACTCTCCGTTTGGTTCTAACCAGTGTCAGTTCAGTCAGTCGTCACAAACATATCCCAAGTAACGCGTGTCGTTACTCACAACATGTGTATACAAAATGTTGCGGCAATCACGGTGCGCCGCCAAATTAAAACGAAAAGTTGTATATCCACTTCACTGTTCGTATACCTTAACTCCCAAGAGATGGGCTGCGCCTTTTCATGTCCCTAAGCTATAAAACACACTGAAAAAAAAACCATAATGAACAGTATGTTACATAAAAATATCAACCCCTTTTCATCTTCCTCTTTTGTTCCACGAAGCTGACCTGATTGAACACTGTTCCTCGATTGTGTGGTTGATTTTATTTAAAAATCTCAATTACAACAAAATGACTTTTGTCCATCTACGGTGATTTTGACTTTTATGATAGTTGAAAAAATACTTTCATAAAAAGTTTCCTTATCGGCCGCTTCGCACACTTTTTTGCCTCTATTGACAAATGTTGTAAATCGACTTCCCTTGTCAGAATGACAAAACATGTTTGTGAGGCGGATGAATACGTAACTGTTATATCAACTTAACTGTCAGAAAAAGCTAAAATTAACGTGAACTAACTTTATCTACATTCCAATTTTCATAAAAAAAAGGTCCTTTTATAACATTCAAACACATTATTTTGCGACTAAATTTATAGCATTTTACTATATCAATAGTTTTATTTTATATGTATTGATAATATATATCAAAGGTAAGAGCTGCAAATAGCATGACTTGACGTACGAAACATGAATATATAAGAAACTGTGGTCTAGGGGTAAGGTGTCAGACTTCTGTGCTGGGGTCCGGGGTTCAATCCTCGGTCCCGGTACAGATTTATCTGATTACCAAACCCTTCCTTCACCTCTGACAAGATATCTTGTGAATGTGGGGAATGCTAGGCCTCCACCGTGGTTCGGATTCCACGTTAAACTGTAGGTCCTTAATTTCATCTCACAATCACCCTACCATTACACATTAGCGTAAGTGCGTACAACCCGAACGGTTAGTTAGACGTGGTGTTAATAATAATATAAGAAAGCAGATCTAGTAATTTTACTAGCTGTCAGTCCCTTCCTTTAAAAATGAGACTGAAGTTCATAAGTTGGCTTATTAAGATTTTTTTAATCATTGAAACGTCTTACTACTTATTCAAGATAATATGTATATATGATCATTATTACTGTAATGGGGTTGATATGAATAAGGAAGCATTGTGAGGTAATCTACCCACATTTGCGTGGAAGGAGAGTGGGAAACTATTTAGAAAAAAAACTCAGTAGACCCGAATGGGATTTGATTCCCGATCTCCCTGTCATCAGCAGGTCACTCTAACACGAGAATTACGCCTTAGACCATTCGTCCATTGAAGCAGAATAATAAGTGTTGATCCATAAGATAATATATTAGTATTATTCATACATTCTAGTGCTATACATTCTGTTGCACAGCCATTTATTCCTAAGGGAACGGATGAAGATACAATTTCCTAAGGAGATGAATCATCAATCGTCCGGAGAGGGATGGAAAACATCCTTCAGTACAGGCGGTCGGAAATCCAACTTGTCTGATCATTCAAGTAGGATATTCGCTATACTAGCACAGAACTTTTATCATTATTATTATTATTATTATATTATATTTGTTTATATTATATGTTGTTTTATAATACGGAGTAACATATATGTTATGCCGCATCCAATCAGCCCTTGATATTCAACATTATATTTGTTATTCAGAAATTATATTTACCATAGTTGAAAAGTCACCACATAGACAAAATAAATGCTTTAATAGCCCTACTTGAGAACCAAACCCAGGGCCGAATGCTACAGAATGAAGAATACTGTGAATCAAACACATCCCGAGTTTCATAGAAAGAGCCTTTCATGAACTAAAAACCCATGTTTTTGTAATTGAAAGTGATAACATTTTACTAAGACATCTTGTGAATGTGGGGAATGCCAGGCCTCTGCCGTGGTTCGGATTCCTCGTTAAACTGTAGGTCCTCCATTTCATCTCACAATCACCCTACCATTACACATTAGCGTAAGTGCGTATAACCCGAATGGGTAGTAAGACGTGGTGCTAATAATAATAATTGTGTGATTTTATAGAATGATATTAGTGAGTGTAAAAATGATAGCCGCAGATAACAATAACTGAGGTACGAGTGCGTGAAAGTATAACTAGTAACTTTTATAGCTGTCAAAAAAGCATATTTCTATGGAAATTGGACTGTAGCTATACGCAGCATGGTATGGATCCCACCCAAACATCAAAAGATGGGAGCGAAAATAAAAGTTAAAGAGCATAATACACCTTTAAGAGTGACTAAAATAAATTGAGAACGGTTCACCAACCAATTAAGCTCACAACTTTCCATGTTTTACATAATAAGACAAACCTCGGTAAACGTAACGTCAAATAAAATTGGATGAATACGTTTATTTGTAAACAATGGATAAACGAATTAGTTTCCTTCGATGCAATGTGGTTTAAACAAAGAACAATTCATGCTCCTCAATGACGAAGGAACATATTCTCAAGATGTAAGCAATAAATAAAATAACAAAGGACATAATATAACAAGTATTAAAGGTAATTGTTATGTTCGTTTAATTTAATGTATCTCACATTTTCAAATTAGAAATATAGCTAAAACAGTTAAAGTGTTCGTAAATCATAAACTTGTACAACACATTTCAAACTGTCAGACGTATGAGATTGCTTGCTAACTATAAGCTATTTTTTTATTATAATTTGTTTTAAGACACTTAGCACGCTTGAGAGCGTCAGAGTTAGGCGAGCAGTTGGCGACACTCACCACAATATTATACTCGTATATAGGGTAGACCGGGGCAGTTGGCTGCAGTTACCTAACGGAGTATAGGATCGCATCGTGAGTCACATAGGGGGTGTATCTATAAACCCTCTTTTGTCTCCATTGGTGGCAGTGAGAATGACGAAGCCTACAGAGGAGGACGACGGATTTTGTATTTATTGAACTTGTGAACTGTAAATTTTCTCTCTCATACGTAATCCTTTGTAGAATTGCATAACCCTTATGTCTACTTTTTATTGTATACTATTCTTAAGGAATACTGTTAAACCGTTACTTTTAGCTATCAAGTGAAATGAATTTGTTGGATATGACGCTGTTAGGTTATTGGGAAAAACAAACATGGAGACGGGGCGCATTGGCATAATACATCAGTGGCATGTTGGCACTAGTCTGTCTGGGAAGATACTTTACATCTTACTAGTCTGTTTCTCTATAAAAAGGCATTTTTCACAACAACAATTCACAACCAGCTTCGTTATTTATTTTTATTAATTTGCTAATATATAAAATATAGAACGAAGTTAAAAAAAAACAGTCTTCATAACCATTTTCTACTTAATATGCTAATGTATAAAATAGAGAACTAAGCTTTTAAAAACTCTTTATAACATTTTCTACAGATCTTACGATGGTGTGCACATGCAAGAAGAAGACTACCAGGGATGAAGTACCTCCAGAAATAATGAAAGCAGCCGCCGTACTTGCAGTGAAAGTAGCACATCGTTCAACTAGAGGAGCTGCCCAAAATTTTGGCATACCGTTCAGAACACTGGCTAGATAATGCGCCAAGTACAACCCTGCGGAAGCAGAACCAGATTCTGTAGCAGCAGTTCCACAACCTGTGAAAGATACACCGGCATCTGCTCATAGAATACCTGATGAAGGCTTCAGATATTCATTTCGTCCTAACACCTAGGGAAGTCAGGAAATTCGCATAAGCCTAGGCTGTTGCTTTTAATGCTAAAGTTACAGACAGACTCCTGGGGTTGTATTCAAGAACTTGATTAAGTGGCTACTTTGTTGACTCTAGCGTGGGGTTTCTTGCGTCATAGTAGGTTAAAAGATGGAGCGATAGTATGCTCGGGACCACATTATCAGTCCCCTAAGAATTCACTGTACATTCTTGCATACCGCCCCTGGACTGAGCGTGAAACGGCATGTCCTGATTGGTTTATCTCTTTTCTGAAGAGAAGCAAAAATCTCTCAATCAGGTCGCCACAAGCAACAAATTTAGCTCGTACAACCAGCTTTAATCGAGCCAATATTGGTTTGTTTTTGGCAATCTTACAACTGTTTTCAAAAGATTGCATGTTGCCTATTCTGATATATGTAATGTAGATGGAAAAGGTATTACTTACTACAGTGAAAAAGCCGAACATAATAGCGGGACGTCAGGGCTTCAGACAGATAGAAAAGATGACGTCAGGATCAAGAGGAACGTTAGTTACTTTAGCCGTTGCAGTTAATGTTGTGGGAAGTAGTATCTCACTATATTTCATTTTCCCAAGAATGAAATTTCAACCCCAGTTCATCTGTGATGGGCCGTAGGTAGTGAACGTGATGCTCACCCCTCGAGGTGGATGACAGAAATCAGTTTAAATCAATATGCCATACATTTTGTTTCTCATGTGCGGTGCTCTCCTGAGCATTCCTACCTGCTACTTCTTGATAATCATGACTCCCACCTCTCAACACAAGCCCTAGACTACTTCAAAGAAAATGAGGTTACTATTTTAACATCACTCCCCTCTCCCCTGCCCCCCATTGTAGCCACAAACTGTAACCCCTGGATCAATCCGTTTATCGCCATTTAAAAAAGTATGTCAACACTGCTTGTGATGCGTGATGTCCACTAACAAACTTCCCATGACCATATAAGACATTCCCGCTATTGTAGCTTCCAGCTTCCTTTAGCCACAACACCTTTGAACATTACATTCGGGTTTAGTCACTGGAATTTTCCCTTTGAGCCCAGATGTATTTACCGATGCTGATTTCACGCCAATCTATGTCACAGACAAACCTGACACTACTGCCACCAACACTGATTGCCCCTCTCCTCATCTACATGCACTTACTCTCCACTCCAATCTATTTCTGCTCCTTTTACCCTTCCCCAGAGGTGGTGAGGCCAATGGAGAAAGCGGGGACAAGAAAAGAAACTGTCAGGGAAGAAAGAAGAGGAAATCGGTTTTTTTGACTGATACACTAGTAAAGATGGCTGTGTTTGAGGAATATGAGATCACGAAAAAGAAAAAAAGAGCACTGTTTAAACGCTAACAAATCAATGAAAAAACTTTTCCCTTCTACTGGCGTTAAAAAACACAAACACAGGCCAAAAGATACTTCCCCCATTGAGTCTGAGAATGATGAGGGTTGCCTTTGTATTCACTGCTTAGGTCCATATAGCAACTCGAAACGTCGTGAAGATTGGGTGAAGTGTACCAAGTGTTAAAGGTGGTCACAAGAAGACTTCATTTTCTGGTATTTTAGGTATTTTATGTGTGTTTCAATTGTGACCGTGACAATGATGACATGTAGGGTATTTCAAATGAACAAGGTTGTTGTGTATTAATTCTTATCTAATTTCTAATAATAAATAGGCTGTTGTATAGTATATGCGTGTTTAATTTTTAACATTATACTGAATTTAAAATGCTGCGCCAACTTGCCCTGTTAATGGGCTAAATTGGCACAGGTGACTTTACTTCCCTTACATCGAGTATATAGATATTAGGATTACAATTAATACAAAGTCAGTGAGGCAAAGATTCACTTTAAGGTCCACTTGTTATATTCATGCTTCTAAGTTAAAAAAAAAAAAAAGGTAACAGGAAAATTAAAAGGAAAAAAAACCAGCTTAAAGTGTGGCGACCTGCCCCCGGAAATATTAGTACATTTCCTTAAAAAGCGGCTCTGTTGATCTTTTTTTTACTTGGTTTACATCATTTGGGCACCATTTTAGGAAAACAACAGAGTTAAGTAGAAGTCTGTTTAGAGTAGCTTTTCAATTAAACCCCCTTCCTCTAATAAAAGCACACCAGGTATTAGAACAAGGTTAATACTAGCCCCATGAAACTAAGGAAATTTACAAGTGTATTAAGTCCACAATTAAAACAAGCTCTTTGAATCCCTTAAGACCATAAAGGCAGCAAACCCACGGCTAGGTCTAAATCCTTGAATCTCCTGACATGGAGGAACCAAACATCAACCTAACTTTCACCGACCGTATTAACTATGTGTCCTAGATGGAGAAGATGGAAGCTGTGTGCTCAAGCTAAGTGAGCGAGGATGCTGGGGTTGGGGGTGAGATGAAATATTGAGCTTCCAGGATGATGGAGATAAGGACGATGAAGAGTGGGGTGTAATGGTGCGAGAAGGATGAGATGACAAGAAGCAAGATGACATCGGGCAAAGGGAGGGATTTCACAGCAGCACCCCAAGAATATCAAACAATCCCTCCCCGACAACTCTTCACGCTTTACGTCTGGCAGAGGAAAAGTTTAAAATAAAGACAGAATTAAAGGGGAACCAAAAGAACACATTTAAAAAAATTTACTGTAAACTAAATATTGTAATGGATGTTGATGGCTGCTGATATTGGGAGTAATATTAAACGTCGTTAAACATACCGTTTTAATATATTTGAACAAGGTAAACACCTATTAAAATAAACTTGTTTTAGTGAACTTTTAATGACACAATTAAATAACACCAAAAAACAGGATTGCAGATCCCCTTAAACTGAGCTCATTACTAATATCATGATTTATTTTGATTTTCTCATTTCTTAATCATGTCAAAGATGTTGGCAGAATATGGTACAAAGATGTATTGAAATTGACCCAGAATAGGCGAAAGTTGAGAGCTGCAGAAAACCAATCGCAATATTGATGATTTAATCATAATTATGATAATTATTATGACGATGATGATGAATAATGTCATAGGGTGTTAGTGAATATATTAGTTGTCTAAAAATGTATAATAAAATATTATTGTTAGCTAGTACGTGAATCTTATCTCACAGCTTGAACGCTTTTTTTTAAGTGGCTTTATATGTACACTAGGCAAACCCATTCTAAATATCAAACAAAAATTGAATTTTAAAGAATGAAATGAAATTATCTTTTTAATTTAAACTAAAAATAGATTGTAGGCACACATACAATAAGTCTACTGAATTTTCTAATATTATTTTCTTAATTTATTATCAAAGAATTCAGTGATAGAATGATAAGATAGCAAGATGCTAACAAAGGTTTTTACCTTACTAAAGAGGACATGATCAAGGATTTATCTTTCTGGAATATTCCTTTCGAACGTAGTTGATAAAACAAACATGAATACTGCCTTGATAGTGTTTCGCCCCCTAATAAATCAGCTATTTTTCTCTGGCTACTTTAAGTTCGTGTAATGTTTTGGTGACGTTTGTCTGATGAAGTATTTAAGGAAATAAATCTACTGGTGAAGCAATCTACTAGAAGCATCTTCTAATATAAACCATCTGGAAGAGCAATGCTTTATTAAGACCAAGACCAAAGTGAACTCGAATTGTGAAGAAACTATACACGACAACTATCAGGTCCAAGCCATCTTATTTCAACTAATACTGTCCCTTACAATTGTTCAAACAGTTAGGTATAAAATTTATTTGACGAGATTATCGATGTGAAACAACACTATCCATGGCTAAATTTTTTCCCCACCCTTCAAACAGGTTCTCCGGCGGCGTGCTGCCAATCAATAAGTCAAAGCATGAGATAAGTATAAAAGACTAGGTTTCGCAAAACCATCTGTGCTCCACGTCTTACTACCCATCCGACCTATCAGCATATTTACAATAAAGAGTAAGGAACGAGAAAGGTAGAATTTAAAGGAAAAATACCAATATTTTCATGTAGAAAAAAGTGGGAAGCAGTTTGGGGGGAGGGGTAGGATCTACGCCCTGCCGAGATTCAAGCCCCAACCTTCTCGTCAACAGAAACCCAGATAAGACCAAACTGACGCCTTTGTCCGAATGCCCACAGCTGCAGGTGTAGAAAAACTAATAATTTTATTGTAGTTTGACAATAAACGTGAACTTTCTTAACACAACAAGTTTGTATCAGCAAAATACTTACAGACCAATTTAAAATACCTACTAATGGACCTACATCGGCGGGCACGCGGTATAAACGTCAAGCTCACTCAGTTTGGTTCACCGGTTGAGGAGAGGTTGGGGTTTTAATCCCATACATGTATTTTTTCCTAAACTGTTTTCCACTCACCCTTTACGTAAATTCAGTACTTTCCTCTAAAATTCTTCCTTTCTATGTTTTCTAGTACCCCGTCTTACTACCCGTTCAGGTTATACATTTATGTAATAATTACGCTAGTGGTTTTAAGGATTAGAAAGGTTATATTAAAGGATGTTCACCCATATTTGCGCGGAGGGAGAGTGTAACACCGAGATTCGTGTCTCGAACTCCCCGTCATTGGTAGACTAGTCTACCACGAGAGTAGCGCCTTAGACTACGAAACCCGAAACGGGTTTCCTTCCTATTACCTTCGGCTTCCTCACTAGCATAATATATGTATATGCGTATTGCTCTAACGGGTACTAAGATACGATGAAAAAATAAATAAAATAACAAGGGACAGACTATACTAAACAAATTATCCACTCACAGTTATAACAAGGGACAGACTATACTAAACAAATTATCCACTCACATAACAGTTACAAAACTAAGCTTTAACCTAGTGCAGCAAACTTAATTTTGAACGTCCAGCCCTAATATAGAGGAATTGTATTATTTGGGGAAAAAACGGGCCCATACAAATATTAAAATTATTTTAGCCACCTAGCGGGATATAATCAAGATTTCATAAGGCCTTGGTCGGTAAATCTGTATATAGTGTTTGAAACATCTTCACGTAGGGTCTATTAATTTAGAACTTTTAGTACCCATGTACATCAAATAAATATAATAATAATAATATACATAATTGAAATTTTGTATGTCTAGCTTTTACTTGAATCTAAATCTCACAATTGCTAAAACCATGCGCCCTAGTAATGAAAGTTTTCCTTTACAAATTAAACGGTAAAAAAGAAAAAAAAGTAATGATCTGGTTGGTCACTTCTGACTTTGTAACGTATTATTGACGGCAACAAAAAAACACATGAATTACTTTAAGTCAGGCACATCGACGCTTGTGCAAGATAAATCGCCTTTTAATAGTTTGAATATGCAAACCCTTTAACAGTACTACAAAGCTGGTGGTAATATGTCAACAAAAGAAACCTTAAAAAAATCGCATCCGCGTCTTAATGAGCGTAATTATTTTATTTATTTATTTAAATATCTTTAATTACGATGGAGAAGCTAAGGTGCACTTATTAGTAATAATTAATAAATAATACTTTTAATTTAAAAGAAGTAACTTAATAAACAAAAATATTAATAAAATGAATCTTAAAAAAAAAAAAACATTATTTTTGTGTGTTCTGTCTTACGACAGGTTCATTCCTCTTGTCAGTGAACTTAGACAGCCAATGCACCCTATTCTATGCCTCCTCCTAGAGCTCCCATGCTCACCATTATTATTACTATCCGATAAATTAATATTAATTTTCTATTCCATTTATATATCATTGAGTTGTTATTTTTAATCATATAAAAGAATTGAGAATCGCTAAATAAAAATAAAACTAGCCAGTTGTGATTCAGATGCCGGCTTCCCAATGACCGGTCAGTGAGGCATCCTAGCGCTGATCTAAGTCTGCCTGGATGGCAGATGCTGAAAGGACTCTTAATGATCCAAAAAGAAAATAAACATTACTGTTGTGTAAATATCTTAATAGCCCCTTACTCTCAAGCTTTCAGAAAGAACTGTCCGTTACAAACTTACAAGAGTGCTTGATTTATTTAGTTTGTTTAAATTAAAGAAGAGGTCAACCGTAAACAAGGCAAGTAATAATACATATGTATAGTAGGATTTCGATAGAAAGGAACTTTTAAGAAAATGTTAATATACAATCAAAATTTTCATCGGAAGGGTTTTAACTGACAGCTAGAAAAGCTCCCTTGATAGCCCATATTTTCACTTACGTCAAGTAATGCTATACGCAGCTGTTATTTTTTTATAAATATTATTAATACTTATAATATAACACTAATTAAATAGTAAAAGTTTATCAATGATGACTGTAAAACAAATTTGATTGTATTTTCTAAAAGTTTCTTCCTACCAAAATCCTACTATATCTAAATGTTACGAGGGAAAAAAAAGTATTCAGGTGAATTTAAATCCCCAAAAATATATTTTTAAGTATAAACGAGCAGGATTTCGAAAGTTAAATGAAATATTTGTCGAAATTGATCACTTCTAGAACCTTAGTTTTGTATCATAATAAGAGAGAGGATGCCGGAAAGTAGAAAATAACCATGGGTTGTGGAAGCTGTTGTAAAATGAGAAGAGAAAAAAATGGGCGAGTTCTCTCCTCCCTCGACGAATGTTGTTGGAAGTTAGAAGAGAAGGGGGGTTGTTGAGGGAGGGTTTGGGAGGGCACAATAGTAACAAGAGAAGATGGAACGCGACTCGATTCAAACTACCCCCCCCCCTCCGGCAAAGTTACACGCAGGAGAGAGGATGGGGTTGCTATGGCAACAACACAACCTAGGGGTACTCGATGGATGGGGGAACCTAAAACCTCTTCTCTTACTCCCACATCTAGGAATTCGATAAAGATTATCCCGAACCGTCCATGAGTCATTGTCAGAAACAACTAGACCAATGCTTTTCAACCCCCCCACACCCCCTGTTTTTTTTTTACCAGGAAGGCACCCTTTGCTACATTCCTTATGTTACACGGTATCCTTGATGCCTTATAGTCAAACGTTAAACGAAACCCTTATTAGAGGGTGTAGTGATGTATATATTTTATTTTGGGATTAAAATTTTAACTATAGTAAAACGAAATTAATAATAGCTAAAAAAATCGCCATTTGAGTGGTCGGATGGTCTGAGACATTGGCGAGGAACCTTTAGGCAATGGAAGGCCACACACACGCATGTCATTTCACGGATTCCTCATAAGGTCAACGGGCGAATGTTGATAAAATATTATTTCTTGAGATCCATATAAATTCTTATGACTTAAAACTTAATTAGAGTTCATTTTTTGCTTAAGCACTTGCCTCATGAAGATCGGACAGAAATGGCGGCGTCGAGAAGGTCAGAAAGGGACCAAGTCGAGAATTAAATAAAAATTTTCGTCACAATTGTTTCATCTCAGTAAAATATTGTTAGGAAATATATTTTTTAAGTATATGATACTTGTTTCACAAATTCATGTATATATTTGCTATAAAAACACATACCAGTGAGTTACTTATGAGTGAGCAACATTTTCCTCAAACGTGGTCGGCGGCCATTTCCCCTATATGGCGGAGGAAATACAACTAAGATTCATTGAAACGGCATTGAAAACATTTTATGATGAGTTAATCTCTATTTGATTTTCTTTTTCAATTTTGGAGTAAAAAGTCTTCAAGATAATGCTGATCAAAATAATGAAACTACTATAAAACAAACTACAGGTGGCCCACGGAAAAGTAGCCCACCTCCTATATCCACCAGGCGCCTCACTCTGAATTGGAGGAGTCAGTCAATCCCTTCCCACCTATATTGTGACATGAAGAATGAGTCAATAAAACTTAAGATAAGCATTTCACTTGCTCACCTCCTCCAATTCAGAATGAGGCGCCTGCTGGATATAAGAGGTGGGCTACTTTTCCGTGGGCCATCCTGTATTTTAAAACAGTATTAAATATTCTCCATAGAGAAAAGAAAACTAACGACGTTGCCTATTTGGAGATTTCGAAGCTATTTTGCGATGCGGACTGCATCTTAACTTGACGCATTCTTAAGCACATTCAAACTTAAGTACACTAATGTACGAAATGTAAAGAGAGACGAAAATAAGCAGTTCATCCCTGTGAAACCTCTTGTTTGATAATACTTCCACTCTTCCTCTGACAAGCTTGAACAGTCATTATACTATTTGCGCCTTGAAAACATTTACTTGCTTTTTAAAATTACGGTTTTCATGTTTCCTATTCTTGATAAACATATGCTACCACGAACGTTTTTAATCTACATCCTGGCAGGAAGACTCATTACAGGCCAATTTTGTGACCTAGTCAAATAGGCTAAGTTTTAAATAATTGTTAAAAAGTAGTTTAAAAAACTACTTACAGATACAAATAATAATTTTGTGACGCTGTATAACGATTTTTAGAACTTATGGTTTTTGTTTTAGTGATCTTTAAAACTCGCTGAATAAAACGTAAATTCCCTAACACGGGAAATCCACTACCTGCCATGATGTCACAAATAGGCAAAGTCAGTGTATAAAAAAATATATTCTTTCATAAGCAAACGCTTACATTGGTTTCATTATAACCGTGACAGTGAATTGCTTCTAGGAACAATAATAATAATAATAAGATAATAATAATAATAATAATAATTTATTCAACCCACTTGTCCGTTCATAGATCAAAGGTCGACACACTCTACTCGTCAACGTGTGTATACCTTCATCGTTTTTTTTTTATTAAAAAAGGAGGTTCACGTGAAATACGTCGAGAAAGTTAAATTAAAGGGTATAAAAACTGAAGAGAAACACTGTTTAGTATAAAAGCTTTCCACAACAGTTCCGCGAAATAATGTGGATGAAATGTAATATTGTAACTGAAAATGAAAACCCATTTAATTCGTAGTAGAAAATCTAACGTGATGGCCATGCAATTTTTTAAAACTAATTGGCCGTGCAAGAGAAATACAGAGTTCTGGCGTGAACGGATATTTCATTAACAAGAAAGCATTCGCAGATAACATGTTTAGTTAGAGAAGGGGGTACAAACATAGGACCACGTGCCACTGATGGTCCCAACATGTTTTATTTCATTGTTAATTCATTTTAACACCAAGGATACTCTATGTGATCAATATTAAGAGGGTTATTAAAGGAATTAGAAGCGCATTCACGTGGAGAGAGACATGAGAAAACTCAATGATAAATACCACCAGTACACCAGGCCATGATTCCGACCTACCCCCCTACACCTCTTCTTCCCACCCTCAACCCATGTATCAGTATGTAACGAGCCAAACGCCTATACTACGTGCCCATCGATACGTGTGCCCCTCTTGTCGTGATATAGGTCCTGGACGATAATCGCCAGCGTCTTGATCACGCGCAAGCGTCGGCGAGCGACTTTTTAATTTAATTCAGTTGATTTTATCGTCCTAGTCAACAAGCTTGTATGCGAAACGACAGTTGATAAACTCGCTTCGGTGGCCACGTGGTCTAGCGCGCTACTCTCGCAGTAGACTAGACTGCCAATGACGGGAGATCGAGGTTCGAGTCTCGGTCGGGTGTACTGAGGGTGGTTTTTCCAAAATTGTTTTAAATCTCTCTCTCTCTCTCTCTTCTCTCTCCACGCAAATAAGGTATAACCTTCCTAAACCATTAGTGTAATGAGTACATAAGCGTATAATCCGAACGGGTAGTAAGACGTGGTGTTAAAAAAACAATAAAACAAAAGTTGCTAAGTATCGGAGGGTCACCGCTAGCCGATCTGAGGCTCGAAGCTTTGTATCTGGTATTTGAATGTGTTTACAACTTTTCTGTTAGAGAGAAAACGAACAAACCCTCATCAATGGTCGAATGGTCCAAGGCTGGACGGGGAGATCGGGTTCGAATCCCCGATCAAGTATACGGGAGGTATTTTTTTTCTCTAAATGGCTTACCACTCTCCCTCCACTCAAGTGCGGTAGATTTAATATAC
Organism: Timema cristinae; assembly: GCA_039000515.1. Lineage (NCBI taxonomy): Eukaryota > Metazoa > Arthropoda > Insecta > Phasmatodea > Timematidae > Timema > Timema cristinae. The sequence goes on along the minus strand of JBCFYV010011172.1, from coordinate 32,030,911 downwards.
CTTAATCCTGCCTATTCCATTAGGTGTAATCATGAAAATAGCCCGAACGGGTAGTAAGACACAATGTACACAAGAAAAAAGTTATTAAAATTTAGTAGCCAATCCGGAAGTAGTTTCTAGATGTTAGATAAACAGAGCACGACAACGGTTGGTATGATATTAAGTCACGTCTTCTGAGCATTTCAAGTTTGGAAACAATACTCTGAGTGTATTTGCAGATTTAAAATAAAACACGTCTGGTTCGATAATGGAAAAGATAAGTAAGATTGCAAGTAATTTTGTTTAGTACTGTATTTCTTACTATCCTTTGCAATTTACACTTTCTAAGAAAAGAACACGGCACAAGGTGGACGAATTTAATTAAATGTGTCAGTATTCGCCTGGAAATAAGTTGGAAAACCATTGCTTGAAAAAACACCGATACATCCGATCATAAATAACCTAGTCACCCGAGTCAGTGTCGAGAATGCAACTTAATACATTAACCTTCCCAGAAAATTTCAAATTTATCTTATAAAATGACTTTATCAATTTGTTCGGTAAATAGTATATCAAATAATTTGATATAATTTGATATTTGAATAGCAGTTTTACTTTTAAAAAAAATAGATTAAAATAAATTTAAATATAGGACTCTTAAAATACGTGAAATATGTATAAGATATGCTCATAACTTTCATAAAATGCCCGAAAAAGTTAAAATATACTCTAAAAACATATAAAAGTGTTTTTTTTTTCCAAATCTACCCTATTGAGTTGCCTGAACATCTTGAATTAATATTTTTAATAACATATAATTTGTTAAAAATTATTGACAAGCAAAATACTTTTTGTTTGGACATTGAAAAAATATTTACTTGTTAGTCTTTATTAATTTGATAAATGTGAAAAAAAAAGTAATTAAAGATAATAATTAGAAAATTCTTCAAAATTCGCAATATGTGCCCTAATACTGAAAATACCCTAAATATGCAATTATAAGCGAAATAAAAAATACATTTTAATAATCAAAGCAGTTAAGTAAGAACAATCTGTTCAGTTTTAGATTGAGGTATGGGAAAATATAATCGCATGAACGGTATCAAGCAGCCAAGCTCTAATATTAATTTCCCTGACTTTTTTGTTATTATAAAATTATTATTATTATTATTATTATTATTATTATCACACCGCATCTTACTACCCGTTCGGGTTATACGCACTTACGCTAATGTGTAATGGTAGGGTGATTGTGAGACGAAATGAGGACCTACAGTTTAACTAGGATCCGAACCACAGGGAGGCCTGGCATTCCACACATTCACAAGTTGTGATTAATACACGTCTTGTCAGAGGTGAAGGAAGGGTTTGGCAATCAGATAAATCTGTGCCGGGACCGAGGATTGAACCCCAGACCCAGCAAGAAGTCTGAAACCTTACCCCTAGACCCTCAGGTCACCTTTTTGAAAAGAGATCCAATGATTTGTTTCGATGTAGGCCTATCTTGAGTGATTTTTTTTTTTTTTTTATTTAGCTCTGAAGATTGTCTGTACAATTTGTAGGCTAACGAGAGAAAAGTTTTAACTTGTAGTAGGCCTACGTAATGTAGCTATCTGGATTTTATTACCAATGGACAGTTGAAAACACGCTTTGGTGGCCGCACAGTATAAGGCAGGGATCGGCAACTGGTCAATCTCGCCAAAATTTTTAGTCGATTACATAACATCATTAAGGTGGATTCTAGAGAACGCGAGAAGAGGTCGGTGTTTTTTGCAGTTTTTAAAACAAAACATTTTTTGGTCAAAATAAATAAAATATTGCTCCAGTACACACACAGAGTTTAATTTCCTTTACATGGTTATTCAACAATTGTTGATATCTGTCATGAGTATAGCGGCATTAGATGACAAAAAATTTTAAATGAAAGAAAAATTTGGGATTAAATTCCAGGACACCCTTGATAGATATTCAACAACTGCTGATATCACCATGTGAAGGAAATTAAAATCTTATGTTTTTACTGGAGCAACATTTTATTTATTTTGGTCAAAAAAAGTTTTGTTATAAAAACTGCAAAAAACACTGACTTTTTCTCGCGTTCTCTACATCCCACCTTAAAAGTGGATCATCTAATCTTCTAAGCTGGCAAATATCTCTAGTTCTTTCCAATAATAGTTGAGTGTGACCAAAACAACCTTTACCGGACATAATCGGTAATGTTATGAGAAATGTATATAATTTAACATCAAAATACCTATACATTATAATTAATTTAGGGACCACGTTTTACTACCCGTTGGGTTATACGCTTAAGAACTGATTAAGCTAGGGATTAGGAATTGGGAAGGTTGAATTTAGAGGAAGTGAACCCAAATTTGTGTGGGGGAGAGTGGAAAACAATTTAGGAAAAACCACCACCAGTTCACCCGATCTAGATTCGAACCTACATTTCTCCGTTCTCGGCAGTTTAGCTCAACGCGAGTAGCGCGTTAGCTAACTAGGCCACCCTATACATTATGTGTATTAAAAAGTGTTTCATAGAAGTGTGAAGTATTTGAGGAGACTCTTAAGCAATAAAAATAAAATGCATATACACAAGAAAAGAGCAAAAGGAGAGTGTATAAATGTTGACTGATCCTGGGATCTTTGATAAAGAAGTCGATCGGGGCCCCAAAAAATACGGTCGACCCCTGGTCTAAAGCGTTACTCTCGCAATAGTAAATAGAGTATACTGCCGATGACGGGAGATCGGGGTTCGAATCCTGGTAGGGTGTACTGAGAAGTTTTCTGATTGGTTTACCACTCTCCCGCCACCCAAATGCGGGTACATCTCTAAATTAAATTCCGTCGTTCCTAATATATTAGTGTAATTAGTATATATATATAAGTATTCAACCCTGAACGTGTGGTGAGACGCGGTGTTAAAAAAATCCAATTGAAACACCTTAGAGAAAAGATAAACATTGTCCTAATATCTATCAAAAATGACATCTACATATTTCATGACTGGAAGCGCAGCTTCAGTAACATTTTCTAGCTGTCAGAAGTGTCCATTAGTAAGAAAATCGGGCTCTAGGTATATTAGCTGACAATGTTCTTAAGAGTTATTTAAGTTGGCCAACTCGTATTTATTCACCGCAAACAATCCTCGTTAAGTTGGTCGTTCTGTGTTGGTTCGGTGCAAACATTCCCTTTTGCCGTGATGAAGGTCATGGATTCCATTCTCGTTTTAGAGAAACCACAGGGATTTAGTTATCGTGTTCAAGCGAAATTACATTATCAATAATAACCTTTGTATTGACAATAAAGTGTTCGAAACATAAAATAAATCAAATTCTCACCCGTTTAAAAAATATATATATATATACCTAGAGTACCTAAACTCCATTCAAGGTAGGAATTACTCTCTGAAAGGTCTTTTTTCCTACCAATATCCTACTAAATAGATTTCTGGTAGGGAAAAAGGCCTTTCAGAAAACAATTCCTACGCTGAACAAGCTTTACATCAGTGGACACGTGTACAAAGGCATCAAGATTTATTTAATGGTTTTTCACTATTACTCTACATCAATGCGACATTTCCTCTAAAATTATCCATACTCCGGAGGTGTAAATATGCATATATATATATATATATTATATATTATTAGCACCATGTCTTACTACCCGTTCGGGTTATACGCACTTACGCTAATGTGTAATGGTAGGGTGATTGTGAGATGAAATGGAGCACCTACAGTTTAACGTGGAATCCGAACCACGGTGGAGGCCTGGAATTCCCCACATTCACAAGACGTCTTGTCAGAGGTGAAGGAAGGGTTTGGCAATCAGATAAATCTGTGGCGGGACCGAGGATTGAACTCCGGACCCCAGCACAGAAGTCCGACACCTTACCCCTAGACTGCCAGGTCACCCAAATTGATAGAGCTCAAACGGGAAGTAAGATGCGAAACTTAATGTTTTCCTTCTTCTTCTAAGAATGCACTCCATAGCATTAGCGTTCACTCAATTAAACCTTGCATGTCCGCCAAGAGCAATCAGCTTCTCGCAAATGTTCTAATGATATTAATTTATCCGGATTAAAAAATATATAACTGAAAGGCTTTCAACCTTTCTGCAAGATGGTTGAACTTGTTGTAAGCTCAGTTATAATAACCCCAGTTAAGTAGTAGCCATATAATTTACAGTTTTACCAACGTCTTTCTCGACAGATAAAGAATTCTCAGAATGTTTATTTACACATTCCAATAAAAATAAGAATTTTACGGCGCAATTTATTTTTAATCACACACACCTATGTCAGCGGTAAAAAAAAAAGTTAAAAGAAGAGTTTCATGGAGTAAATATGAAAAAGCCACACTAGAGTAAGTAAATGGTACGGCGTACCGCACAAACTTTCTCTCTATATTATCTTATGATCAAAACTTTAAATCTGTGTTTATGTAAAATACCCTCATTATTTTCACGTGAAAATGAAAATTGCAATTTTGTTTATAGTGTTAAACAGGGTCAAGATGCAAAATTTAATCAAAATTGTTAGAACGGATTACGAGAAAATCCATTTTTTCTTTTTTTGCTCTTCAGTAAACTACCCCTAATTTTAGGGTTAGATATCCAATTCCAAATATTCTTCGGGGGGACCTTAGGAAAACCCCAGATACCAAGTTTTAGTCCTATGGGTAAAATTGTTTCGGCTCTAGTTCGAGATAGAGCCGACAGACAGATAGACGGCATCGCGAAAATCAATTTTTCTGTTTCAGGGCAAGGCCGTAGCCAGCTAATAATTTCAGAAGAGGGGTGGGGGTGTTAGGTGGGTACATCCCCCAATTGCCGGAGGCTAGAAAAAATTCTAAATAATATACACCTTTAGAAGATCTCTGAAGTGTTTTTATGGCAACACAGTCCCCTAATTTGGTCTTGTACTTTAATTTTGATATTGTTTGAGCTATAAATAAACTGTATACATTTTGTCATTAAATTTCGGGGGGGGATTTAACCCCCAAAGCCCCCCCTGACTACGGCCTTGTTTCAGGGGGTTATGAAACGCCGATATTTATCAAAATCTCGCGTTTTTTTACAATCACAATACTTATCTCTCCTAGGCGTTAAGCTAGATATAAAACAAAATTTCACTATTGAAAATGGTCGGAATCGCGACAACAGCAGCCAGTGAGGTGTGTTGATCGCTCCAAGATTCCCGACTTATTTTAAAAACTGTCGACAAACTTGTCAGTTAAAAATAGTACACGTGCGAGTCAGGAGTTAGGTCCGTGTGGTTTGAATGACACTGGGTGCGGGATTACGAATGTGAAATAACTTGCCCACAAAATACCCGATCAAAATAAAAACATGTTGTTTCAGTAGCAGAGTTACTGACACGGTAACGAAAAAATATTTACTACTTTTGACTTTAACGACCGATTAACCGGGAAATCAGAACAAGATTATGCTCCAACCAAAAACTGTATCAAAGTACGGTTTTCTGCATTCTTCATCTGACAGGAGTGTTATTGAGGTTAGTAAAATAATTTATTTTCTAATTTTAATCAACAGTTTTGTCATCACGTTTCACTAATCATTCGGGCTATTCGTATCACCTAATTACGCTAAAGTTTTAGGGATGAAGGAAGGTCAAATTTAGAGGAAGTGTACCCGTATTTTCGTGGAGGGAGAGTGAAAAACGTTTAGGGAGAACCAACCTCAGTACACCCAACCATGATTAGAACCCTAACCTACCCGTCATTAGCAGTACAGTCCAGTGACATTAGACTTATCGGTCATCATATCGGATCTAAAATCATGTTTCAATTCCGCTGTACATGCTCTCAATTCCAGTGTTTTCCAAACAGGCAGGAGAAATGCCAAATGATCCGGTTAAAAGAGAACCTCGCTTCACTCGGTCGATAATTTATCTAAAAAGGATAGCTAATCATATTACTTGACGCATAAATATTTGAATATTTTTTAGCACCGCGTCTTACGACCCGTTAGGATTATACGCCGAGCGGCCTATGTATTAATTACACCAAGATTTTAGAGATTATGCAAGTTTTTTTGAAAGGAAATGCACCCACATTTAAGTAAAAACCACCCTCGGTGCACCCAACCTGGATCGAACCGCGATCTCCCGGTCTTCGGCAGTCTATTCTAACACGAGAGTAGCGCGTTAGACCACGCGGCCACCGAAGCGGGTCATTTGAAAAATTGTTTAAGTAAACTTTTCAACTGTTAAAAAAGTGTATTCTTATTTGGATCGACTGTGTTTGAGGCGCAGTCTCTCAGTCCCTAACCCCCTAACGCGGCAAGTCTCCCAAACAATCCTCCGACTGCATCATCTCCATGACATCACAGGTAAGTGAAGCCAAGGCTGACCACTAGAGAATGGCGGGTGATCTCACCGGGTCGTTAAAATAGACATCTCCTACGATATCGAATAATATAACGAGAAGATGGAGCGACGTATCAAGAGACGTTACTTTATGATTGTCAACCTTGAGTCATTTCACAAGTCAATGAACAGTTGTTTTTCCTCCACACAGCCTTAAATTACTACCCGTCCGGGGGGTACCCATTTTAATTATCATAATGGGGTAAGGCGTGGATGGGAAAATGTACAGAAAACCTATCCGCATTTTCTACAAAAATTACACAAACAGATTAAGAAAGCTACCCTCAGTACACCGGATCAGGATTCGAACCCTGACCAACCCGTCATTGGCAGCTCAGACTAGACTATCCTGACATCTAGTTCGCGTTTACACTGAAACAGGCTGTCAACGAGCTATGTTTTAATTATTGTATTACTATTGTTTTCAAATAGTATCCGTTCGGGCTGTCCGTGGTTTACAATAATAGGGCAGGGATGGTAAAAGGCAGAATTCAGAGGAAATATATCCGTAGTTGCATTTATGTAAAATGGGAAACAACCCCGAACTCTCAGTCAGCAGCAAAGCAGACAGACTATACGAGACCAGCGCTTTTGTCCACGTATCCACCTGTGCGTGCTATTTTATTATTAACTTTGTGGTGTTTTTTTTTTGTAGCCCTACTTTTAAACACGATAGTAAAGATTAAGTTTTAGAGTAGAATAATAATAATTATATTGTTATTATTAGCACGGCATCTTACTACCCGTCCGGATTATACACACACTAATGTGTAATGGTATGGTGATTGTGAGATTAAATGGAGTACCTACAATTTAACGTGAAATCCGAACCACGGTGGAGGCCTGGCATTCCCCACATTCACAAGATGTCTGGTCAGAGGTGAAGGAAGGGTTTGGTAATCAGATAAATCCGTGCCGGGAACAAGGATTGAACCCCGGACCCCAGCACAGAAGTCCGACACATTACCCCTAGACCACCAGGTAACCCATAGAAATTATATTAAAAGATGAGTTTTATTTTAATTTGTTATCAAATTATGCGTACAAGATTATGCTGAATCAAATAAATTAGAGAAGTGTGTTAGTAGTGCGCTGTTAGAAACTTTTATTCAGAAATAAATAAATATCTTCTTGGTCAAATGAACAATATCTCAGACAGACAGGAGCTCTGTCCCAATCACAGGTGAACACAATGGGGATAGGGAGAGAGATCCGCAACAATGGGCGCGTAGATAAATACAACGATCTCGTTTGACGGTGAAAGGGAGAGACGAGGGATTCAAATCCTGTCCGGGTGTAATGAGTTTTTTTTCCTAAGTGATTTTTCCACCCTTTTCATTCCTCTAAAATTGAACCTATCCTAACCAAATTATTTCAATGAAAATATTTGAATCTGAGCATCCCCACCCCCACTCCTAAAAAAACACCACATAAGTGGTTTTCAAATTCTTTTCCAGGCAAATACATTTACGATTTTTTTTAAATGAATCATCCTCATTATTTACCCATAGATTGGTAAAAAGTGTCAGCTGCGGTTAGTAAGTGCCGCCCAACGACGCACAATGAACGACAGACGTGTCAGATTCGTTTGTACATAATGACCACCTTGAACATTACAAAAACTGAGATGGCAAAACAAATTATGTATTGTATTTTTACCTCCGTAATTCCACCTTAGTATAGTATTAACACAAAAAGAAAAGATTAAGTCCCATAATAACAATAAAACTAACCCACTATTGTTTACCAAAATAATGTAACCTTTTATTTACAACAATGGTTTTCTAAGATAGAAGAAAGCTCAAAGCAACGCTATAAAACCAGTTGGGGGATACTTGATTATAACTACGGAATTTAGCCTTGAGTCACACTCAAATAAATTGATAAATGACACCTGTACACCGGAATCGATCCCAGGACCTTTGGCTTAGTACGCCAAAGGGATAGCAAGGGACCGTCCCGTGCACAAGGTCATTCTTCACTGATATTTTAAGGTAGAGTTTGACTGAAGAATGAGCCTGAGCACGGGATGATCCCTGGATAGCTCAGTGGTACACAATTGGCACGCTAAGTCAAAGGTCCCGGCTTCGATGTCCGTGTCCAGGTGTCACTTTTCAATTTATTTTAATACAACAATGGTGCAGGTGTCAGGCACAAGTCCTGCTTATTTATCAGGTGTTTAGTTTCATTTCATATGAGAAAACGGCTGTTAACATACTTATGTACTGCCAAACAATGTAAATTCAATTATTTTGGGGGAATTTGATAAACCAACCTCAAATGTCAGAATTCTCAACATTATTCCAATTCTCAAATATCATATTACAAAATGTAATATTTTACCGACGTTTATAAAAAGAAGAACCGGGTCTCACTGTATTTTGGCTCATAATTAGGCCCTAGGGCCGCACGAAGCCATGGTCCGCGGGCCGCAGTTTGAAACCTGCTGAACGAGGGTCCATGGATTATTTTCATTCGGCTTTAATAATACCACCATGGTACGTGGGCCGCAAGCTTGACATGCCTGCTGAACGAGGGTCCATGGATTATTTTCATTCGGCTTTAATAATACCACCATGGTCCGCGGGCCGCAAGTTTGGCAAGCCTGCTGAACGAGGGTTCATGGATTTTTTTCATTCGACTTTAATAATACCACCATGGTCCGCGGGCCGCAAGCTTGACATGCCTGCTGAACGAGGGTCCATGGATTATTTTCATTCAGCTTTAATAATCCCACCATGGTACGTGGGCCGCAAGCTTGACATGCCTGCTGAACGAGGGTCCATGGATTATTTTCATTCAGCTCTAATAATCCCACCATGACGCGCGGACGTCCTACCAATCCGGAGGTAAAGGATTTCCACCTCTGACCAAGCGAACCGATAAAAAGCGAAGCGTGTTTAGTAATACGGATGAGCTGGCGCTAATCCCAAAGGTAAACTCTTTTTTTTAAACACGTGAATACGAGAATAACAATGTGAGGTGAAATTAACCTTTAAAAATACCTAGAAAGATTTTGTTTCCAATGTTATGTGTTCAAACATTTATAATAGTAATTTAAATTTCGTGCTCAGTCATAATGTGCTTGAATTTTATAGACAAGTTAAAAAAACATTTAACATGGTAACTCATAACCAAACTATCATTAATAAATTATATAATAGTTAATGCCCCAATGCTTTAATTCAGTCAGTGGTGCTCCCGAGTTCGATTACCGAAATGGCAGAGGAAAAATCTGAATTCAAGTCTTTCCTTTTTTTTTTAGAGGGATGAATTAACAACTGATAAAGTGGGTGTTGTCGGTTTTAGCACTAAGCTAGTTGTAAGTCGTATGGCGATAAAGATAACCGTCTTTGATGCTTGGGTATTTGACGTGTATCAAAACAAGACGTACAAAATAACTTAATTGAAAGGAAAGCCTCGTTAATTCCCTAATTGGAGAGCAAGATGAACCCATACTAATAGTGACTTGGTAAGCACCAAGCGGGATCGAACCGGAGTCCCTGGGATTTGTGGTCGACACCTTTACCCACTGAGACACTGAATAGGGATATAATAAAAAATAATAATAATAATAATAAAAATAATAATAATAATAATACAATGTGTATATATATTTTTTTATACTAATCACGCTAATGGCTTAGGGATGAGTAAGATTGCATTTAGTGGAAATATACCCTCATTCACGTGGTGGGAAAGTGGAAAACCATTTAGAAAAAAAAACATTAGTACATCTTAGCTCGATTCTAACCCTGATCTCCTCGTCATCGACAGTGCAGTTTATTGCGAGTGTGACGCCATAGACCGTTCGACCACCGAGAAATCAAACTTATAAACAAATTTATATTTACATCGCATTTAATTCCCCGCCACAGGTCCTCTTATTATAGAATGTAATTTATTGTTGTTGGAGGGTCAAGGGCGGTTCAACGGCTCAAAGCAGAAGAGAAGCTTTGCGCTCCAAATACTCTCAAAGTCACTGGAATGAAAAGGGTGGGCAGTTAGAGCCCAAAATAGTTGCACCTGTTGCAAAATTTTTGGATAAGAGCCAGGACAAGCCAAGGCTACGTTAATCGCGTAAGCGGGAGAAAATGACTACAAACCAGTGCTTTAAACTTTTAATATTAGGCCTATATCCAACTTTTTTAATAGCAGAATTTTTTTTCTTGTATTCAAGCTTTAATTATATTGGGTAGCTAAGGTGAATTACTCTAAATCGCAAGGGAGGAGTTAAATCTCACATGTATACATTATATTTGCTTTCATTTAGTTAAGTTCTACCATACCGGCTTCGGTGGTCGAATGATTTAAGGCATCACTCTCACAATATACTAGGCTACCAATGACGGGGAGATCGGGATTCGAATCCTGGTCGGGTGTACTGAGGGTGGTTTTTCCTTAATTATTTTACAATCGCCCTCCACGCAAATGAAGGTACATTTCATTCAAATTGAAAACTTTCCCTAAATGTGCAGAAAAACAGCGTCGAATAAAGCTAAAAAAGAGGAACCGCTAAAGGTATTTTAAAACGAGATGGGTGCATTAAAATAATAAGTAGTTATTTAATTGGATATTAAATATACAGATTTTAAAGAAACACTCTTAAAGTAATTTTACAACACACCAATGGACACGCAGATAAAGATGTAAGTCTCGTCTTGAGTGGTTGACAAGTTAGGGGCAAGTCGGAGTTAGAAGCCCGGACGGATTTAGTGAGATTTGTTTCCTAAATGGTTTTACACTCAGAGGCGAGGCGAGAACTTTAACCCCGAGACCACCGAGGTCAACTAACAAAAGCTCAATTGAAAAATCCCCTTATTTTCTAGATTTTCCAGAAAACCCTTTCAGTTTTTCCTGCTTAGCCATTTGCCAGTTTTCCTTGGTGATTGACGATATTCTCCTTTACTATATAGATAACATGTTTTTAGAAAAAAAAACGCCTCGGTGGCGTAGTTGGCTAACGCGCTTGTCGTGTTGAGCTCGACTGCTGAGACGGGGAGATCGAGGTTCGAATCTCGGTCGGGTGAATTGGGGTGGTTTTTGCTAAATGGTTTTCCACTTTCCCTCCACGCAAATGCGGGTTCACTTCCTCTAATTCAACCTCCCCAATTCCTAATCCATTAGCGTAATTAGTACTTAAAGCGTATAACCCGAACAGGTAGTAAGACGCGGTGCTAAATATATATTAATTATTATTATTATTAGAAAAATAGTTACCACCTACTTACTAAACATCAAGATATTAAAAGTTTATTTTCCATTATTAAATGTTTTAGGCAGCCTATTATTTGTGGCACTGTGTATATGTTGTATAAAAAAAACACTATAATAACCATCTTATGTTAGAACGCCATCCAGGCAATGTATTTTGTAAACATAAAAGGAACAAAATCTCACACTTTTGTTAGTCTTTGTTTGAGAAATAAATGGGCTTTGTTAAGCAAAGTATTTAAATTTCCTGATTTTTAATTGAATTCCCCAGCATCAATTATTTTCCTGACTTTTCCAGGCTTAGACTTACCCTTCCTGTAGCCATCGTGCCGATTAGCCACGGAAGTTGTTCAAAGATTGTAGAAAAAAATATTCTATTATCTACCTAAGTTAAGTGTCATCCGTAAAGTGATACGGGCTTTGAATAGTAATCACATCACACAAAAACAATTTCGTTAGAAAAATAGTTGGTCATGTTTGCTAAAATACAAAGTCAACAGCAATCATTTGGAGCTCCGCAATTTGATCGGAAATCTACTCATCAAGTTAACCAAAAAAAAAAAAATCTGAATAGACATATGAATAAGCCGCAAACCGGATAATTCCACGCACGAATAATCGGTAGTTTAATGAATAGGTGAGTTTTCGTGATTGACTTGGTTACGTCCTGGTATCGAGTGTTATCGAGCAAGTGGTTCTAACCAAGATGAAGTGCGAAAATGATTTTAAGATGTTTTTCCTAAACAAAAATGGCGGTTGGGATAGAGTAGATCTAACAGCTGGTAAGTGAATGTATTACTCCTATACTCCTGCAAATTGACAGAAAATGAGCTATTTAATTTTATTTTTAGTTAGATTGGTGCCTATTTTAACTAGTCCTAACCTTTACACAACATATCAAGCTAAACACATTTTACCAATAATATTGACTAGGCCTAGATCATATAATTATATAGTACTACTCTCTTTTATCCATAACTAAATGGTTTTTAAGTATCTATTTACTGTCACGTATTTCTAGCTAGTAATTGCTGTCATTTAATTTACAAGAACTTAAAATCTATCTACTACGAAGCTATAATCGTTTAAATGTAACATAAGAAGTGATGCTGTTTTGAAATTGGCGTACAAATTCTCAGCTCTTTGGTCGTAACCATACTGTTTATTCTGGTCAAGGAAAGCGTTACCGAACCGAGCTCTGCAGGGCTATTATGACCACGACGCAAAACGAATTTGCGACCGTTAGCAGAGAGACGCTAGACTTTGCGTCAAAAGTTATTATGGCCGACCACTTTGCGAAAGCAAAGTCCTTGCGAGCGCAAATATTTTCCTAGTAGCGTGACCTAAGTTGCGCAGAGACATTTTACTTGTCCTTTGATTTGCGTTACGAGGTTATGTTTGCTAGTTTTTGTAATTTATTACGTGTTTTGTGTTATATTATTTAAACTTGCCATCTCATTAGCCCAATATAATTACCTCTAAACTTTTTGTGTGTGTTTCACATAATCTAGCTTTAAATAGGCCTATATCATAATCTAGGCCATGAGTGGAGATAGTACGCTTACACTGAATGTTAAAATAATATTTTATTTGAAACACAACACTTATCCAAATGCATTGCTCTTCACCATCAACACAATGATAATTCAGGTGATAGAATAATAAAACGTAGGCCTAATATGTTTAAGATGCCTCAACAAAACTTTAATGATATAATCATATTTAAACTGAATCATACATACAGTAGTTTACTATCCACATTAATGTGGGTTGTAGGCCTATGAAATATTGCAGCCAAGACTGGAAATAACTAAATAGGCCCTAGCTTAATATTTGCATGCGGTTTGGTTTTGGCCTAGGTTTTTTTTAATCATAGAAGGTTTACTAAAGTTATCTGAAACCAATAATTAGTAGTTAAACCTAGTTATACTGAAGTGAATAAATTGCAAACAACTCATTATAAAGTAATATATCCTTTTATTCTTAATCACTTAACTAATGTCTCAATAATTCCCTTTAAGTAAAAGATGCATTTTATTATTTTTAGCCACCCAAACCACCCTTTCATTCACTTTTTTTGTTAACCAAGTAGGACGACTGACATTAAGTCGAAAATATTCAGTGTGAACACACTTTTTGGGAGATCTTGAACACTTTCATCAACTTTAAGTAATTAGTTTTATTTTCTAAGATCTTCACACCGCATATTGATTCAATCTCAAACGTGAGAACCTTTTCAACACTGTAAATTAATAAAATTAGCACAGAGTCGGCCTATATAATATGTTCAAGTGGAGTACCGTATAGATAGGAAGTATTCTTGATCTAACCTCAACTCAAACAACATAAAATTTATAAAATTTAAAACACCTTACTGTAGGCCTATATCTTTGAACGTTCAATTTTTGGCTTGACAAAATAGAGAACGGTTTTAAAATAGGCCTATTAAGAAATCCAAAATAAAAAATATTAATCTACTGTTTGATAAATGTTGTTTTTGAAACAAAGTTTTATAAGGCATATATTTTTTTAGTTATAAATTAAAGTTATTTTAAATTAAAATAGGCCTAATTCAGAGAAGTATACATTATAATGTTGAAATTATTTTTAATTAATATAATAAAACACACTTGTTCCAATATCAACATCAATATATGAAGAATAAAGTATTGGGTCGTAAAGCATACATCTTACAAAAACATTTGTTTCTTTATGCCAAATTCTCATACTAACTTATTCATTTCCCCGTGTAACATTACTATTTTAATGCATAGTTCACATGCTTTTTTGACTACAATATGTTATGTGTCTTGAATAATGTAGATCTAGTAATTTTTTTTTCATTTCAAATTGTAAGCAAACAAAATTATGCAAGTGATTTATTAAATTAAGCTAGGTTAAATCGTTCTTGCAAATAATGTGACTTGTGATCAGCTGTTTGGGAAAATAAAAATAAATGAATAATGTTCAATCATTAACACCAGCATTCTTAAAATAAATGTACCTAATTTCTAGCCTCTAACTTCTTAAAAGGTAATATTATTTGGAAAAGTGTTGCCAACTGTTGACGCAAACTGATTTTATTTTGTGCGTTAACGCTAGAAGCAAAGTCGAAGCTAAAACTAGCGGACGATACAAGTGGGTGTCATAATAACACTACGCTATCTTTTCTTCGAAAGTGAAGCTAACTAGCGGTATTGTCTGTTCACGGTAGGAATTGACTTCTGAAAGGCCTTTTTCCCTACCATAAATCTATTATATAGTAGGATATTGGTAGGAAAAAAGACCTCTCAGAGAGTAATTCCTACCGTGAATGGAGTTTAGCAACTAACTTTGCGTCGAATGGTCATAATAGCCCTGCTCTGGTATCTACTCGGTCATAAACATTTCGATAACATCGATACCAGGTAAACCACGATAACACGCCTCATGTTTATAGAGCTCTCTGTTTATAAGAAGTACATCAAAACAACTCGCCGCAAATGTCACAGGTCAATGAGCATTTATTTTTAGCAATTTGGTCACGAGGGTATTCGAATGAAAAGACAAAACAAGATTACTCACGCTGTTGATTTATTGTTGTTTAACATTGTATTAACAGAAGTCAACTCAAACAACAGTTATGACTCACATATCTTAGCAGATAACAGGAGGGTAACCCAATTTTAAACAAAGGTTAAGAGGAACATGACTCATTCTCTCTAACCTATGGGGGTCGAGACTTATTTTCGATTGAAAGGTCGTGAATACAAATTCTGCATCTGAATTTTTTCTTTTGTAGTGATTATGTGATTCATCACACACTTCTGAACGTATGATTCACAGCCCAATTAATATCTTCCGACAAGATGCAACAATAGCAAAACACCTTGATAAACTATTAACAGTGAACAGTACAACAATTTATTCAAGGGAGTAAACACACGAAAAATAAATGGTGCGGAACTCCGCACGGACTTTCTCGCTCTATTGTTTGAAAATGGAGATATTTACTCAAAACTCGTAATATATGTGAAACGAAATTATATACACTAGCAAACCCAAGCATAAATTGCACTACACTTAAGTAAAACTTTTTTTTTTTTTTTAGTCCCGGTTTTAGATTTTATAATTTTGTTTTTAAAGAATTAATGTTCTCATTTGTATGTTTGGGCCGATAAAAAAAGATCAATGTTGGATCAACAAGGGTCAACACTTCGTATTAAAATTTCAGCTTCCGGTTAAAATTTTCGACATTTTATTAGGTGTTGCAAGTCTTCATGCCATCGCATTGCTATTAAATTCCTCATGTATAAATTTTGACCAATAAAAAATTAAATATTGACTATCGAGTTTAAAATGGATATAGATAATTGTTGTACAAACATTTCTCCTAATAGTTTTAAGGAAAAACAACATAAACTTTTAGAGACTTACTTATACTTAATTACTCTATTGCATTGGAGAATTATTGCGTTTAAACTCAAGTAGTATCTCTTTACAAGTAAAGCTCAAAATTATATTAATATATTTGCCAATATCTTTGATTTTTAATAATAGTTCTACAATTTTGCTATGATAAGTTATTTAGTATCTCAATAGTTGCGGAGATAAGGAAGTTTCTGCTTCTATAAAGTACCCTAAAATTCATTTCACGATACAATTAAAATAGCCAATCTATTTAAATCTTAATCAACACCTAGATACGAATTTTAATCAAAATCGTTGAGTCGATTTTGATAAATCTATTTTTTTCTCTTTTCGCCTTTCTTAAACTACTCTTAATTTGAGTTCAAACAGACACAAAGACGTCATTGCGAAGACCACTTTTTGGGGTTTGGGGGATCTTTAGATGTCGACATCCATCAACATTTCAGGTTAGATTTTCTTTTGCTGTTGCAATACTTTTACCTTTTGTGTTCGAAAAGTTAAAAAATATATATATTTACGTATAGCTTGAAAGTAATTGGTTTTATAAAAATATGCTTCTCATAAAATATTTGTTCTATAAAGAGACCTACATATTTGTATTGATAAGTAATTTCATATCTCAAAAAGTTTAGGGGATATTGTAAAAAAAGATAATTTACACTTCAGACCGAAGCCCTTAAAGTCATTTTGCCGAAATATTGAGAAAAGCCATTTTGTTTGGAATATTTAGAAATATTTAGAAATGAAATGTAATCAAAATCGCTAGAGCCGACTTTTTCACTTTTTGCCTTGAGTAAATTACCCTTAATTTTAGGGTTAGACATCCAATTCCAAAAACCCCTCGGGGCAACCCTATGAAAACCCTATATACCAAGTTTTAGCCCGATCTGTAAAATAGTTTAGGCTCTAGTTGAAGAGACAAACCGACAGACAGACGGAGTCAAAAACCACTTTTTTGTATTCAGGGGGGTCATGGAAGTCAAGATTCATCAAAATCTTGAGTTCGATTTTTTTGTCGATCAAAATACTTTCTCTACCTGTAAGTTAGCGAGAAAATAAAAAAAAACTTATATTTAACCAATTTTTACACTTAACGATACTCAAATTTCAACTGCAGTGTGTGCAAACAGGGGATCACGAGACTTCTAATAAAAACTTCCCTGATTTTTCTAGGTTATCAAGATCATATTTTTCAATTTTCCCTAAACAAGACCTTTTTCAATTTTCAATGGGGAATGACAAGCTTTCCTTCTTTTTTTTTACATTAGTCACAAATTATTTAAAAAAATGCTGGTAGACACTAAATATCTATATTTTTTCAGTACTCCCCGGCCGGATTCGGGGGAGGGGGGGGGGCGCGCAGTGTCAAAGCGTCAGTGTGAAAGTGTCTGTGAAAGTTAGAAAGTTAATACAAAAAAACAAAATAAAAGTTCAAATTTTAGAAAGAAAAATACAACACAGATAAATTATACCATTTTTAAATCTTTTTACGCCCAAATACCTCTTAGGAGGGTCCACATGTGCGTTATTCATCCACGTTTAATCAATGTTTGATATGACTTACGCAGGTGTGGAAAAAATATTCGATTGCATTTAAGGATATTTGTCGTTCATAGCGAGTAACGAACATTGTTCCGCGTAGAGAAGGTAGACTACCTATCACACATCAAAGAAGACTAATAATCACCTGAGAGCAGTTCATCCACGAATACAGAATATAGAGTATGTGTGGACAGAAGAGAGGTGCAACTGTGGGGGATTCTAGACCCTCTGGAAATAATTTACCCCTCCATGGAATAGATTCTCCCCTAGATATATTTCAAATCCGCTGATATAATCGAATATGAAGCTTAAAGATCAAATTCCAAATGACTTATAGAGGACTCTATTGTCAAAAAGTTGCCGGAGAAGACCGCTTCAAATAACTATTAGACTAAAGGCAGCTAACTAATAGAAAGTCAGGGGAGGAAGGTTGTAAATAGCTTCCAAGGTCATCCATCCAAATTTTAAAAATGTCTGGGTGAGGATCACTTTAAATGGCTTATAAAAAAATATTATTTAAAAAAAATCAAGGCGAAGACTACTCATAGCTTTTAGAGTAACTATGTTATTTATAATATGACCTCCTATGAAAATGATCTGGATCCGCCTCTTGCACCATATAATGTTTGAATGTGATATCTAGGCAAAACCTTTTGTTAACAGCAAGAAACAAAACCTCTCAATTTTGTTTTAATGTCTAGGACTCTAGGTGATAAATTAATGAGATTTTTAATCAATCATTTAAATTAATTGATTTTCCCTTATTTTCAATTAAACTCTGTATTTTCTCCGGTACCGAAAGATTCCCTAAATTTGTCAGGATTCCCTCCGTTTCCCCTGATTGTTGGCACTCTGGCCAGCAAGACTGTCCTTCAGTTGACATTTAAAATGCACCATAAGCACGTTTCTGTTTTGATTTAGCGCTTATTCCGGATTCAATAACCCCATTGTCACAAGAAAAACAACAGTTTTGATAGAAAAATGTTTAGCATCAAGCCAACATGACAAAGTACACTTTTACTACAATACTTTAGATTGAAAAAAAAAATGTGTTCACGCTTTGATGTAATGTTAAAACGAATTGAATAGTATTATTATTATTATTATTATTATTAGCACCGCGTCTTACTACCCGTTCGGGTTATACGCACTTACGCTAATGTCTGGTAGGGTGATTGTGAGATGAAATGAAGGACCTACAGTTTAACGTGGAATCCGAACCACGGTGGAGGCCTGGCATTCCCCACATTCACAAGTTGTGATTAATACACGTCTTGTCAGAGGTGAAGGAAGGGTTTGGTAATCAGATAAATCTTTGCCGGGACCGAGGATTGAACCCCGGCCGCCAGCATAGAAGTCTGACACCTTACCCCTAGACCGCCAGGTCACCAATTGAATAGTAAATCTGCATGTTTGGGCTGTCTGGATAGTTTTAAAATTTAAATTATACCTATTAATAATAATAATAATAATAATAATACTTAGCACCGCGTCTTACTACCCGTTCGGGTTATACGCTTTAAGTACTAATTACTCTAAGGGATTAGGAATTGGGAAGGTTTAATTAGAGGAAGTGAACCCGCATTTGCGTGGAGGTAGAGTGGAAAACCATTTAGGAAAAACCACCCCCAGTTCACCCGACCGAGATTCGAACCTCGATCTCCCCGTCATCAGCAGTCGGGCTCAACACGACAAGCGCGTTAGCCAACTACGCCACAGAGGCGGGTAAATTTACCTATTAAAAAAAGTGGATTCAGTAATTTAACTATAAATATATATATATTTTATAATTTGATACTTTATTTAAAAATAAAGAAAATTTAAATAAATCCACTTTATTTGTTTAATAGGTAAATTTAAATTTTAAAACTATCCAGACAGCCTAAACATGCAGATTTACTATTCAATTCGTTTTAACATTACATCAAAGCGTGAAAACATTTTCTTTTTTTCAATCTAAAGTATTGTAGTAAAAAGTGTACTTTGTTATGTTGGCTTGATGCTAAACATTTTTCTATCAAAATGTTGTGTATACCCAAGTAAAATCCTGTGTTACGATTTTTATAGATCATTTAAAAAAAACTTAACTTGTGAAGGATTTGAATGCACCGCATATTTCTTGTATACATGACTAATCGATGTGTTAGGTTGGGCCGTTTTAAAAAGTTACTAGATTTATTATTGTCGTTAAATGCAAACCACCGAACCAATAAACTTTTAATTTACTTTCAAAAATGTATCGAGAAAAGAGTTATCAAATGGCCTCTTTTAAATTAGGCCTACTATTAGTACGATTATGATTAGTAAAAGGTTTTTTTTCCAGCGCGTTTTGCTTCCCGTTCACGTATCACTAAGTTTGCTAATGCATTAGACACAACGAAGGTTGAATTTTGGTTGTGTCCGCCTTTTTTTGTGGAGGAAAAGTGGAAAAACATTTAGGTAAATCTACCTCCCGGAATTCCCGACCAGGATTCGAAACCTGGTTTCTTCACCATCAGAAGTCTAGTACGTTGCGAGTGTGAAGCCTTAGACAATTTGATCACAGAAGTGTGTCAAATATCATAGTATATTTAATAAAAATAAACATGAGTAGGATGAATTTTGAGAATTAAGAACCCCCCTGCGGCTTTAATCGATCTCGAGCCCCTAAAGAGTCAAATAGCCAAAGGTCCTAACATACGGGTACCCACACCGTTTGAAATATTTCACTAGTATAATTTGATATCCTAGGAGAACACAAGTATTCTCGTTCAGGCAACGCTCGGCTCGTTCGAAACCACCCAATGGAAAACGCGCTGAAGGCAATTATAAAACTAAGACTACCAGACAAAACAGAAACTTTCGATTGTTTGTAAAGTTGAGGAGAGCCTGCGGGTACGAAAAGGAAATTATCTCTCTCTTGTTCTCTCCGAACTTATACAAACATACACTCGTAAAATTACACCCCCCTGGTTTTCACGCAAGACGTAAGAACTAAGGACCATTTTAAAAGATGGACTATAGCACACATTAGTTATCGCGATTATCCGTGGACAAGTCTTTTTTACATACATTTTCTCGTAATAGACTAAATTGACGGTGATGGGGAAATAAGAGTTTGAATGCCAGCCGTGTGTACTAGAAAGGACAGATTTTCATAATGATTTTCCACTCTTTCTACAGACAAATGCGTGTATATTTCCCATAAATCATACCTTTCTCGTCCTTAATCTTGTAGCGCAAATATACGGATAGCCCGGAAGGTGTTAGAAGAAGAAAAATTATTAGGGGTATTTAAATTGTAAGATACCTTATGAACAAACTTATATCAGCACACCACTGAAAAATATTTTAATTCTGGTGCAGACACAACGCCCAGTCATTAATAATGAATTAGTGCGAAAGGGGAAGCTTTACTTTTATCAATAATTCACTATCGTCCATGCCAGGAATCGAACCCGCACGATCCTTAACTTTGTAGATAGATGTATTATAAAATGGAGCTAAGCTGCAGGACTAACATATTTAATTTAATAACATATTACCCGTATCGGTGGAAACGCGGTCTAAACGCGAAGCTCATATAATCCAGTTTTCCGATGACGGTGTGGGCGAAACATTCAGGATCAGTTATTTTGTCGGATATCATAATCGCCTGGTTCTTAAATCGACCTCGGTGGTATTAGGGTAAAGTGCTCGCACCAGGGCTAAGCTCCAAAGTTTACGGGTTCAAACCCAGCCAAGCGAATTATTAAAACACGTATCACAACTTCCTTCGAAGGGGAAGTAAAGCCTTCGGTCACATATCCATCGTGGTATGTAAAAGTTTTCTGAAAGACATAGTATGTGGTATCTTTTCGGCAAGATTTGTAGACATTTTCTCTATCGCTCATAGAAATTCTGTTGCGGGAGGCAACGGGTAATCAATGCAGTTATTCGTGACTTCCCTAGTGAATGTGCTTTCTCCCAGATGGAGTGGGCGGGCAGCACTAGCCACTCGAAGGGCTGAGTGCACACACTGTTTTGAGTGGATGAGGGAGAACATCAAACCAACCTTCGGATTGATGACTCTCAATACATTGCCTCATAGATCATAAGTCAGTAATTATATACAAAAAACAGTCCTAGTATAATATATGTACTATAAAGTAGGCCTATATATTATCAACACGTGTTACTACGTATTACCTGTTCAGATTATACGCATATATGATAAATACTCTTATAGGGTAGGGACGAGGAAGGAAGCATTTTAGAGGTAATCTACTCGAATTTGCGTGGAAGAGTGGGAACCCATTTTGGAAAAAATCACGACCTAGTTTCGAACACCAATCTCCACGTCTTCAGCAGGCCAGTCTAACATGAGAGTGACACCTTAGACCATTTGCTCATTGAAACGGATAATCACAAATATACATTTATTGTATCGCTTATTCAGTATATGAGCCAACCTTGTATAGTCTGTATACCTTGATTTAAACCAAGCATGTTTTGGTGAAGGGGATCTAATATAGGAGCCTTGTTCTCACGTTCTTTTACGCCAAGTTACGCATGAGTGGTGCGGGTATGTGTCACAAAAGTGAACAACAGCACTCAGTTGAGTATGCATTCTGATGTAATTGAAAGTCCTGTCAAGATTATTTTCTACTTGTGCTTGTGAAAATAACTTTGGCGGTACAAAAGATAGCATTCGTTTCCCACGATAACAGGAGTGAGATTTGGAGGATCGAAACTGGGCCGTTTATGTTGCAATACAAATATTGTAAGAAATACAATTTTAAAAATACACCTGTATCTATTTATTTTTGCACAAAGAAGATGATATTAATCGTCTAATCTGATTTGCCGATGACATTTGACATCCATGTGTTGGTTTTTTTTTAATCACCGCGTCTTACTACCTGTTCAGCTTATCCACTTAGTGTGATAGCTCGCTTTGCTCGTTGGGGGCTCCACCACCAAACACCCAGTGTTTTCTTTGCAAGTGGATGTAAACTAATGTAATTCCAGAGCCGTTTTTTGATAGGTCTTACCGTTTAGCCACAAGAAACCTCCAAAGAAAGGTCCACACCGACTATAAAGTTGATCGACCATTTTGAATTTTTTTCGGGGAGTTAAAAATTAAAATTAAAAAAGTTAAGAAAATTAATTTTTAACCCCCTAAAAAAATTCAAAATGGTGGATCAACTTTAAAGTCGGTGTGGACCTTTCTTTGGAGGTCTCTTGTGGCTAAACGGTAAGACCTATCAAAAAGCTGCTCTGGAATTACATTAGTTTTACATCCACTTGCAAAGAAAACACACTGGGGTTTAGGGTGGAGCCCTCAACGAGCAAAGTGAGTAACAACTTATAACGATTGAATTGTTATAAAATATAACGAAACACCTCTACACTTGTTTAAGAATTGAGCTTTAGTACTGAGTTACAACCCGATTTATATAGGTGGAACTTTTTTAATTTATAAAAAATACTAAAAGGAGTATTATGGAATAGTCGGGCAATACGAATATCATTGTTTCTCATATGTTAATTGTCACAACCTATTGTTAATTAATTCAATTATTACAGAAAACAATTTCGTACAGTAAGTGATGCCTTCACTTCGACAGATCAACTGATTGTTTTGTGAGAGACGATTGTTTTGGCTGTCACAAAAACTTTTGGAGGCTAGTGTTTATCATGCTATATTTCTTTACTCTACTGTTCTTATTAATTATAATCAAATCATTGGGTTAAGGCTCACTTATCCTTATCTTTGAGTTACAACATTATTTTACTGTAATTTTACTATAACCTAACAAAAATAT
This sequence comes from Timema cristinae, assembly GCA_039000515.1. Taxonomy (NCBI): domain Eukaryota; kingdom Metazoa; phylum Arthropoda; class Insecta; order Phasmatodea; family Timematidae; genus Timema; species Timema cristinae. Next base: position 32,007,592 of record JBCFYV010011172.1, on the reverse strand, counting down.
TATTTCCAAAATGGCGAGTTGGGCAATAAGGAATACTACTATTCCATAATTCCCGCAAATTTTTCAAGTATTTGGCAAATGATTTATTTTGTCAACGAAGCTTAAACATTTTCCCTAAAACCTAAGAAATCTATTAAGAGAAAAATGTAACCTGACACAATATTTTAGTTTATTGTATTTTATTATTTCATTATTAATACTGATTTATTAATTAGTTATTTTTTATTATAATGTACTATTTCAATGATTTGTTATTATTACTATTTTATTGTTTTACACATAATATCTGTATTTTTTTTTACACTTTCTTATGAAACATTTATTAGTTTTAGTAAATATAGCTAATTTTTTGTATGACATGTGTAGTATTCCAAATTGCATTCATTTGTTCCACATCTCTTTTAAGTGTTTCTACACGACATTCAAAGTTATTAATTTTGCTTTAAACACCTAAAAAATAGTTAAAACATATTAATTATAAGTTTAATATGAAACTCGATGACAAAATGTGAAAATACGCTTTGATATTATTGAAAAAGTAAATGGTATTCCATATTACCCGCACTTCCTCTACGTAAAGTCATGTAATCTACAGCTGTCACTTTTTTTATATATACAATATAAATACTTATAAAATAGTAGGAATAATAAAGTAAAATGTTATCGATTATTAGCACCGCGTCTTACTACCCGTTCGGGTTATACGCACTTATGCTAATGTGTAATGGTAGGATGATACTGAGATGAAATGGAGGACCTACAGTTTAACGTGGAATCCGAACCACGGTGGAGGCATTCCCCACATTCAAAAAAAAAATGTTATCAATCATGGCCGTATAAAAAGTTTTGTATATTTCTTATACATCCTTCCTACCAAATTCAGACTATAGCTCTCTCGGTTGTAAAAATTACATTCCTTATAATATTTTATTTCAATTTTTGTAACTAAATCGTTAGTTACTCTCCCTCTATGCAAATCAGGGTTCAATACTTTAAAATTTAGATCCCTCATTCCAATTCCATTAGTAGACCTAAACAAGTGTATGTTCCAAAATCTTTCAAAAATGGTGGGCGGAGTATTAAATAATCCTGTCCAGACCACTTCGTATCAAGATAATAGCCACCTGCTTCTGTGGCCGCATGGATTAAGGCATCACCAACGCAATTTACTACACTGCCGATGACAGGGAGATCGAGGTTCAAATCCAGACAGGGTGTATTTAGGGTGGTTTTCCCTAAATGGTTTCATGTTTTCCCTCCACATAAATGTAGGTGGATTTCCTGAAAAATTTAAACTTCCTTATTCCCAGCCCCAAGAGTGTAAATATGCGAATAGCCTGAATGAATAGTAAGACACAGTGCACAAAATAAGACAAAGACACAACGAACTACGTCTAGTTTTGAAAGGGATCATTGTATGATGGTCAAAGCATGCGTTTAAGTCAGTTCATTTGTTAACGACGTGTTGACTTTTGTTTCTACCATTCTCACATATTCGCCAATGTATTTACAATGTGTTTGTACGTGTATAAACTAAAAGATTAGAGAATATTGCAACACTAAAAACACCAAACTCTTCAGTAGGATACCAACACAAGTCTTGCTTGGACAGTTTTGAAAGAGATTATTGTGTTTATGTCGGATGTTTTTATGTTTTGTTTTTTATACTGCAGTGTTGCCGTACTTCAAACCGCTTACAAGTGAAACCTCGCAAGTAAAGAAATTTCTCTTTGGTGTGTTTTGTATTTTAAAATAGCAGGTACTGTAAGAGGTAAGTCTGGGTTAGAATCCCGGGCAAGCACACTGAGGTGTTAATTATGGAATATTTTCCCTCCCTTACTCCCCGCAGATACAGGTACACAGTTACTAAAAGTGTACCTTTATCGTCCCTATTCCATCAGTGTGAAACAGTGTTTTTAAAGCTTTATGCCAGGGCGGTAACCTTTTCTGAATTATCTCTGTTTCGCGGATTTCTTGGTATGAAACGTCCTTATTTCTTTCTACTAATGAGTTAATAAAACCCTTAATAGAGTGTGAAATTAAAGCTAAAATAATCTTTCGTGATTAAAAATTGACTGTATAACAATAAATTAGCATTATTTTAAAGTTTTTTTTCTCCACGCAATGCTTGTGGACACTTATTTCCTAATGTTTTCGCAGGGAACCCCTAGAGAACCGCGGCATCCCTTGAGAACCATTGGTGTAAATACTGTGTGTGGACATTCCGAACGGGTAGAAAAATACGTGGCATAAAAGTATTTAAATATATTTCTCGTCAGGTATCGTAAATCCTATGTATATTGTAGTAAATAGATTGATATCCCGAAAGAACTGGTACGGAAACTCGATGGCACCGCCAAGCAAGTGTTTGGCGCAAGGTTACTTTGGGAACCAACTCTATGGTAATATCACTACCGAGGGTGGATCGGAAGAGACCCTCTTCATGACAATACAAGCGTAGATCCATTCATACGCATTGCCCTCACGAACAGGGGTGTGAAAACCCTGCCCAAATGAGGAGAGTATTAACTGCCCCCTTATGTTCTCACAGACTTTATACAATACAATGTTCATAGAACCTTTTCAATTTTTTTTTTTGCAGTCAACATTGATAACGTTTTACTCTATTACTAATACTATTTTATAGTTCCTAATAATATCTATCGAAAGTGACAGCTGCAGATAAAATGATTGACGTATGAATACGTGAAAATAAACTTTTGTAGTTGTCAGAAAATTGCAAAATTTGAGTGTATCATCGCAACCTTTGAATAACGCACACTAGAATGAAAATGTGTTTCGTTCGACAAATCACCACAAATGTTTCTCACTTATATTTATTCGTAATATTGTCATAATGGTCGTTGTACTCAACCGAAAAATCGCCTAGGTAAACTCAGGGCTTATAGTAAAGCCCAACAACAGGCCAAACTTTTTTTCAAAGAAATTATTACAATAGCGTCCATGCATTCACCGATTAATGTATATCTTATTTCTTCTTCAATATTAATACAATGAAGCGTTTGTCATTAGCATTGTGCGATATCTAACGCACGTAGAGGTCTGAAATTTTAAAAATTAGTAGCCCTTGTGCAATAACATATGCACTTTAGAACGGTAATCTTAAAATTTGGATTAATTTTTTTTAAATAATTAAAAACCGGGTCTGAAGCAAAGCAATGTTAATAAAATGAATAATGGCTCTTATGAGCGTGATATCGCACGCATAGGTCTAAAATTTTAAAAATCAGTAGCCCCTGTGCATGAACGCGTATATCTCAAAGTTAGAATTTTCAAATTTTGGTTATATATTTTAATTAAATAAAAACCGGAACGGGAACAAAAAAGCCACGGGCAACACACGACATAAAGACACTAACTTTGAAGCTACCTTCCACGGACAGTCATTAAATTAAAAACGTTTCTGCCGGGCAACGCTGGGTACGCTATGTAGCATGCCATCTTTATGATAAAGAACCTAAACTTTAAAAAAAATAAAGATGGCGGATCCAAGATGGCGAACACAACGTATCTCGATAACCAGACAGACACAGACACAAATCAGGCTATCTGCTTTTGTGAAAAATAAAAAAATATACACAAACAACAGAAAATAAACTTCATACTAAATCTGAAATCACTCAATTAGGAAAGAGGCCTATCACCTAGTTTAAATATAAAGTAAGTTTAAGTAATGTCTCCAGAACAAGCTCAATAGCACGTGTAGATTTTTTTCGACATCGCGATGTCATGTCGGGCTGTACGCATATGTACAGTACATATTGCGCTTAATGTGTTAGGAGTGAATTTGGTAGAATTTAGAGAAGGTGTAGTTGCATTTGAGTGAAGAGAACGTTGGAAACCATATTGGGGAAAACATCACCTGTAGGCCCTACATCCAGCTGTAATTCAAACCCTATCCTCCCCGACATTGGAAAACTAGACCAGAAGAGCCTGACGTTTAATATGCATGCCCACCGATGTTGATATATACTAGCTATTTGATGCTTTGTATTAAAATATTAGTGTATATTTAAAATATGTAAGCACTTAGGCCTTATATTTTCCCCATGTTATGTGGTTTAGCAAATTTATTAAAGAAGTTGTAATGACCCTGTTCTGGGTCCCTCTCAGTTATTTGAAAAGTCATGGATGAAGTATATATTTTGCTTTAAAGAACAGTATGTACATTTTCCTTATAATACTTCATCCATGGATGACCAGGCAAAATTGAACGATTTTATTTTCAGTACAAGATTCTAAATTCAAATCATATATATTATTAAAATAATTTTAATTAATTATTATTTATTCTACTGAATTGAACTCAACTAGCTTGGGAGCTTAATAAACCAATTTCCTAAAAAAAACTATAGTGGGTAAGGTATAAACTCATATAATTATCACCCGGCCGTGTACTAACTGCGCAGTACAATAATCAGCACCCTAAGATGGACGAATAGGGCCAGTTAGGCCTATGAACATCATAATTGATACCCCATTATGGGGCCAATAGCGCGAGATATGTTAGAAGTGATCAGCATACAGTATTTATTAAATTATTTAAATAAAAATTTCTCAGTCAAGTATTTAAGGTTGTAAAAATTTATAGCACAGTTCTAAGTGATTTCTATTTTTTTTTTTAATTGTATGCACACTAAGATTAAATTATTATGTTTTGTGTGCGTACATGACAGAAGGCCGGATAGAAGTATTGCGAACAAGCGGACCGTCTGATAGTTTTAGCGGGCCCGCGGGCTGTGAGTTTGCGAACTCTGCTCTAAGGTGTCACTTTTGCAATATAATCGATTGCCGATGACGGAAAGATCAGGGTTCGAATCCCGGTAAGTTGTACTGGGATGTTTTTTTACTTATAGTTTTCTCCTTGCGTGAACGCGGGTACACTTCCTCTAAATTCAACCTTACCAATCCTTAAAACTTTAGAATAATTAGTATAAATGCATATAGCCCAAACGGGTAGTAAGACGTAATGCAAAAAAAAAAAAAGTTAAAACCGATTGCTCCAAAATAAAGGGGAGCCCAATGCACAGATTAGGCTCATTTTGAACAGTCTTTGTTGATTGAATTTTAGTCTTGTGGCCTTAATGGTAGTGATTATAAGGGGGGAAAGGGAGGATTCAGTCGGCGGAGGGGGAGGTAAACGATCCAACGGCAAGGGTTTTCCACAGGGTTGGGAAAGGGCTGGAACAGAATACCACCCTAAGAGTCCGCCAGCTGACACGCGGAGGACAAATTGAACCACATCTGTAAGTCCGCAATAAAATCTCTCCAAATTGCACCCTCGCCGGCAATTATAGCTTAGCTTATTAGCCCAGTTAGCGAGAAATATATACATATATGTGTGTACATGCGGCATATTTTATGACTGTAGCTTACAGAGAGGGGCTCTTATCAAGCTATAAATATGTATTTATGTGCTGTGTTCGCCCAATCTTTGTGATGTTAAATTAAATCCTTGGAAAAAAAAATAGTTTTTTTTTTTACTTGCTTGATTGTTTTCACAATAAAACCTAGATTAGGCTATTTGCTCATTAATACATTCATAATAATTGGAATACGAAAAATAGATGGCTATGACTTAGGACTTAGAGAAATTTAGTCAGTGGGAACATATTTTTTTTTATCATCGAGTCTTACTACCCGTCCGGGTAGGCCTATGAACTAGTTACAATAATGTGATAAATGTGAAGAAGAATGAACTTTGAGGAAGTATACTACATTTGCGTGGGGTCCCAAGGTAAGTTGGTAAAAAATATTGAAACATTTCAGAGTATTTAATTTAACATCATAAAGATTGGGCGAGCACAGCACACAAATAAAATCATTTAGGAAAAATCACCCTCACTACACCCGACGGGATTCGAACCCCAGTAATCAGCAATCCCGTCTAAAGCTGGAATGACTGCTTAAGCCATTTGACTACCGAACCAGGTGACAGGGCTTAATTTCAAACTTTTTAATGAAGAGATGATTAAAAATCCCAATTTAGGAAAAAATTCCTCTCCAATATTCATCTTGTTGGGATCAAGCATCTGCCTTCTTAGAGTAAGGAATGTTAACCGCTCACCTAAGCCTTTCGTAATATTCCCAAATAATTTATAATGTAGGCGTACTTCCATATACAATCAAATCTTGATGATACTCGATTAGGGTAATTGGGCCGCTATTCAAAAAATTATATGGGAAGTTCAAACTGTTACTAATTCTACATTCATATATTCATTTGTCAAGCCCATAAACCTTTGTACTCTGACAGCTGTAAGAAAAATATAGTAACAAAACCTATGGATATGATTAATGGCTGTTTTAAATTGATTTTAGAAGCTCTAAAATAGTTGGATCAGCCTGCTCTGAACAGTGACCATTATTATGGAGAGGGAGAAAATGCTTACAGGCCGCATTTTAAATCCCAACCAAACATTTTTGAACAACATTTTTATCGAATCCCATGAAGAAAATATGTATTTTTGCAACTTAAATTAACTACTTTATTATACAAAAAAATATGAAAAAAGTGGTAAATTAATTGAAAGCATGCACCTGCTTCGATAGTTGCATGGGTTTCTAAAGCGTCACTCTCATGTTAGGCCAGATTGCCTATGACAGAGAGATTGGTGTTCGAATACCATTCGAGTTTACTGAGGGTATTTTTTACCAAATAGTTTTTTTACTCTACCTTCATACAAATGAGGGTACATTTTCTAAATTCAACCTTCCTCATCCCTAGCTCAGACATACACGTCTAGTGACAAAACCAAATCTCACAATCGTTATTTTAATAGCAGCTGTAGCTTTTGTTTGAATTACATTCATCATCATCCTCCTGAACAGCTTCCAACCAATGGCTGGGTCTGTTTGGAACATAAGCCTCTCCACCACCTCCTTTCCTCCCACCATCTCTCACTCTCTCTACGGTCTTCTCCTCTTTCCTCCACACTCTTCCTTAGTCCCTTCAGCCGTCCGTCCCCTGGTCTTCCTCCCAGCCTCCTACCCCCTCACTTCCATATCCAACATCCTCCTGGACTTCCTTTCCCTATCCTTTCTTCTCACATGGTCATACCACCTTCTTTATCCTGTCCTGAACTGGCTCTTCCTTTACTATTCCTCTTACTCTTTCATTTATCATCCTATCAAATGTTGTCAAACCAATCCTGCTTCTTAGAAATCTCATTTCAGTGCCTGCGTTTTTCTTTTATCTTGTTCTTTCACTACCCACGTTTCAGTAATGTACGTCAATATTGAACATACATTAACGTGTCTAAGCGTGTGGATTAAATGTTAGGTAAACCCGGAAATCGAGTAATTATGTATAGTCTTTAATATGTTTTAGTTATTTGATCCTGAATTTGGATCACGTGCCGCAAGATGAATCTCGGCGGGGTCCACGTTGCTTATCACTGCTATAAATGTTTTTTTTTCTTATGGCGATTTGATTATAATTTGAATTGAATTCTGCTATTAACATTCCATATTCCTCCGACATCAAAACAATAACTAATAAAATCATTTCATCAATTTACCATGGGCGTCAAGTGCCCAGGACTTTTACTATTTTCAGACATAACCTACATAATCACGAACAAAGTTATAGATAGATAGATAGCTGTATCCGAATAATATACGCGGCGTCGCCTTGACTCGTGCCCTTGATAGCTGCATTGGCAATCACGTGACCAAGTGTAGATCTGTCCGAATAGTCACGAAGGATACCTATGCACCCTTCTAGAGGTCTTAGTCGTCATGGATACGGAAGGCTACCAGCCGCGCACTGGTGTCAGTTGCGGTGTTTGTTTGGCAATTGTTTTAATATTATTGTTTCGTCTGCTAGAGCACTGACTTAAGTTTTTCGACACTTGAAAAACGGTTGTTACCGTTCGAAAAGTTTTATGAAGTCTTCGCTTTGAATAGCGCGAAAAGTGTAAAATCATCAAGACTGCATAAAGTCTAGAGCTCAAGGATCCGACTAGGGACCCTTGGACTATTCGGATACAGCCTATATACATCTGATTGCTAGAAACTTAACTTGGGATTTATTACGTTATGGTGCAAAGACTCGGTAAAAATATCGGACAGACAGGTGCAATGGCGATAATCAGGAAGTGCTCACGATTCGCATGTGTAGCTTTCATATTAAAAAGCGGTATCTGTAGACACAGTAACACCCTTTAGACCGAACCCCGGTAAAACAAAATTCCGAATAATCTGAACACAATTTTCTGAAAACGGGGGAAAAAATTAAGTCAGATGCAATATATTTGTATTGGTTAACAAGCTCAAAGTTAAAATAAAATTGTAAAAAGCAGTGATAGCTGATAAGTGATAATACATGCTTAAGGTTTTTTTTTTCATGTTGTAGTCAACACAATGTGGTTTCCTGTAACTAAAAATAATTACAGAACAAATTACGTGCTATATATTAGCTAAATAAATGAAAATTTTACTAAACTCATTCAACCGTAATTTAAAATTCGTGAAAAATAATGTATCTCTGTATTCTTCCACTTGATCCGAATTTTCGCTAATCCGAACAAACTTCGGTCCCAATTAGTCCGGATTAACAAGGTTCTGGAATATATGCGTTGAAAAACGTTCAATAATAAAGTACTTACTACTTGTGTGCCACGTAATGTATCAAATGATTGTTACAGACTAATTTTTATCGAAAGAACAATTAATTTAAAAATCAAATTTATGTTGTGGTCAATATTGATAACTTTTTACCATATTGTTGTTATTATTATTATTGATATTTTATAGGTATTGATAATATCTATCATTAATGACCTCTGTAGATCATATGACTTGAAGTACGTGAAAGTAGATATAGTAACTTCTATTTTCCTACAAAATGTCTGACTGTAATTCAATACGAATAGGAGGTGACTTGTGGTGGTCTAGGGGTAAGGTGTCAGACTTCTGTGCTGGCGGCTGGGGTTCAATCCTCGGTCCCGGCACAGATTATCTGATTATCAAACCCTTCCTTCACCTCTGACAAGACATCTTGTGAATGTGGGAATGCCAGGCCTCCACCGTGGTTCGGATTCCACGTTAAACTGTAGGTCCTCCATTTCATCTCACAATCACCCTACCATTACACATGAGCGTAAGTGCGTATAACCCGAACGAGTAGTAAGACGCGGAGATAATATTAATAATAATAATAATAATAATAATAATAATAGTAGTAGGAAAATCTGTGCTGTGGTTCAACCACGCTAAATACTACCCCTAACCGGTGAGTAGGTGACTAAAAGGCATCATTCTCGTCTTGTCTGTTTTACAGGTTAAGGTGGGATCGAGGGAGGCGCGAGAAAAGGCCAGTGTTTTTTTGCAGTTTTTATGGCAAAACGTTTTTTTAATACAAAATAAATAAAATATTTCTCCAGTACAAACAAAGAGTTAAATTTTCTTAACATGTTGATATCAAAAGTTCCTGAATAACTGTCATGAGCATAGCGGCATTTGAATAGAAATTTTTAAATTAAAATAAAAAGTTGTCACTAAATTCCAAAACACCTTTGACAGATATTCAAGAAATTTTGAGGTCACCATGTGAAGAAAATTAAATTCAATGTTTGTACTGGAGCAATATTCTATTTATTTTGGTAAAAAAATGAAAAAAAAACGCGGGCTTTTTCTCGCTTCCCCTTTCATCCACCTTAAGGGAAGGGAGCGAAGGAGTTTATAGTCTCGGTCGGGTGTACTGACATGATTTTTCCTAAACGGTTTCACACTCTTCCTCTATGCAAATGCTGATACACTTAGTTTTGATTTATATTTTTTCATCCCCTAACGCGGTTGTGTAAGTTTTCAGATGATCCCCGGACGAGTGAGTATGACGCAGTGTTGAAAAATAAAAAAGTTATTTAGGATCATTTCTTTGTAAACAATTGTGTTTCTGATACGAAAGAACTGTGTCACTCAACTTCAGACGAACAATCTATCCCTGATTATTTATTTTCCTCCTTGACCTGTAGTTCACCGCACTAGAAGTAAAGTATTGTTGCGCAGTGACCGGCGTGCAGCGTTATTTGATTCAACACGCGCGTGACTCAACGTTCAGCGTCACGATATAACCTGTAGTTGTAGTAGAGAGGTGTGTACTATACAATACGGCATTCAGGCGACGGTACGTGAGTCAGCGTACCTGGTTACCTCATCAAAACACCACTTCTCTCGCGTCTTCCTTGTTCAGGTTGGACCTCCCAGACGACGTCGCCCTCTGAAGTACGCGGGCAAAGGCATCCATCTCAACCCATCTGGATTGACTGTGACAGATCCAGGGCCGGGTATACGGTGTTTACTGTAGCCCCATGGCTTCTTTGGTGCTGACTGACAGCTGACAGCTTTGAAAAGATACCAGACCAAATATATACCTAAATGTTGACTGTCAGAAGTCAGCTGTGAGCTGTCAGTCAGCACCAAAGAAGCCATGGGGCTACTGTATTTACACCCCACCCTGGCACACAGTGGAGTCGAGTTCCTCTACAAACTTGTTTAATCCAATTTCCATAAGAAGAACCGTTCATAACATAGAAACATATTATTTTGCTGTCAACATTGATAACATTTTACTATATTTCGAATACTATTTTAAAGGTATTGATCATATTTATGAAAAGTGACAGTTGCAAATAACAAAACTTGACCTAGGAGTATATTAAAAGTGATTCAGTAACTTTTGTAACTGTTAAATACGGTCCTTCCTATTAGAATCCTTTTCTTTTAAACATTCAAAAATTCCATTGCTGAGTTTCTCTACTTTTACGGGAATTCTCTAATGCACTAATCTGTTCTAATCGCACCCCGAAACCCAAACGGTTTAGACGTGATGAGGGATATCGGTCTATTGTTAAAATAAACGACAACTATTGAACCTTGAGTGTCGTAGAGGAACTAGGCTATTACACTCGGACTACTTGTAATAATACCTTCCTTGAGGTGTCGTGGAGGAACTAGGCTATTACACTCGGACTACTTGTAATACCTTCCTTGAGGTGTCGTGGAGGAACTAGGCTATTACACTCGGACTACTTGTAATACCTTCCTTGAGGTGTCGTGGAGGAACTAGGCTATTACACTCGGACTACTTGTAATACCTTCCTTGAGGAGTCGTGGAGGAACAGGCTATTACACTAGAACTACTTGTAATACCTTCCTTGAGGTGTCGTGGAGGAACTAGTCTATGCACTGAGACCACCTGAGGCTCAGTGGAGGAACCCGACACCATCGTATGAGGGCACACTTCTTTTAAAATTCAAACTTCATCCCTATCCCATTAGTGTAAATATGCGAGTATCCCGGACTGGTTGTGAGAAGCGGGACACGATGATTTGGGCAGCAATCTTAAACCATATATGCAAAGTAACATCAAATTTATTTAGCTAAACAAAAGGTTTTCTCCACAACAAAATGGCTGCGTTGTATTGTTTCGGTTTCCTTTTTAAATGCGCCTTAATTCATAGTGGGAAATATACTCTTTCAGCTCTTTTTAAATGGAATTCAGGTATTGTGTGGTTAATTCTCTTCTAATGAAAAACCATCTAGTTGGGAAAAAAAATTAATCGAGCGCGGCGCAGATCTCCGGTACCATGGTAACGAAAACAAAGTGTTTCAGCGAGCCATGGATGGATCCATTACAGTCTGAGAGGAAACTGCATGTATTGAGGTGTTTTGTTTTTCTTCAAATAGAACGAATCTTTCAACGTCGAGTCGTCGATGCTACCAGAACTTTCCTATCCTAACTTCCTCACTCCTTTCTTAGCAACCGTGAGTAGGGAGGTTTAAAAACAAGTTATAAAGGGAGTGATATATTTTATCCTTTAAACCAGAAGTTCACTCAGAGGTTGTAATCGAATATAGCCGAGATAGAGAGAAGATAATATTTCTTACATAAGACCTGAAGTTATCTCACCCTCCTCGCTGGCGTAGTTAACTAACGCGCTGGTTTTGTTCTGAGCTAGACCACCGAAGACGGAGAGATCGAGGTTTGAAACTCTCTCGGGTGAGCTGGGGGTCATTTTTCCTAACGGTTTTCCACTCTACCTCCAGGTAAATGCGAGTTCACGTCCTTTATATTCGACCTTCCCAATTACTAACCCATTAGCGTAATTAGTAGGCTATATAAGCGTATAAGCCGAACGCGTAGTAAGACGCGATGCTAAGTATTATTATTGCAGTTCCTCAGAGGCTGTCACCAAATATACAGTAGTCCCATGGCTTCTTTGGTGCTGACTGACAGCTCACAGCTGACAGCTAAAAGCTTTGAAACGTTACCAGACTAAATTATGTGTCCCTACGCCGAACCATATGATCTGCAAAAACATGTGTTTAGCAGCTGTCACTTCAGACAGTTAAAATTTAGGTATATACCTAAATGTTGACTGTCAGAAGTCAACTGGGAGCTGTCAGTCAGCACCAAAAAACCCATGGGCTACTGTAGTCAAGATATAGAGGATACAATATTTATTCCATAGGATATTTAGTTCCTTCAAAGGTTGACACCTAGTGTAGCTGAGGGAGAGAGAGAATAATATTTCCTCCATATGACCTGTAGTTCCCTCAAAGATTGTCACCTAGTGTAGAATAACTCAAGTGTATGTTACAAACAATCCTAATTGCTGATCATAGCCAAACTAATCCTAAATATTTGTCTTATAAGTTTTGTAGTCGCTGTGTGCCCCTGAGACAGCTTGGCAGCAGCATCTACGCCTCTCTATCCATGTTTAGGAACGTCCCAATGAGTCACATCGGGCCACTCCTCGACTCTTGTTTTACGGGGGGGAATATTTTATTGCCGAACCAACCGCGCTGACATCAAAAACTTGGCCTGCTCAACAGTCGCGAAACCAGAAAACACTCCACTTCCTTGGAAAGTGACGGGGGAGGGGGAGCAGACATCGACGTGAATGACAGTGGAACAGGTGTCCCGCGAAATATAACAGATGTATCAAAAGGGTGGTGTATTTTTAAAAAGATTTGAGAAATACTGCTATAGACAACAGGTCCTTAAACTGGAGGTCACAGCAAAAACTTGACAAGCGTGAGTAAATTAATTAATTACTATAGGACTACATATTAAAATTATAGTACACTATGGCCTTTCATTCTAGTCTATATATTTTAGTTTATTGCAGAAATAAACTTCATCCAGCATAATTACACGAACATAATTTTAATAATCAATAGTGTACTTAACTAAGATAATTAATAGTTTACAGTGATATCTGCATAGTTATATGAATTGGTAAATTATTAAAATGTAATTAATAATCTTAAATATAGCTCCGTGTATGCTTTTTTTTTACATTAATTATACCAATTATTTATCTTTTTCATTTGATCTAAAACTATTCAAATACCCGACACTGGAATATTTAAATAACCTCAACCCTTACTGCCCGGGGTCGCTAATAATTTGGTCTTATTAAAAGGGGTCACAAATAAAGTAAACTGGTAATAATATATAATAATATATAATAATTATTATTATTATTATTATTATTATTTAAGTAACAAACATAAAATAACGTGAGCTAAGCACAAATATTTTCTGGTACCCGCGAGTAGAAAATTGTTTCTGTTCAAACTCATAGAAAAACAGTCCTTAATTTTATTCAGTGCTAGAGAAATGGTAAAAAAATAATATAATGGATGCCTTTACGGAAGAATGAAATCCCTCTGTTATAATTAGTATTCTTAAAATATCCTAGAAACGGAACAAAGCTATACCAAAGACAAACTAGATCTATAATTAAAGAGAAAGCTAATCGCCGCGCACTGAAGAATGTTGAAGAATTATACAACAAAAAAACTTTAAGGCGGCCTTACACTAAGGCAACAAGAGGCAACATGTAGCATGCGACATGTTGACTCAAATGTTGTATGTCGGAGACCACAGCTCCTTGCCATTTCTGTAGCATGCTAAAGCATCCCGGATCAAAGTCACGAGTGAAAACCCCTTACTAATACATCAATCAGGCTCTGGAAAAATGATATCTTTGCCTTCAATGAAATTGAATATGTCTGAAGCCAAAAATGTTCTTCCATCACTCTGTTTTCCGTACCCTCCAATGTCAACAGTGACAAACTTATAATTTGCACCCACTAAACCTTGTAGAACGAAAGAAAATAATTTCTAGTAGTTCAAAAACATCGACCCAGAATTACTTGAACAAACTATAGGAATATGTTTTCCGTCCAAACATCCAATAGCATGAGGAAAGTTCCAAACTTTTTCAAAGTCAGCTGCATTATTTTTAAGTAATTCTGTAGTTGGCACTGGCATGTTCAGGGGTTGTAGTTCTTCCCACAGTAGTATATCAAATGTTTCTCTGATAATTTCTCCTACAGTTTTATCTCCCATTCGGAAGCTGAATCCCAAAGCTCGGAATGATATTCCAGTAGAAAGGTATCTGAAAAAATGCGTCAATAAATTTTGCAATGTAATGTCATCATTAATATTACACAGATGTCAGCCTATTATTTTAGTATAGTAAAAGGTCTTTTTTTTCAGAAGATGCGCTGCGTAAAAAAAATGGAAGTACTTGAGAGATAAGTTCAGTGTTGAATTTGGGAAGATTAGGCCACCACGTTCAGGTGATCCTGGAGATTCCACCTACGACCCAAAATGGCCTCACTATAAGTCACTATTGTTCTTGAAGGACGTTATGAAGCCTCAAACTCTGTCGAGTAACTTAAGAACAAAAGCTCACCCAATGAGTCAAATTATAAAGTCGATGACAATGAAGGTGACATCATTTGCGTTGAAACCCATGTTGACCAAGATGATAATAATAACAGTGATCCAGAAAATGAGCAAAAAGGAAATTAGCAACCGAGAAACATGCTAAGTGATACACATAATGTGAATCCAGGCTCTGGATGGGACGAAAATGTAAAAGACAATCGAGGGCAGAAGAGGCACGCATTCGCAATCGCAAATACAAAGAAAGCATTCTTGAGATTGAAAAGAAAAAAATGCAATTTTTGCAGGACGTTGCACATCACCCCCAAGATAATGATGACTTATTGTTTTTTCGTAGTCTCCTACCTTACGTTACCTTAGATACCTTCCCATCTGAAATTGCGTTTCAGGAACAAAATTCAAGAAGTTGTTGAGGAATTTGCTTTCTCCTCAGGCCCATCAACGTTTCAGTACCATCAAGTTCCTCAACCGTCACCCTTGCCTGCAACAAGCTATACTTCCTACGTCTCCTCATCAATGCTCGCACCATCACAGGTTGAATCACCTTCACCTAATGCTACGGCTACAGGGGCTTATGAAAACTACGAGTATTTGCAGTGAAAATTACATTTGTTGATTATATTTTAATTTTGTGACATTGTATTGGATATTTTAATGAAAATTCAGACTCACAATAATTTTATAATGGTTTCAATTTTATAATCATTGTTTGTAATAATAATAATAATAATAATAATAATAATATAATAATAATAGTAATAATAATATTTTCCTTAATATTAATATTTTTTCCTTAGTAATCACCTCAGTATGGTGTATCAGGTTGACAGAGAAATACTCATATCGTGACCCTTGTACTCGTTAACATTTTTATTATAACTCATCCACAAAAAACAATTTAATATAGAATAAAAATAAAGATTGAATAAAAATAAAATCTATTATCTTAAGGTTAGTGCAAGTCGTTCTTCTGGAATAATTCTATGCTGATGAAAATTACACCATTGTTTGACAGTCTATGTTTAATTTTCTCTAAAATATAGTAAAAGGTTTCAATCTTCATTCTAAAATACTGATAAAACTTTTCACCATCTGCCTTTAATTGCGGAAAAAGGTGATGGTATTCACCATACGTTCCTCTTAACGTATTAATTTCATGGACACCATTTCTTTCTCGTTCCAATTTTATGCAGAAGCAATGAGCAGACACATTGCTTCTTCACTGCTCATTTCCATGATTGTGACTGAATGATTATTTAAACAATACAGTTTCGGCGCCGAATATCTGCCTCTACTATGCGGCCCTCACCTGCGCCGACAACCTGCGCCAGTTTTAGGAATCTGACTATATTCCATTCACGATAGGTTTTTACCTGGATGACAGTTCGAAAATCATATGTTTAGGTTTTGGGTTGCCAACACTTGTAAAAGATCACTGTTTTGTTATAAATATAAAGATCTTTAATTACCTGTTATATATTACCTTTAAAATAACGTAAACTTAAGTTTTCTCATACTATTTCATTTTTTAAATAATTTCTTTTTATCCAACTCGAAACAATATTTTAAATATAATTAAAAGTACTTACTTTTCGTTTTGGAACGTTACTGATTTTGTGTAATACATGTGCACACATCAATATCTTTTAATACAGGCATCGTATTTACTTGGAAAAGAGAAAATTGTTGTCATCTTTTTAAATACAATAAATGATTTTATGATTATTTTATCGTATTTTGAATAAAATATTTTCATCAACTGCGTGTCTGCATCATTGTAAAAAACTTGTTTACCGTCATGTCCAACCATATGGTTTGGATTCGTCAATGGCCATTTTGAAGCTATGTTCGTTAGAAGTTTTTGTGAAAGTGGTGTTAATATTTTTTTAAGGGGAATAATACTATAAATAAACTTTGTGTCCGACCTCAAATAAATATATAAATAATATTGGCCTAAATTACTGTGATTAACTATCACATTAATATATTACCATCTGTTTTCATTACAGTCATCCAAAGTGATATATGTCAGCTGTTGGCGTAGTGATATATTAGGGATTACTTCTAGTAACATTTCGAGCTGTCATCCAGGTAAACTTAGCTCGTGAATGCTTTATACCTGCCGCCCCTCTACGCGTATCCTAAGGCGCTATTCTCGCAATATACCAGACTGCTGATGAGATGTGGCTACCGTAGTTCAATCTCGTTAGATGTATTGAAGGTTTTTTCTTCAATGGTTTCCCACTCTTTCTCTGTCTTTCTTTCCACATAAATGCGGAAACACTTCCTCTAAAGTCAACCTTCTTCATCCTTAACCCATAAGCGCATAGCCCGAATTGATAGTCCAGACGCGGTGCTGAGAAAAAAGTAACTAAATGGTTGTTGCACCCAAGTGTCCAATTATCCAAGAAAATAGGGTGTGTGCGTGTCCGGAACTCGTATCATTAGGTTTCATAGGTTAGTTACCTCTGAAACGCTTGGCAGGGGAACTGATAAAATCTAAAGGGGAAAAAAAATCCCAACTTACTCTTTTACAAACCTACATGCCAACTTGACCTTTAACCTCCCTCCCCCTAAGCAATCAGCTAACAGAGATCACGTAAACGACAGCACACAAAACATCAAAAGTCGTTTTATACAATCAGTTAGTTCAGAAAGACCACGTTGAATACCAATAATAATGTCACCAAGAGATTAGGATTACTGCCCCTCAAACAACTTCAGTTGCCAAACAGAATTAAAATGGTTAACAGATTAAAAGTTAGTTTGCAAGTCTTATGTTGATACAATCAGTTTAGAAAGACCACGTTAAATACCAATAATAATGTCAACAAAAGATTACTGCCCCTCGAACAATTGCAGTTGCCAAACAACGTCAAAGTGGTTTACAGATGTTAATCCCGAGTAAACAAACTCAAGCCGGTCGGTGGAAGCGCGCGGCTTGTTATCTAGATTGTATTGAGCGCTTGCGAGGCTGTTGACACGGTCCATTTCGGTCGCAACGCAGGGTGTATCGCCGAGCGAAACTATAGGATCAACATGATGAGAAAACACACCACCTACCCCCAACACTCCCGCCCGATACCTGCTCTGACGGGAGCAGCGAATGAAGCGAGGAAATTGCCTGCTTCGCACGCTCAGGTAGTTTTCGTTGATGGAGTGGTTGATTCACTGGCCAGTCGGGTGATTCCGTCACTACATTTCATGAAGGGTATAGCTACAGTTAAATTTTCATAGTAAGGGTCCTATCTGACATATTGATAAAATACTAGATATACTTAAACGTATTCATACATCACGTGGTGTGATCTGCAGCTGTCACTTTTTATAGTTATTACCAAAAGCTATCAAATGATACCCATAAAACAGTAAAATGTTATCAATTTCGTTCGCAAAAAAGTTCGTATTTCCTAAAAGGCTCTTCCTATACATACACATTTGTTTGCGGTAAAAAATTATATAAATTATTATTTTACTTGTATTGATGCTATCAAAAGTTACATATGCAGAACAAAAGTCTTGATGTATACAATAGCCCCATGGCTTTTTTGGTGCTGACTGACAGCTCACAGCTGACTTCTGATAGTCAACATTTAGGTATATACCTAAATTTTAACTGTCAGAAGTGACAGCTGCTAAACACATGTTTTTGCAGATCATATGGTTCGGCGCAGGGATACATAATTTGGTCTGGTAACTTTTCAAAGCCGTCAGCTGTCAGCTGTGAGCTGTCATTCAGCACCAAAGAAGCCATGGAGCTAATGTATATGTATAAAATGGCAGTGTCGTGTCATGTAGTGTTGCCAGCTTAGGTAAAGCTCTTTAAAACGCAGGCTTACATGTGATATTTCGCTCCCCCCCCCCCCCCCCCCCATAGCAGTCCCCATTTGACTAATCATGCATAAGTTTTGCTCTACTACCTCTAATAGGTATGTATGTTCGTTGGTACCTGACCAGTGACAATTTCACAGGCACAGTTTCAATTAACTCTGCTTACTCTGGAAAACGCTCCATGCAAAAACACTGGTAAATAATATATATATATTTTTAATTTATCACCGTGTCTTACTACCCGTTCGGGTTATACGCTTAAGTACTAACTACGCTAATGGATTAGGAATTGGGAGGGTTGAATTGAGAGGAAGTGAACCCGCATTTACGTGGAGGGAGAGTGGAAAACCATTTAGGAAAAACCACCCTCAGTTAACCCTACCGAGATTCGAACCTCGATCTCTTCGTCCTTGGCAGTCAAGCTCAACACGACTAGCGCGTTAGCTAACTACGCCACCGAGGCGGGTTCACTGGTATATAGTTTTAGTGACTTTTATAAATGTCAGGTCCCTCTCACAATAAACCTGACTGCCGATGTAAGGAAGATCGGGGTTCGATTCCTGGTTAAGTGGACTGAGGGTGGTTTTCCCAAAATTGTTTTGTACTCTCCCTAAAAATAAAATGGGTGCATTTCTTCTAAATTCAACCTTTCTTTACTCTAATTCCCTAGCGTAATTAGTGCATATGCGTGTAACCTTATCATGTAATAATTAAAAAAACAAGCAGAGAAAACTAACTATAGACAGTTTGTTTCATGAAGAACCACCTGTAAGGTTTTTTTAACCCTCCTAGAATCCTATAAATAGGACATCCACGTCAGGAAAGGTGATATCCGACAGCTAAGAAAAATTACCACAGTAATATATCTGCACGACCCTAATTATTGTTGATTTGTTGTTATTTTTGACAGCCAAAATATCCACACAAACAAACGATATGTTTTTAATTATTAACCATTTGAATACTTTTTTTGTGGAAGCGGCGTTTGTGGTTCACTTAAAAAATACTTTTCAAACGAGAGCTTCTAAAATGCGGCGTGTTCTTTAAAAATTATGATGGTGAACCAGCCGAAGTAAGGGCGGTTGATGACGTCAAACCAACCGTCTTGTGGTCGTGTTCTTGCGCTGTTAACAAAATACGAAAGTTTTATTTTGAAACTAATATTTTGTACGGCTTTCTCTCTCTTTCTCTAATTTATAAAACCATTTAATCATTTTGGTGGCCAGTTATAACAAGATACAAGAGTGACTGTACTCCTTTAAATCTATCATTTCATGCACTGTAATATTTTTTTTTGTCACAACCATAAAGCCAAAAACATAATGCTTACTCTATGGTATTAGGAACTTAAAAAGCCTATTGACGTACTTAAGCTAGTTCTATTCAGTCCACTTCTTTACATCTTAACTTTTTCAAGTCCATTTTGATGCTATCCTCCCATCTGCTTTTAGGTCTTCCTAATGGGTTTACCAGTCAGTACCCTGAACACGGTTCTAGATTCTCTCATTCGTGCTGCATGTCCTGCCCACTTTAATCTACGAGACTTGATTATATAATGGTTTGCATTAATATATGTTGTTCTTTCAATAAGTTACGAAAACGCCAATTATACAGCAATCCTTAGGGAAGTATTATTAGACTGGTATTATTACACTTTTTGTTGATATATAGTATTAGTAAGCCATTAACAATTATTTCCGAATAGTTTGACATTAGTCGCTCTCAGCCAATGTTTGCAATAAAGAACCTTCTGCTAACTTTCAGATACCACCTCTACTACGGCGGTTACCCTATAGGCCTATACTATGATTATGGTAGGGAAAAAAACTCCCAAAAGGTTCTTTGTTAGAAAATCGGTCTATAGAGACCTCACTGAAATAACAACCTTGTCAGTTATTCAGGCATGAAGAATGGCAGGGTTGGCTAAGCACCTAGTTCGAATGGCGTGCTCAGCTATACCCTGATCATAATGAATCAGTTCCTATCTCAGCCGGGTCATCATGATTGAGTTCTAATCTCATCCAGGTCATCATGATTCAGTTATAATCTCATCCAGGTCATCATGATTTAGTTCTAATATTAGCCAGGTTATCATCATTCAGTTCTCATCTCAGCCGGGTCTTAATGAATCAGTTCCTATCTCAGTCGGGCCATCATGATTTAGTTCTAATCTCATCCAGGTCATCGTGATTTAGTTCTAATTTCATCCAGGTCATCATGATTCAGTTTTAATATCAGCCTGGTCAGTGAAGGGTGGGGGTTAGTTCAATTGTGGTTTTACCCGCATCGGTGGTCGCATTGTCTGAAGCTAGACCCGCCCTATGGCATATCGCATCGGTCAGGAAAAGATACCCGATTCGGGATTTTTCCTCATTTTCGTAGACGTTGATGTATAAATTAGATGATTCGACGCGATACGGACACGTGTGCGCCAGCCCAGTAGAGTAGACTGCCGATAACAAGAGTTTTTTTATTTAAGTTTGAGTCCCGGTTGAGTGTATGGAGTTTTTCCCCTTAAATGGTGTCCCACTCTCCCTCCACGCAAATGTGAGTAGATTAATTTTAAATTATACCTTCCTCGTCCCTTCCCCGTTAGTGTAAATATAAGGATAGCCCAAACGGGCAGTAAGACACGTGACCCCCTTCTGAGATGTTACAAAGCTTGTTTAGAAGGTGTTGCCAGGTTCCACTTTATGGGCGCGGACTCATCTGGTTGCCAAAAGAAGTATTTACACAGCTGGTGACTCACACAGATAACACTTCACGTGAGATGCTCAACTTGATTATCTTTATAGAGCGAACGTGACAATTACATTGTTTAATTAATTTGTTGGGGAGTATTGTAGAGGAAAGTTGAAGGAAAATAAGAGAAATAAGTGAGAGAGGAAGGCGAGCACAGGCATTTTTCAGATGTGTGAAAAGCCTGATGTGGAGCAGGGATATATATACCAGACAAGTGCAAGAGAGTGATTGATATACAATGCCTATATTTGCGCACGCTGCAGGTACATGGGTAATGAAGGAACAAGATAAAAGAAAAATGCTGGCGAGTGAAATGAGGTTTCTGAGAACCAGGATCGGTTTGACCAAATTTGACATAATGAGAAATGAAAGAGTAAGAAGAATAGTAAAGGAAGAGCCAGTTCAGGACAGGATAGAGAAGGCACGACTAAGGAGGTGTGACCATGTGAGAAGAATGGAGAGGGTAAGGATGCCAAGGAGGATGTTGGGTATGGAGGTGGGGGATAGGAGGCTGAGATGAAGACCAAGGGACGGACGGCTGGAGGGACTAAGGAGGAGTGTGGAGGAGAGAGAGGTGGTGGGAGGAAAGGAGGTGGTGGGAGGAAAGGAGGCGGTGGGAGGAAAGGAGGCGGTGGAGAGGTTTATGTTCTAAACAGACCTAACTAGTGGCTGGAAGTTGTTCATGATGATTAATTAGTTCGTTTGAAGTCCCTTGTAAAATATAACCTCTAAATTAAAAGATAAGGATGAGTAAGTTTGTTTGAATAGTACCCGCATTACCGTGCGAGATGGACGGGAAAACTAGTGCTATAAATCGCGATTATAAAACCCTTCCTGCAGTGTACTCGACCAGGAATGAATCTGGACCTATCTATTTCAAGTCCATTCTCTAATGTTATCTTCCTAACTGCGTCTAGGTCTTCCCTTAAAGGTGCGTATTCACTTGAGCATTCGTTCATTCGTGTTCGGTTCGTTCGGAGTAAAATGCTCAAGTGAATACCTGTCCGAGAACACGCGCCGAACGGAATCGAACGAGCCTAAGGCTATCGAACAACTGTCGGTTTTTTGGGAATGCTCAAAGGAAGTCAGTTGTTCGACTGTGTTCAATAGATACGTGTTTTCACACCTGTTCGGACCGTTCGGAGTGTTTGCTGCAAATGCGTCCCCAGTTGCTAAAAAACGTAACGTTAGTGACAAACGATCCATCACTGGTATTGCTTTACGGAACTTTGTGTCCTTCGCAATTTTAAGGCCGACAAGGTTAACCAAAATCTCAAAGTCTTGAGATTACATTCAGGTGAAATTTCGGAAATGTCCTTCGTCCAATCCCCTTAAAAGTTCTGTATTTTGCCAGCTACAATACAGCCGTCTTATCCACATTTTCCTTTCATTCTTTTTATTCTTTTTAGTCAATGCACACAGCACAAAGTAAGAAATTGTTGCCACTATCAAATCCATTTTGAGACTGACCTCCCTCCAGTGCTTGTCCTGTTCGTGGTAAAATTGGCGGGAACAAGTCTAGAACCAGAAAACGGTTCGAATGCTAGGAGTATTCGGACGTATTATTTGTCCGAGCTCATTCGGGGTGTTCGGCTTGTTCTGTTCATTAGAAGTAATATGATCAAGTGAATACGCACCTTTAGGTTTCCCAGTCAATATCTTGAACGCAGTTTTAGATTCTTCCATTCTCACTGCATGTCCTTATACCGTAACCTGAGAGATTTGATTACCCTAAAAATGTCTGGCGATGAGCGCAATGAATATAACTTATCATTATGTAATCTCCTACACTCTCCATAATCTTCATCCTATCTTGGACCAAATATATTCCCATGGGCCTACGTTTGTTTTCGATCACCCTATGTTCCAGTAATGTTGGGTAAAATTATTTTATTTTAAACTTATTTTAATGTTTGTATTCTCAAATACAATGTGAGTCTTTGGTTACAAGTTGTATATAATCACATCTTGGCAGACAAAATAAAATCAGGAAGACCATGTAACGAGTTGACAAAGAGATAAGAACGACGAAATACCTGAAGAGGACGCCGAACTTCGAACCCAAACACGGATTTTATTTACGAGCTTTCACGGGCAGTGACCTTGAACGAACGACACGCAAGTTATCACTAATTAACTTGGCAGACCTCGCTCCTGACAGGATATGTTACCGTATAAGTTACAATGAGGAAGAAGGAAGAAAACTGGTGTACTCGGAGGAGAAGAGGTGGGGAGAGGGGGACAAATAGGGCAATCACCCTACCTCAGCCCCAAGACAAAGTTAGTTTTCAAAAATTTGTCAGAAAAGGACCATAGCAAATGGCTTCTAGGGACATCCTATTTTCAAACATTTTCTGGGAGATGACCATTCCAAATAGTTTTTAAAAGCATCCAAATTTTAAAAATTTGCAGATTAGGATCATACCAAATGGCTTCTAGGGGCATGAAATGTTCAAAAAATTTCAGGGGGAAGATTAATTTGAGCTTTTAGAGAAACTTAATTTTAAAAATATTTCTGACACCTTAGCTCAGTCGGTAGCAAACGTATGCTTATGAGCTTGAGGTCCCGGGTTCGATTCTTAGATGAGCCGATAAATGTATCGTTTGTGAAATTGGGGGGTTTTCCCTTTTCAGAATGATGAATTGGTGGGCGAGGGACTGAATGTCGTTCGTGTCTGTTCTATAGTTAAGTTCGTATGTAGGTCATGTATTAATATTATAAATTAGTTTATAAAGGGAACGTTAAATACCCTAAAACAAAAAGTAAATGCCAACTAATCATATTTTTAGTATAAGCTTTAAAAATTATAGTTATCCAGAAGATGTTTCTTGAAACAAAAGATTTGTTTATAATTATCTTGAACTTTCTAAACACAGGGTTGTATAGTATGATTTTGGTAGGAAGAACAGTAGTAGTTACTAAAGTTACTAAAACAATTTTAATATATTCATACGTCAAGCCATGTGATATGCAGCTGTCACGTTTGATATATATTATCAATACTTACAAAATTAAACAAATAATAAATTAACATGTTATCAATGTTGGCCGCAAAGAAAATATGTTTGAATTTCTTCTATTGTTCTTCCAACAAAAATCAGAGTATATTAACACATTCCTTACAAACTAACTTTTGTAAAGAGTCAGCAGCCATAACCATTCGTGTACGTCCAACAACTTGGCTCAGTCTGCCTATTGGCATAAGGGTCCCGGGTTTGATTCCTGGAATCGCCGTAAAAATTATCATTGATAAAATTGGTGCTTCCTCTATCACAAGGTTGAATTAACAGCCGGAGGCTAGTTGTTTTGTCTGTTCTGAAATTAAGTTAGTCTGTAAGTCATGTGATTTAATAAATCTGGTCATATAGTGCGCACGCTTAATATCCTAGAATAGATGAATAAATAAACATTCATCCACGGGAACTCTAGGTCGAATACCTACAAGTAAAAAATCTTTAGTTTAATAATGATTATTATCTTTATTGGCATTTGTTTCTAAGAAACATAGTTTTAATTTAATTTTGAAAATTAATTTATTATTGGGCTAATCAAGAAACCATGGATTTTATTTCATTTTAAAATCGATTTATTATTAGGCTAGTTAAGAAATCATGGATTTCATTTAATTTTAAAATTAATTTATTATTAGGCTAATCAAGAAACAATGGATTTATTTAATTTTAAAATTAATTTATTATTAAGCTAATCAAGAAACAATGGATTTAATTTAATTTTAAAATTAATTTATTATAGGCTAATCAAGAAACCATGGATTTTATTTCATTTTAAAATCGATTTATTATTAGGCTAGTTAAGAAACCATGGATTTCATTTAATTTTAAAATTAATTTATTATTAGGCTAATCAAAAACCATGGATTTTATTTAATTTTAAAATTAAATTATTATTACTCAACAAACGCAAATAAAACGTAATTATCAGAAATAACTATTGTGTCTTGTTAAACACAATGATTAGACATACGATCTTGTTTTTTGAATTTCAAGTCTATATAAAAAGAGACAACTAATAACCAAATTTGTTTGAGATTTATAAATGTAAATCTGCCACTTATTTATTAGGAATAAAAAGAGTACATGAATTAAATACAACATGTCCGGTTTTCGCATATTTACACTAATGGTTCGGAACGAGGAAGAAATTTAGAGAAAACTGGAATTATTTAGGAGGCGGTTGAGAGAGGGGAACACCATCAATACACCGGACAGGAACTCCACCCGTCGCCGGGAATCCAGACAAGAACAATTTATGTTTAGTCCACGTGTCCACTGATGCGAATTTAAAGATCGGGAAAGCACATAGATCTGAACTGCTTATTACGCTGGGTTTGGATTAATCACTTTTTTCCCTCACCAGCTGCAAGCTAAAGGGACTTATTAATAAAATCGATAAAGGTCCCACACATGATGCTATTCACCTTTTTATCCGCAAGGGTAGAAGCTGTTGATACACCTGATTTTACTTCGAGAGATAGGATTTTGATCCGCACTAGCCTTTACTCTCTTCTTTCTTTTTTTTTTTTTTTGTGGTCTAATACAAGCACGTAGTTCCATAAAATTCACTTTTTCTGAATTGTTAAATCAGATAATATAATTGCAGACCTACTTGCCCCGAGCCAGATATCGCATCGTAGAGTTCGAAAAGAAAAAAAGCCCCTTTTAATTTCCATTGCCAATTTGCGGCTCCTAATAATATTCTAATGCCGTCTGGCGGAATGAAAGTTTGCATCAAACTGCCCAAGAAAGCTCATTAAAACTTCCCCGAGCGGTTTTATGGGCTCCTCCAGCCACTTTATAAGACACCGACAAAAAGGACCTCCTCACCCTGCGGAAAAAAAAATACGCTCGAATTCTCTCAAGTTATCTTTTCAACGGGATTCTTTTTACGAGTGTGTCAAGAGGAACCAAGTTGTTTAATGAGCTAGCCTTAGCATCGAATGGTAGTCGGATCATGATAAGAACAGGGTTGCCATTTTTTTTAAGAACACCCAAAACTTTTTAGATGAAATGTGATTTTTTTTCTGGGCAATTATTTTATTAAATAATATTTTTTTAGCTCTACTACACATAATAATTCAATTTTACACATATAAGTAGGTATACAAGACTATAAAAAATTATGGATACTCCTATTTATGTGTATTCTAAATTTTACCCTCCAATTTCGAACAGAATTTTTTTAGCAGTATTAATCCATATGGTTATGCAAAATATATTCCAACAGAAGGATTTTTACAGATACAAAAGTGAGGGAGTACATGAGGTAGTAGAGAAAGCAAGCCTGAGAGGGTATGGGAATATAATGAAGATGGAGAAGGAGAGAATACTAAAAAAAAATGTTAGAAATGAAGTATGTAGGAAAAGGACCACAAGGAAAGCCAAGAAAGAGATGGAGGGCGTAGATAACAGAAAGTTTGCAAGTGAGTAGAGAAGAATGGAAGAAATTAAAGGAGGAAGAATGGTAGAAGGATAGAGGAAAATTGAGCCATTTTACTAGACTGACCCGGCCACACGCTGGAACCAGAGGATGATGAGAAAAATGTTCAGGTCTTTACGAGGAATTTTAACACCTTTTTAATGTCCATGACTTTTCTAGAAACTTTAAGAATCTCTAAATTCTCCGTATGGGTGAAAATCCTTTAGGAAAAATAGTTAATATTATAATACAAATCAAGGTAGAAACATAAACGTTGACAAAAGGTTATCAAATGTATTTAATAGCTATCAAAAATTATTGACAGTTGCATAAATATTTACTTGACGTTTGAATACATGAAAATAGTTCAAGTAATAATATGAACTTTCAAAATAGGCCTCTAGTAGTTCCTTCCTATGGTGAACATACTATACTAGATTATTATTATTATTATTATTATTATTATTATTATTATTATTATTATTATTTTATTATTATTATCACCACGTCTTACTACCCGTTGGGGTTATACGCACTTACACTAATGTGTAATCGTAGGGTGATTGTGAGATGAAATGAAGGACCTACAGTTTAACGTGGAATCCGAACCACGGTGGAGGCCTGGCATTCCACACATTCACAAGATGTCTTGTCAGAGGTGAAGGAAGGGTTTGGCAGTCAGATAAATCTGTGCCGGGACCGAGGATTGAAGCCCGGCCGCCAGCATAGAAGTCTGACACCTTACCCCTAGACCACCAGGTCACCCTATACTAGATTAATTAATAACTTGCCGCAAGTGAATAGACACAACAATCAGACGTTATCGGAAACAATAAAACTCCTACAAGATGGCTACTGCTATCCCCCTTTTTACTCGGTGTGGTTGTTATTTTATAGCTTAAAATAACTATTTTATTTTAGCACCACATCTTACTATCTGTTCAGGTTGTACGAATATATAATAATTACTCTAATAGAGTCAGGGATGAGGAAGGTTTGCATTCAAAAAAACGTACCCACATTTACGTGGAAAACCATTTTAGGAAAAAATTACTCTCAGTACACCCGACCGGGATACGAGCCTCAATCTCCCTGCCATCGGCAGTCTAGTCTACTGAGAGAGCAACGCATTATACCACGCGGCCACCGAAACGGGTGACAGTATTTAATGTTCTGAAATGCAGCCCCTTCTGTGTTTTCAGCCTGTGTGAGTTATATATATATATATATATATATATATATATATATATAATATATATATATATATATATATATATAAAATACATTCATAATAAATGTTTGAAAGTGAAAGTAAAACTTGTGCCATAATTTCTTTTTTCCAACAAGTTCTATGATTTTCGCCCATTCAGGTACAGGATGGAATGTTCTAATAAATACCGGCTGGTTCTGGCAGTGCCAGCCTCTCCGGGAGAAAGCTAAGATACAACTATCTCCCCCCCCCTCCCCCTCCTCAATCCCATGCTTTACGTGACACCAGACAACTTGGTATGCGACACCTTTCACGTCCCTCCATGTGATTTAGATAAATAAGCTCATATTAGTAACTCTAAGTTGGCTTAAGAAATTAATTGGAAGACTTTACGACGGAATAAAATCAGGTAGTTTTGAATGTACTATCTTCTGCTTCAACTCTTTTTTCAGCCCATAATGCTCAAATATTCGACCACATAGGTATAATAAAATAGTCGGTAACTTATCTGGGATTACCGAGGGCTTGTGATATCTTTTTTTTAAATTTGAAACCCAAGTTCGAGGAACAAGATTTCCTCCTCAAATATCACAACAAGTAGGGCCTATATATGTATTGGTTGTCATACACTTTTGGTGGGTGGGATTGCGGAGGGGGATTTCTACAAACATATTAATTAGCCTAGGGTGGCCTCAACCCTTAATCAGGCCTTGCGCGGTAGGCCTACACTAGAAAGTAATTTCTTCTATTAAAGTATAGTTAATTGAAGGATCTGAAAATTATCAACCAGGAATTGTATCCAAATCCTAATTTTTATTACATGTTGATTGTTATATAAAAGTTGGGTTACGATTGCGGAGTTTGTTTCAAACAAATAATTCAGCCTTTATGAATACTGAAAATTAACAACTCAAATCATATTCATTTCTGATTTTTATTGCGTGTTGGTTAAGCAACCGCAGTACTGTAGAAAAGAAACCAACATGTAAGTTAATAAAAATCGCGGATTGTTACAGTTCCTATTTAATACTTTAGAGTAGGCTCTAGTTTATTGTAAAAGAAAATCACGAAACTGTGAAATTAGCACATTTTTAAAGAAAGTTTATCGCGAATTGTCGTAGTTCTTAGATCCCGGACAAATTCTAAGAAGCTGTGAAAAGAAAATTAATTGTAAAAAAAATGAATTTCAACTTTTTATTTATTTTCCCACAAATCCATATAATTATTAATTAGATTTGTAGGGAGGGAGAGCAAGGGGAGGGGGCGCACATTTCGGGCCACAAGTTTTTTTTTATTGGGGCGCAAGAACTGTTGAGTGAAGAAAAATTGTAGTTAATATTATACTATAAGATAAAATTGGTTTCCCAAAGTAGAAACGAAACCTTAAATAATAATATTAAAAGGCATTAGGATTCTTATTTCAATGTAAAACTACTTGAATTTCTAATGTAAAGACAAATTAGTCATTTACAATATTTTCATTTGATAATTTGAAATGAAAACGATTCAGTGTTAAATGTAAGTGTCACATAATTATCTCATGTGTGTCAATATAAATACAACAACCTACTAAACGGTGGGTTTTCTAATACATTTATTAATTTATTACGTGATATAATTTACCTTTAATTATTATTAGTTTATTTCAAGTATGCATAGTTATTAATTAATAATATACTCAACATTACATTGAAACATGTAATAACACTTTTAATATATGTAAGGCCTATGTATGTATTGGTTGTCATCTACTTTTAGCATCACTCTATGGTTGGGTTTGGTGGGTGGGATTGCAGAGGGGGGTTTCTACAAACATATTAATTAGCCTAGGGCGGCAACAACCTTTAATCAGGCCTTACCTACTTCTAATGAAGTAATTTTTTTTTTATTTTGACTAAAATTGTATTCAAAATCCGAAACTCTTGTTCGCGCGTTGGTCTGTCGCGCCCAGTAAATGAAAGAATAGAAGTGTTCTCCCTTCGTAGCAGGATGTAGATGATTAACACAACACAAACACACTCCTACTTCGTGGGTGGTAAATGATTTTACCTGCTCTAACTGCCTAGAGCAGAGGACTACAGGAGAAGGTAGAAACGATGTTCAACTAGAATAGGCTGGAGAGTGCATGAGGGGAGGGGGGGGTCATTCTAATCGACCCCACGGGGTTTTGGGGGGAATGGAAGATAACTTCCGAAGACAATATCAGGTATTTTACTTGGTCAATTGAAGAGGAAAAGGGGGAATGTCACATTACACACATTTTAAAGGACAATTTCAAACCCTGTAAGGACCCTAGCAAATACATTTTTTTTAATTAATCTAATTATGACAGACTTTTCTTAGCCTAAATCCAAAGTGTATTAGAAAGGTCTCGTGATTGTCAAACATATGGAAGCAATAACTCAATTTGAGTTAAAAATTGAACTATCCCCCTTTTCACTTGTGCCCTTCAATTGTTTTAAGCCTGTCTAACCAAGTCGTGGACAATTGGATACCCTATTTAAATTTAACATTCAAAACTGCAGGAGGCAGTTGGCCACCTTCAAGTCAGGTAAGTCATGCTGGAGTCCGACAATTATTAGAACCTAACACTGAATAAAAAAATGTAGTCATTTATAATACTTTCAAAATTAGTATTAGTACATTAACTATCCATCAGTGAAAAGCTAGCCAACTTAACCTATACTAAAAGTTCGTACTTCCCTTCCTTCTCTTTGTAATGACAAAACGAGAAGTTATTTGCCTTCCCCCCCCCCCCTCCCACCCAGTAAAATTGTATCATCAGTGGGTCAATTAAACAGTTATCCATGGTTGATTATGTGCCCGAATTGAAGGTAGTAATGTTCCTTAATTGAAGGTATCCAATGATCCACCACTCGCAACATATATAATTGGCTTGAAGGTAGCCAGTTGTCCGTTCCTTGTACATGTGCCTAAATTGAAGGTATCCAATGATCCACCACTCGCAACATATATGATTGGCTTGAAGGTAGCCAGTTGTCCGTTCCTTGTACATGTGCCTAAATTGAAGGTATCCAATGATCCACCACTCGCAACATATATAATTGGCTTGAAGGTAGCCAATTGTCCATTCCTTGTACATGTGTCTAAATTGAAGGTATCCAATGATCCACCACTCGCAACATATATAATTGGCTTGAAGGTAGCCAGTTGTCCGTTCCTTGTACATGTGCCTAAATTGAAGGTATCCAATGATCCACCACTCGCAACATATATAATTGGCTTGAAGGTAGCCAATTGTCCATTCCTTGTACATGTGTCTAAATTGAAGGTATCCAATGATCCACCACTCGCAACATATATAATTGGCTTGAAGGTAGCCAGTTGTCCGTTCCTTGTACATGTGCCTAAATTGAAGGTATCCAATGATCCACCACTCGCAACATATATAATTGGCTTGAAGGTAGCCAGTTGTCCGTTCCTTGTACATGTGCCTAAATTGAAGGTATCCAATGATCCACCACTCGCAACATATATGATTGGCTTGAAGGTAGCCAGTTGTCCGTTCCTTGTACATGTGCCTAAATTGAAGGTATCCAATGATCCACCACTCGCAACATATATGATTGGCTTGAAGGTAGCCAGTTGTCCGTTCCTTGTACATGTGCCTAAATTGAAGGTATCCAATGATCCACCACTCGCAACATATATAATTGGCTTGAAGGTAGCCAATTGTCCATTCCTTGTACATGTGTCTAAATTGAAGGTATCCAATGATCCACCACTCGCAACATATATAATTGGCTTGAAGGTAGCCAATTGTCCGTTCCTTGTACATGTGCCTGAATTGAAGGTATCCAATGATCCACCACTCGCAACATATATGATTGGCTTGAAGGTAGCCAGTTGTCCGTTCCTTGTACATGTGCCTAAATTGAAGGTATCCAATGATCCACCACTCGCAACATATATAATTGGCTTGAAGGTAGCTAATTGTCCGTTCCTTGTACATGTGCCTAAATTGAAGGTATCCAATGATCCACCACTCGCAACATATATAATTGGCTTGAAGGTAGCCAATTGTCCGTTCCTTGTACATGTGCCTAAATTGAAGATAGCCAATGATCCACCACTCGCAACATATATAATTGGCTTGAAGGTAGCCAATTGTCCGTTCCTTGTACATGTGCCTGAATTGAAGGTATCCAATGATCCACCACTCGCAACATATATGATTGGCTTGAAGGTAGCCAGTTGTCCGTTCCTTGTACATGTGCCTAAATTGAAGGTATCCAATGATCCACCACTCGCAACATATATAATTGGCTTGAAGGTAGCTAATTGTCCGTTCCTTGTACATGTGCCTAAATTGAAGGTAGCCAATGATCCTATATTTGCAACATATCTGACTTGAAGGTAGCCAAATGTTCGTTCCCCATCTAACATTAAGGAATTTGCTGAAAATAAATTTAGGCAATTGCTTCAGTATTCGCGTGGAGGGATGATTGATAACCACATTGCGGAAAGTGACTCCATAGTCCAGTTGATCGAGTCTGGCCCATCTTGTCTCTCTCTGGTAGGTTGCTGGTCCAAACTGGAACCATTCTTCTCATCCTGTATTTTAAGATTATTCAGTTTATGATAATGATTCAGTGATAGCCACTGGGACAAATTCGTACTGAATAATATAACTGGTTCACGTGTGTATGTATACATTAATACGGGCAACCCGGCGTATATTCCCACGGTCGGGTCTGACGAGATGCGATTGGTTGTTAACGAGGTACAATGCTACATTAAGTCTCATATGACAAAATTATTACAATCACAAGGTTGTTTTTACGGTAATACAAATGAAGAAAGAGAGAGTTTTGGAAAGTAAGGTCTGTTTATTTCTATTGTAAAATATTAATAACGAGTCTTCCCCAAAACAGAAACAACAAACGATGGAGAAGAAAACAAACAGCGCTTTAAAAAACAACAACTTGAAAGTCCTCATGCATTTGTTTTAATGAGAGACTTGGCCACAAATTAATTAAGCATGTTGTCTTCTTTCCTTCATCATCTGTTCCACGAATATAATGTCTCGTGAGAATTCTACGAACAAAATGTTCAAGTCGTATCGTCCGCTCGCCGTTTCCTGAATAATTTTCCGTTGCAATTATCCTAAAAACTTAAAAACTCAGCCAAGCGGGTTAGCGTGCGTGACTTTTTCGAGTCAGGAAGCACAGAGTTCGACTCCCAGGGAATCTGCCCCGGATTTCACCTTTGTTCTGTAAGATTACCACTGTAATCATTCTAAGTTTTGACTCAAGAGTTTTATTTTTTTCATTATTCGCTCTTTTCACGCACAATTGGACTAAAAAGTGTTATTTATTTAAATTACAGAAATATTCAGTAAAAAAAAAAAAATAAACCATTAAGGCTACTTTCTTTTTTTACCCGCGGACTATTCACATATTTAGGCCTACACTAGTGGGGTAAGGATTAGAAGGTAAGGAAGTATCAACGAATTTGCGGGGAGAATATGTAAAACCATTTATAGTAAAAATAATCTCACTACCCTTGACCGGGATTCGAAAGCTATCCTCCCCATTAACGGCAAACCAAACAAGAGGAGACTGGTGCCTTTGTCCACCATTGCGAGTAAATAATAACAATCTCAACGTTACTTATACGTGCATATAAATATTAATTTCGTCTCCAATACACATGGAAACGAGTCTATAAAAATTACCTATTTATGACGGCTAAGGTGAATACCATTCTAGGCCTCTATAAACCGCCGGTATACAATTTAATTGCAAACAACACAACCTACACGATTTAACATAATGTAGTATATTGCCGGATAGCCCACTAAATTAATGTCACTTTTATCTAGACTTATATGACGGTGACAGGAAGGCCAAGGTTCAAATCCCGACCGAGTATTGTTAAGTTATATATCTTAAGTCAACAACCCCAAGGTTGGTTTGATGTGATTTCTATCCATCCGGAGCTGGGCATACACCCAGCCCTTCAGCTGGTTAGTGCAGCCCACACCATCTGGTATAAATCCCGTGTACTAGGAAAGTTCAGGAAGTGTGGTGCTTCACCGATGCCTTCCACACTGAATTTCTATGAGCGAGCGCGAAAGGTCCTCACAATTTCACCGGAAAAGGTATTCTAACATACCTTCCAGGGTTCTTTAACATGCCACAATCGAAATGAGACTGACTGACGGCTTTACTTACCATCCAAAGGAAGTTATGCTACGTATTTTTATCGCACAAGAATAATGCGTCGTGGTTGGGTTCATGGGTGACAAAGGTTCATGAGGCGAGCACTTTACTCCAAGACCACCGAAGTCAATATAATAAATATATATATATTTACTTTTACATCCATTACTTTATCCACTTTGTGGTCTGGGTCAGTTTTTTTTTTATTCAAGCAATATATTTCTCCACTACCGGCTGGCTAGGCCTGCCGTAGCTTCATATATCTTATAGCCCATCTTAATATTAGGACAGACTGGCACAACATCCAGTCCCCGGAAGTCAATTTATCAATTTGAAAGGGTAAACACATATTTTCATCAATGATAAATTATTGTCCATACCGGAAATCGAACCCGGGACCTTAGAGAGAAAGTGGAGAAGCATTTAAGAAAAGAAAAATCTCAGTACCCCCGACCGGGATTCAAACCCCAATCTAATACGAGAATGACGTGCTATACCGGTGCGGGTCTCGAACTAATGCATACATTTTTGCGTCCGGCGTTGTACAAGAACACGTGTGTGACATGTTAGCTTGCGATCCTGTCGGTATCTAGGCGTGGCCTGTAGGAAACATCAGGACAGTAAAACACCTTGCTGTCAAAATGTACTTGTGAGGATCATTGACCTAAAGGGCGGCACCTACTTGAAGGAGGAAATTCTCACGCTACTATAGTTCTTATGAAGATAACACCTAATGAAGCCTACAAGCCAAATAAGAAATCCTCAGATGACTTTTAAAAAAATTGTATTAAATCTACACGAATGAATTCATTTGTTTGATATGGCCCTAAGTTAATTAAGTATAAGAATCCTTTTCTATAGCCTACCCATTATCTCAAAATGATACAATTTAAGTAAGGGTTAGTATAAACCAAATACAAGGGATAGAAGGTGAAAACTTTGTTAAGAAGAACTTACCATATTATTATTAATTCATTGACTATCGCTTAAAATTTAAGATTATTAATGGAAGCCGGTTGGTGCTACTACCTTCGACACCATTTTGGTATCAACCATATAAGAAATAACAAACCAGTAATTAAATATGAGATTGCAGAACATCTGAAATGCAATAAATTTCAAGATGTGAAAAGCGGGCACTTTATAACAACTATAGGCCTATCTATTTACCTTATAT
Organism: Timema cristinae; assembly: GCA_039000515.1. NCBI lineage: Eukaryota > Metazoa > Arthropoda > Insecta > Phasmatodea > Timematidae > Timema > Timema cristinae. Next base: position 31,972,282 of record JBCFYV010011172.1, on the reverse strand, counting down.
GCTTTCTTTTTTTCGGCTTAAATGCAAGGGCGAACCCAGGGACTTTTGTCGAGGGTGGGCGATTGGTTTTTTTTTATAAAGCTCCTTAAAGTATACATTTAGGCCTGATAATTTCAATTAATCAAGATCTTAATTTATCAAAATTTTTATTTATAATAATTTTAATGATAGTCCTAATAATAAAATTGCTGGTTTATAAAAAATAATTTTAATTAATAATTATATTAGTAAAAAAAGGACTTGAAAGAAAAAACTCATTATGATTAACAAATTTACAATTTTAATATAAAAAAAAATCATGGAAAAGTCACTGTCACAATAAAAGTAATACATATTTATATGGGCCTAGTATGTGTTAGTAGGTATCAAAAAAAAAAAACGTATTTTAATACAAATAATTGGTTATCTTATTAAATTTAGTAATCTAATTACTAGAAAGTTTTAGTTTGCTTTTATGTACATTATAGCTAAGTGAAAGAGTTGTTGATAAGGTCATTTATGAGATAGGGCGAGGGAGTTGTTAGTAATACTTTATCACATTAAGGTATTGGTTTCAATATTTTTTGTTATTTCCTTGCATCACCCCTGCCATTCCTCCTGGATCCGCCACTGCCTATATAGTCTATGGTTTGAACAAAGAAATGCAGCATAGCGGGGTATTGTGTTTATGACCTGTTGTACCTAACACCAAATGCCAAGAGAAGTGGCAATTTTTTATTCAGTGCTCCAGTGAATTTACTCGAATGAATTTAGCAGAAGTGTCAGATTTTAAGTATTAAAAAAATGTGAAAAATTCTCGACAGTACTAGCCTATTAAAAAAAATCAGAATAACTATTTGTCTTTTAGAAATTGGGGCGAATGTCCCGAAAGTGAACATTATGAGTTAGGCCTATTATATCACTTTCATTTTTTAATATATAAAAAAAATCTAGGTAAAAGTTATCAATAACAAAATCACCGCTGTCATGGGCCTAATTGTTGTACTGATATAATCCAAAACATTTCCTCAACAGATATTTTTTCAGATATTTTGTTAAACTTTGAATACTCGCCTGTATATAGGTCACCTTATACCAAGATTTTGAAATTTGCTAAATTAAAGGTGAAATATGCTGTTAGCAAAGGCGTCGAGAAGAAAATAATATACTTAGGGGGTGTACAACTTTGTGCCATCGTTTCAGTCGAAGGAGACACATGAATTAATATTCTTGATAAACCGTGAATACACACACGTGTATGAGAATATGTAAGAGCGTCTGAATGTAGGCAACTTGGTGGTCTATGAAACCGGTAACTTCAGTGGAGACGAAAGTGCAAGTATTCAAAGAGTGAGTTAAATGCAAAACCGGTTATTTCCTTTCTCTATTTATGCTATCAGAAATTAAGCGCCAAACCAGAGATAGTTTGCTGTCGGATAACAGAAAGTTTGGGAGACCCGAGAATATAGAGAGTTTAAACAGTATTAATAATATTAAACCAAAGATTACAAATATTGACAAAACCTTTTAACATTACTACACGAGCTGGGTGCTTCCTGGAATGCACAAATTTATTTTATATGACCCTATACATAAATACAGACTTGTAAGTACTAAAAATACTTTAAAAGATGAAATTTTTAACTCTGAAATAAACCAAAATCCATATATTTTAAAGGACCTCAATACTAAGGAAACGAAAGTTAGTTGGTATATGAGTAGAGAATGGATCTGTGAATTGAATTATGTAATTTAATAAGGAGGGAGTGAGGGGTGGTCACAATACAAATTGTATCATCATTTGCATGTTCCTCGTAGCATTATATAAGTAAACCAACTTGGTTTCTGGCGTTTAAGAATTTCTTCTCGACTTTTCTCGCAGTTATTGGTAGATAAAATAAACAAAGCTGTGTCTATAAAACGGAATTAATTCTTAATTGAATCTTTTTATTGACTCAACAAAAGAATATGCATTTTTGATTATTTAAAATTTTTACTGCAAAACGTTTTCACTCTTACAACTTCCAAGACCAAAAGTGTTAAAAGGCACTTTGTAAAATCTCAACGAATGCTTATCTATAAGCTTTCCTACAGATTAAATATTAAATGGCCTGCATATGCTTATGTGTGTTGTTGCATAGTTCTAATAAATAAATAAATAAATAATATAGATGCTGTCCGCTTATTTTCATATGCTAATCAATATATCTAAGAGAAAAAAACCATCCATAGAAACAATAGCATTAGAAATATAACAAATAATCAAATAGTTATAATTTACATTTTATTGGAGTTGGTAGGCCTTATACAATCTTCCAAATCGAAGGTGAGAGATTCTGCAGAAAACAGTGAAACTGGCTGGCAAAATAATCAATTTTACTTTTCATATTTAAATAAATTAAATTAACGAGAACATGAGCTTTGAGCGTCTTTGAAAAATTTTAGGGAAACTATTCATTGCATTGAAAGCCAATCAAAGTTCTGAGATTCAATTTTCTGTTCGAATAATTCATTATGATACGTAGTATGTAAGCTTAGAATTTCTATTGTGTGTAAAATGCATTATAAATTAAATCTAAATCAGGTGAGATATCAACTCAGGACCCAGGATAATAAATTTAGTAACAAAATCCTACCATCAAGAAAAAGGCTAACAAATTATAGTTATAGTTTGTAGCTCTCCAAAAGATATGTTAAGAAGCAATGCTGTTTTTGGTTAACACAATAATATGGTAATTTAAAAAATACAAATATTAAGCCTATTATGAAATGATTACTAAGAAGGAAATTTGGGAATGTCAACTCACCACAAACGTTTAGCCATCCTTCAACACGGCACGGATACACCAATTTTGTCCTGCGGCCCATTTTGGAAGGAAAAAACAACAGTTTCAAATATCACCGGCAAGATCGAACAAAATTTATTTAAAAATCACTAATCCGGATATTGATTTTAAAAAAATCGAATTATGGTAGGTATCTTCTTAGATTATTGTTATAAGCACTACACATTGTTCATTATATTTCACTAAAGAATATGATACACCAATCAAAAATTCAACGTGGACATAAACTCGCAAGAAAATATGTAAACGAATGAGGGAAGAAAGGCATCTGACAGAAAATTCCTGCCATCTAGCTGAGAGCCAAATTTAAAACTGACTAGCACAGCGCGCGTTGCACGAGACACGAGTAGCAAACGACGGTTAGCAGACTACTGCAAAGAGTTTCACAGAAGATACACCACTCCTCATAGCGCGACTCTCAGTCTTTTTTCCACTTAACTTATTTAAAAGTGCTGTTTATTTGGTTCTACTAAATTACTTAGTATGTTTTAACCCAACAAAAAATACAATACCATAGATTATATTATACAGTGACATTTTGTTATAGTTAAACTATCTGTTAATGTATTTAGACCATCTTTTTCTTTAAAAACTTTGCATCAGTTAGATGCCGACATAAATGAATCCCCAAAAAACAGATAAAATAGTACATACTATATTTTTTTAAACTAAATAAATTATGAAATGTCGACATTTTTCTCTTGTTTGGTTTTCACTGACTTTTTGCCAAATCATTTTTGATGATTCTTAAAATACTAATGTATTTTATTATCTAGTTTATTTTAGTTAAATTTCGTTTATTGCATACATTTATGTTTTAAAAATTTATTACTAAGCACAATTAATTGAAATAAAAAACGTAAAAATAACAATAAAAACATATAGAATATAGTAGATATCAAATAATTATAAATCATTTTACATAGGCGTAACTAGGATTGATGAATTGCGGGAGGGGGGGGAGCAGGGGGGAGATCAAGCCCCAAGAGTTATGAACACTACACCAGTAAATAAGGAGGGTTCATTTTTGAGTGCCTAAGTGACGATTTACGATTATAATATAATTATAATTAATAATAATAATAATTAATATAATTAATCGGTTTGCAATTCAGTTAAAAATAAATAAAACTCTGAAACAGGATTAGACTAACACAAGTTCGTTTAAAAACAATTTTGTTTTATTGTAGAACATGAAAGAAACATTGTTTGGTTTAACAGCAAACTAACTTAAAACTTAAGGACAGTGTCCAATTACAACATTAATAACCTGAATTCCAATCGACAAGGTGATTTTGCCAGTTCATAAAGAACTTAGTCCGGAAAAATTCTTATTTCTCGGATGTATATTTAACATCGCTAGGCCATTCAGCCTTTGCTGCCCTGTTGTATTTATCAAGTACGTTTTTAATCTTCGAAGAGTTGAGAACGATCTTTCACTGGTATTTGTTGATACTGGCAAGGTTACTAAGATTTTCAACAAAGTACTGATCAATATGAATATTTCTTCATTGCAGGCCTTTTTTGAACTTATTTTCAATTCATTCACTCTTTCGTGCCACATGTAAAGTTCACCAATTGTTGTCATTTCACTACACTGCAAATCTTGGCCGTAAAAAGCAATCAGCTTTTTCAACTTTTTCTTCTCTACTTCATTGATAACCAATTCCTCTTTTGGCATCAGGCACATAAAATGCCACGCACTTCTTGATTGTTCAAGAAATTTGTTTTTAATTGACTCGCAAAATTATCCAAAAAACGGCCAAAATATTGCAACTCTGAAGTAAACCCCATCGGAGTATACTTTTACACTACACCTTTGTATTGTTCTGGTAGATAGTCTTGGTGTGACAAGATTTGAACCAAACAATCCAGCAAGTGTTTTCATCTGATCCGTAAATAGCTGAAAACTTAATTTAGGTGTCTGTTCTTATTTATTGAATTTTTTCCTTGAGCCGATTTACCATGTTACCATGCAGCTAGAAGATATATATTCTCAAGTTGCAATGCTCGGCAAAGTGGTAAGCTCAAAAAGAAAACTTCGAGTAATTAAAAATATGAATTTTTAATGGCCAATAGAATATCTTCCCATATTTTTTTACCCTACTAAAACTTGAACAATTCACAATGCTGCATTATATTATGAATAATTTAAGTGATTATTAATAATGAGGAGTTTTTTTAAATTGCCTATGTTTTATTTTTTCAAATCAATGAGGGTGTTTAAACCCCCAACCCCGTCCCCCAGTTACGCCACTGATAAGCTATCAATCAGCAGAGCTGTCTGGAGTAAATGAGGTAGACCCAAGTTTAACCCTCCCATTTTCACATTGTGATTTTCCTATCTCCTTCCATGTGAGTGTGTTTTCTAAAAAGTCAACTTTATGAAGGCCTTGTTAGGTTCCTTAAAGTTTGAAAGACACCAATTGCCAATATTGGCACAAATTTAGTATACCTTGATTCCTTTCCTTGTAGGAATTCGAACAGAATTGAATAAATGAAACATTGCTTGACCAAGTGCGAGAGGTTGAAAATTGTTTGGTTGAAAGAAAAGTAAAACAATAAGAAACCAAAAGGTGCATAGTCCAGTAAACAACAAGTTTTAAACACCCATTAACTTTATACTGTCACTCGAATGAGTCTTAATAACTTTTAATATTTTTAAATGACTTTAGTTACCCGAAACCGCGAAGAACAAACAAACGTGCCTTTGGCTGCTACGAGTCAGGCACGTTTACAGACAATCCCTGAATTAGATCAAGATGCAACCCGTTTAACAGTTGAAATATGAAAGAAGCAAATTTTCTTGTGCGGCGGCGCATAAATAGCTCGTGCCAATATATTTTTTTTCTAGAGCTACGATAAGTTAGAGTGTTCGGCCACAAACATCCAAAAGTCCTGCTCGGATAAATGAAAAGCTGATCTCCATTGGTCCAAGGTAGGCTCTCGCCCAGTCCCCTGTGTATCTAGGGATTGGATGACTTACGTACTTTTTTTTTTTTTTTTGCAGGATTATTATGTAGTTTGGGTTGATTTCCTGTTGTTTCCCAGAACAGATGGTAGTAAGTACACCCAGAGTTACTAGTGTTTTTTTTTTTCTTTCTATTTACTTCCAAAAATACTTCTATTTGAAGTTAGAAAATAATAATATTTTGAATTGGAGCGTGCTAGTGCAACAAATACACCCTTGAGTTTTATTTCTTTGAGAATTTTTAATTTACAAGTTATATTTCCCAAAAGTTATGTACACGCGCAATAACAATTAAAGTTGCTATAATAATATGTGATGTACAGTATATAAATTCCAATGAAAGGGGAAGAAAGTATACACTGATTTTTGTAAGAAGTCCGTTCTTAAAGGCCTTTTTCCCCTAACAAAATCCTACTATATAGTATGATTTTATTATGAAAAAAGACCTTTCAAAACGGACTTTCGACCAAATTTAGTGTATACTCCTAATGTTTTACTCTTTTTTTTTTTCTGTTACGTACGTCTTTCAAAGACGTTTAAAATATATTATTGGTTCCTAATGTAGAGTTGTTTTTCTTTTAATACAATGTATTACCAGAAATTAAATTCAGTTGCACAGGAACGATTTTATTGGGGGGGGGGGGGGGGGGGACAGGGTAGATATAATCATGTGCTGTTATAGAGGATAACATTTTTGGGATTAAAAAAAAAGACTAGGAAAATGTAATATTTAATGGTCACAATGTTCATTTTTCTAATTTATTTTAGGCATGCCAAATATTCTAATAAATACACACAAAACAAATTAAGAAAAATATCTGATTTGGCTCAATTACAAATTATGAAACAACTTTGTTCTATATTCGTTACTAGCTATAAAACCACTAGCTAGTTTTGTAATTTCACGTTTTTTAAGCCTCTCAGGGTATGCAACACAGCTGATTTAGTCTAGGTTGTCTCATCATGGAATGAAGATAGTTTTATACGTCTAAGCATTGAACCATTTCTGCAATAGCTGATGTAGCTGGTATCACTATAATAGTTTACAAAATCTCTTCAATGGGCGCTCCAAGCAAATTTTATTTTTATTATGTTAACATAGTGTGAACCTTATATCTTGCCTCAATAAGATCTTTACATTATCTAAAAGCTGTATTATTAGATTTTTGGGGGTGGGGGGGGATTCACCCCCATACCCTTTCTCCATTCCTGCGTCACTGAGAACTTACGTACTGAACTATTAGTTTGAGGTGATGAGCAACCAATACCCTAAATTTCTTTATAATCAATAATGAAAGTAGAAATAAAGTTATATTAATATGTATTATTGTGTCTACGAGCAGAGTTTTTATTGACATTAATATTTTGTTCCTTGAAATTGACTATTAAATTATTATTTGACTTTATGTGACTCTGTTTTACCTTGAATTTGCGATGAAAAAAGAGTTTTTATAGATATTTTTGTGTTTCAGATTATTTTTCTTCTTTCTTCTATTATTTTTACTCTGTATTCTCTATTTATCCATTTTATTGGATCATGACAGTACATGGCATGTTTGATATATTCTTTGTCCTGCTTTTATAAAAAAAAAAACGCTCACTATAAATATGTCGCAAATATGTCTAAAAATTCCTTGTACATTTGATATGGTTTTATTTAATTTGTGTTTACTATTAATTTTTCTTTTCCTTCTTTAATGTAATTAATTGCAAAATGTGACATTAAGTACAGTTAAAATCATGGTTTGACGTACATTATTAGTAAACAATTTAATTTGGTTTCAATTTTGTACTAGTCTTTTCCTTTCTAGATAAAAATCCTTATTTATTTTGTGTGTCTGTATAATTATATTCTCAGTAGTATTTTATTTTTAATAGGAGAATTAAACGTGCTCTTTCTGAACCAATAATTTAAATCAACCCCACATCGATGGGCACGCGGACTAAATGTCAAGCTCGCTGATTACGTGGGGGTCAGGGTTTGAGTGTCGGTTTGGTGTACTTTTAGTGTTTTTTTCCCTAAATTGTTTTCCACTTTCCCTCTACATAATTTGAGTACAATTCCTCTAAAATCTATTTACCTCATCATTACATCTTTAGAACAGACCCGGACAAGTATATATATGTGCTGCACATTTATTTTATATTGACACATCTTACAAACTAACTTGATTCTAGAACAGACACAATACCAATCATAAATTTACGACTGCAAAAGATTTTTTTTTTAAATACCACGTCTTACTATCTGTTTAGTTTATACATATATGTACTAATTACGCTAATGAGTCAAGGATGAGGGCGCTTGAATTTAGAAGCAATACACCCGCATTTGCGTGAAAAAAGTGGAAAACCATTTTGAAAAAACCACCCTCATTACACCTGACCAGGATTCAAAACTTGATCTCATTATCATCGGCAGCCTAGTCTATTGTGAGAGAAAGAGGTCTGGATATTATCTATTATGAGTGATAGCTGAATATCACATAACTTGACTTATATGTAAGTAGTTTTAGTAACCAAAGACCGAAACTTTGAGAACAAATGGGTGTATATAATTTCCATTATTTGGTGAATGTTCAATTAATGTTCAGGTAATGCAAAGAAACATATCTATACATAACAGGATTCACATAACAAATAGTCAGATAAACACAACTAATGAATTTTAATTGTTGGAAAACAAATACTTTCATTAAAATTGAATTCAAGATTATAAAGTTGATTAGTCTTCAAATACTTCAAAACAAGTTTACTGAAGCTATAAAATAAGATGCAAGAATTGAAAAGGTCATGACGTTTTAGTGTTTGTAAGACGTGAACAAACAAGCTATATCGAATTAGAAACAATTACAATAAACAAATAATAAATAAATTAAATATCATACTTATTAAAATTAATAGCTGTGTTTACGTTGTGTGTAAGTTCTCAAATGGACAACTCGTTAAGTGAACGCTACATACCTGTGTTGTTGTTTTCCCCCATTTAAATAGATAGAAAGAAGAAATGTTTTGAATAGAAAGTAAAAACTACTACAAAATCCAAAATAACTCTATAATCCTTTAAAAAAAAACACCAAAAGTAGGTCGATCTATATACTTCAAAACAAATGAAAGCTTGTTTAACTAGATGAAATCGTTTAGGAAAAAACCTTTAATCCACAACATGCGGAAGAGAATAAAACATCCTTATGTTAAGTGCATAGTGATGGATTTAATTTAAAAACACAATAAAAGAAATGTCTTAAACTGTATTTTTTCGTGGTAAACACAAAATGTCGGAACTGTCACTGAAATTTACTACAAATACTGTGATTTGTACAAAGAAGAACATTTTGATTTATGAGATTTTTTCATCTGGGTACAACGAAAAGTTGTTATAAAGCTGCCAGTTATTTGATTGTATTTTTAATCAGAATGTCCAACATTAAGATTTTAAGCTACTTGATCTAGGGCTAAAGGATGGGGAGGATATCTTAGAGGAAGTGCAACTGCATTAACTTGAAGAGTGAGTTGGAAAATCGTAGAGAGTAATTGCATGTGATTATCGGCCTTCAGTGTATCCAGACAAAATTTGGACCTTGTCTGACTTGTCCCCAGCAAGTTATTATAGTGCAAGCTTGACAGTTTAAACTACATACTCACTAGTGTGGTTATATAATCAAACGAAATATCACAAATTTCTAGTGTGAAATTTGTGTTGTTATAATTTAGGGTACATATTGTAGCACCAGTATAGTGTTACATCTCCAGTGTTATACTAACTTGTGCGGTTTGTCGTACATACTATATTCTAGACAGGTGGAAGACAATGTTTCACGCTTCCATTGATGTATGATGGGTAGATTTGACTTTGGACAGAGATACATTATGGTAAAAGAGACAACACTCAGTTAAGCTGCACCAAAATTAAATCCAGGGATGTTAAGCAAAAACCCTGTGGGAAAAATGTTGCCCCCAATATTCTATTTTAAACATATGCATTCCCAGCTCAGAAATTTTTAATGAATCAATAATAAACTCTTCTTACGAGAATTTATTTTTGAGCAATCCGAGAGAAAATTCAAGTAATTAGCTTTTAATAACTGTATACTTTATGTTTCCATTCACTTTTTCTGTATTTTCTTCCAAATATAGTACAATTACCTCATAAAGCAAAAAGAGTTTTTCCTTATAGATATATATGTTATATAATCACATCCAATGTCCATTTCCTGTGTTTGTCCGTTATGTTATTCCTTTTACATGTTCCTATATAAGTGTTCTATCATTTTTTACAAATTTCATTTTTCTCTCTTTTTGTTATTTCGGATCAATCCTTTAGGAGGTGGTGTTGAGTGTTTCATACTCCCTCATGATGAGTTCCGATAGAATGAAACCTAGGTCGAGGGATTAGGAGTTAATGATCAATTTTCTTCAAGAGCAAGCCATTGCTTCTTTATTCAATGGCAACAATGTAAAGTGTGAACTGTGTTCTTCATTTAATTGTAAAAGCCATATTGTGTTCGTCCCTTTTATATATTTCTATCAACCTTTCCCATACCTTCTTTCGAATATAATAAAATTACCTTATAAAGTGAAAAGAGGTTTTCCTCATATATACATTTTAATAGTAACTTTAGAACCAATGACACTGGCTTTGTTATGGAGTTTAAAATTACAAATGGTATGTATTATTTATTAAACACTGAAATGAGCAATATAAAATGTTCATAGTTTTATGTTTTTGTCAATTTCATTTAGCTCGTTCTGTATCTATTATTTTTAAAGTAGACTTTAGTTGTTTACTAAAATATAGCTATGGATTTAACCAACTGTCCTCGTGGTATAGTGGTCAGAGCACCTGGCTGCTGACCTAGAGGTCCTGGGTTCAAATCCCGGCTGGTACCGAGGAGAAGAGAGGGGGGTTATCGAAAAGGAAATAATTCCTATAGTCCCAAGGGATTGTTTAGTTAGACTTAAGATTATTTAAGATCTTATTTGGTTCCACCTTGTCATTATAACTTTCATCCCCTCATTTCATCGGTACATGGAAAGAATCTTCATATAAAGGATGTACAATTAGTACATTTGGGCATCCCCTGGGCAACAATACATTAGTAATGGTAAATCTTATCACAAACTGGGCTACAGATTATGTAGCTCAGTCACACTATTATTTTAATTATTATTATTATCATCATCATCACCATTATTATTTTGGATTAAACTTTTTATTTGGTTTGATAAAAGTAAATTAATAATGTTCTCTACCCTTATATATTTACTTCTCACTCCCCCCTCCCTCCCCTCTTCTCTAAGACATATCAACAACCTTGGACCCCCTTACTTTAGGAGACATTTCGTTTTATCCACACACTAATGAATTGTGTTGTGCATGCTTATGACCTTCACACCTTAAACCACTTTGCCTTTGTTGTAGGTAGCCCCCCACACCCCCATTTCCAGATTACAATATTCTTTGAAGAAATATAGAAAACAGTACATAATTAAGGACCATTTATAAACCCCGTAACTTTTTTTTTTTAACTTTTTTAACCCATTCCCCTCATGCGACACTAAATAGAGATTTAACTGACCCCCTTCCACCTCCAACCTGTTACATAACTTTTCACATCAAGTGTAAATGTAATTATTTCACAGGGGAGCTTTTGTGATATAAAAAGAGGGACTCAGATTTAATATTACTCAAAATCAATTTTAAATACTAAATATAAATTGTCCCAAGAATTGTTATTACAATACTTTTTTCTATGAACAATATTATTTTTTCATCATTAGAATTCAAATATAAGATATGTGAAATGTAACACTGTTATGTGGCACCATGTAGACATTAGAGCTTCGACCCCCACCACTCCCCCCCCCCTTTCTCTTCTCAAGTGTAACTAAGTTTATGAATGAGGTTAACTTTTCCATGAGGGTTTTTTTCTCTGAAATTTTGATTTTGTTCACATTAATAATCTTTAGTTGTTATATTGTTATATAAAATAGAAACTGCAACTAAATTGATAGGCTGGGTTTTGGTTAGGTTTTCTTATGTAATTATTGTTGTTAAACTACTAGATGAACAAATAAAACTGTTAAAACTGCTTATTTTTTACTTATATTTGCAACTTTTCAAAAATTTTCTAAATGTAAAGAAAATATAAATGATCTTAACTAGTGATTATGGCTGCTAAAGCATTTGTGTTTAATATTTGTGAGCACTTTAACCAATTAAATTTTAAAATGTAAAGTTTATGTTAAGAGACCAATTTTTTACCTTTAGATTGCTCTAATTTCAGATAATACTTTTCTAATGTTTTAACTATTTATTACTTTTTTCAAGTGTTGAATACAAGATATAGTATTTTATACTTTAATTGTGTACTACTTTATTTGGGAACCAGCTTAAGTAAATAGAATTATTAAAAATTGGTCACCTATTATATATGCCTTCAGTGCCTTTAACTACCTTTTGTTTGGGCCTTTAAATTGGGTGTATGACACCCCTTAATAAACCAATTGTTGACTAAGTATAAATTTGTTACATGATTGATAATTCATAAGGTGTTAAATTTACTGTAATTTATTTTTGCTAACATTCATTCAAATATTTTTGGTGAAATTCAATAATTCCAGTATTTAAATATGTTTACAAAATTCACAAAACAATTAAGTAGGTACACAAAGATTTATTATTTGTTACACTCATAAAAAGGTAGACAGACATTCAATACATTGTAATCTAAGACAGAATATGAATATTTTTTAATTAACACATCTTCACAAATGTTGAAATAGTTCAACGCCCCTCCCCTTATTATAGCTATATAATGTTAGTTTAAGTTTAACAAATCATATAAAAAAAAATTCATTTCTAATGTTTTGATTAAATTCTTACAGATTTATGATCCATTTTAATGGATTCATTAAATTACATCATTTTAAATTCACATATTACATAATGTAACTTTCTTTATTTTTAATAGGCCTAAATAGTATTTGTACATATTATTAGTATAGAAAAAACATTTATTTACATTCCAATAGAAAGTATAATTATTTTGAAGGTTTTTATTTTGAGATAAATCTAGCAACAAATTTACTGAAAAAGATAGTATTTCTTTGCCTACATAAAACATTTATTTATTAATCTCTAAAAGATAAAATACAAAGTTGGTATTTCTTTATATTAATAATAAAACTTGCTCAAAATGTTCATTATTGTTACGAAACTACAATTTTAATAAAAATACAAGTTTACCAAATAAGTGATTTTATAATAATTAATCAACTATATAAGTGTGTTTGAATATATCTCTATGAATTTAAAGAGTATTTATAAATATACGTCCTGTCCTTTAACTGAAACAAAAGGTGCAGAAAGGTATAATGCACCTGAATACCAAGGTCATAGGATTCAGAATATAGATTTGATTACTAAAAATCAATTTTATACCACCTAAGGTTATATCTTGTAGACATCCATAAATGGTTTTAAGTCTATAAAGTAAAAAATATTTATGAATGAGAGTCCAAACTCTTACAAATAACATAATGAATTATAATCCCAGCAAGATTCCCTCAAAAATATCCATAGTAATATTATTCAAATAACATGCATACAAAAATGATTCAAAGGCATTGAGTAGCCCTTTATCGTTGGCTCATCGAAAACAGGGTGAAACAAACAACTTTTAAAATAATATTATGGTGTTAATGTTAAGTATCATATTTGTAGCTATACAAATTTTTTTTGTACTTGTATGTTTTAATAAAACATCTAACACCAGTTCTATTACTATTTAACCTATGAGGTAAGGATAAGAATGATCAAGAGGAAATGCATTGCTTTTAACTAAAAATGGATAAATTACCTCCTTACCCACCTCACTCCCCCCTCTTATCACACTCTCCGGCTCCCAATGTTCATGGACAAATCACCTGCAGAGTACTCCCCCCCCCCTCTCATGGTAAAGTGGAAGGTATGTGAGTCTGACACATCGAAAAAGCGATAACACCCAGTGGTGTAGCTACAGAGGAGCGACTGGAGCAATCGCTCCAGGGCAGCATGGCTCAGACGGGCGTGCTCAAGTTGGAGCCAGCTTCCCGGATGTTGTGAGTGCGTGCCTCATCTTTTTGACAATGCCCATTACATCCGCAAGTGCTGATAGATCCTTTTCAAAACTGAAAATTATCAAAAGCTATCTTCGTAGCACCATGTCGAAGGAGCGTCTGAGTTCTCTAGCAACGATCTCCATCGAGCGAGCCAGAGCAAGAAATATAGACTTAGAAGACACCATCTCACAATTTGCAAGTGCCAAATCACGAAAAAAAATTGAATATGCAATTTTGAGTTCCTCCAACAATTTGTGAGGATTTTCACTACAAAATTTTGTATTTTCAAAGTTTTATTTTTTAGAAGGCTTTTGTGTTGGTAACCCATTTGTTCAACAATTTCACTTTTAATCTGTGATGTATTTCCCAAATTAATGTCCTATTGACAAAAATTAAGGACCAAAAAACGTAAATGATAAACTTTTCTTTAAAAATACTATGTCGTTTGTGAATAAGTGTTACGTTAGTTTAGTTATATTTATTTTTCTATGTGATCAACAATAAATGACAAATGTAATCTATATTAAAATACTCTGTTTTATTAGTTCCAATCTCCAAAACTTTAGTTGTTATATTCTGTAAAAGTAAAAAACTAAGTAGATTTGCATTTCAATATAACATACATTTCAGTAAATGTAAATCCATGCACAAAAAGAAAATACATTTTTAATTTCTTTTCTTTATGGAACAAGAATAATAAGAAACCACCTACATAGGCTACTTTTAAAGTCAGTTTATCTGTTAGGTTCACTTAAATTTATATGGTGTTATGGCTCAGTTAATTTTTGGATGGAAACAATGGGGGGGGGGGGTTTCTATAATGTTTCAGTGATTTTTTGCATGTGGGAAATTACATTTTTCTGATAGAACTTTCTTTCTAAGGATCGTACCCAGAAATTAATTTTTGAGGATGTTCTACTTTCATTTACTGATGGTGTATTCCTGAACAGGCAATGCAAGCCTTTTTCAAATTTTTATATACACAACACATTTACAGGTAGTGCTATGAATTTTATATGACTGCAACTGTCTAATAGCCATAACATTAGAAGGAGGAAGGTAATGAGGGTTTAACTCCTAAATCATCTGTTTTCAGTACCTACAGCCCTATAGAACCGGACTCAAGGAGTGAGTGACTGTGATCAATGAACTCAGTACAGTGATATTAGCAATAACATATCTAATCTAAATGAAATGATGTAAAAAGGTGCATATGAAAGAATGTTACAATCTAAATATGAAATGCATATTGTTTTTAAAAAAATATCCCAGTGAACCCAATAAGAAATCTAACTCCAGTCTTGCAATTCAAAGTCTACAAAACTTTCTGTGCAGGACTAACAATAAGTTTAACTATTTATTTCAAGCTGTTTATGTATGGGTCTTAAATGATATTGGCATTATGTTTAAACGTGTCTAAAATATATATGACACATTTAAACATTATATATAGATAGATAGATTAATTATATTTTGTCATGCTCTTAACATAAATGAAGGCTATTGAAGCATACTCATATTGAGCACTGAACCAATCATATTTCAAGGGATTTTTCACCATGTTAGGGCTCCTTAATGCTCTTATCCATGGCACATGGTCAAATATGTAACAAAATAATTGCAATAAACCGTTCTTGGGGTTTACGATTCAAACTAAAAATTGTTCATGAATCACAATCTAAATCATGAGGGGTAGTATTCTATGAGAAGTATATTTACACATATAGGTGGATAAATACTAAGTTTGCAGCAATGATGTGAACAAGCTATATTTAGAGGTGTATGGCCACATTTTAAGCAGATGTTATCTATTTACATACAGTCCAATTTTCATATGAAAAGACTAATCTGACAGCTAGAAACGTTACTATATCTACTTTCACATATTCATATTAGTCCATTTTTGTGATCTGTTGCTGTCATTTTTGATAGATATTCTCAATACTTATAAAATGAGACTATTAATTTAGTAGGATGTTATCAATGGTTGTACTTGTAATATGTTTGAATTTTCTCTAATTTTACTCTTACCAAAATCCTACAATACCTCACTTGGGAAGGTGATAAAAACATACTTAGGTGATTTTTTTGAAAAAAGTTTTTTAATAGATTTTTAAAATGAGCCAGACAAACTGAAATTATCAGCAATGCTAGAATATTAAGGTAGGTTTTCCATTTTCCTTCACCCCCTTCCCCTTATTTTTCCAACTCGGCCACAATTACTTATTCTCATATAAACCCTTCAATTCTTCTCCTTTCCTGTAGTACAAAGAACATTGCCCTTAACTTGTTAAAAAAAGATTTTAAAAAATTAGCTTGCCTTATTATTATTTCTGGGCCCTTAAAATAGTATATATTAGTTATTTCCTTGTTTTAATAACTCTCACATGTGTTCACACACCATGTTTTTCACCGATATAAGTACACCTCTAGTTATTTTAGAAGCGAATGAAGTGTCACTGTATTTTTTAAATGTGAGGTAGTAATTTGGGTTCCACAATCAACATACATACTTAAAGCAGATATCAATAACAAAAAATTAACTTATGAATGATTAAGATTTTAAGAAATGATTGTCATTCTTTAGAAACAGTGTAGGTTCACTGAAATATTATAAAGAAAATGATCAGTAGTTGTACAATAAACCTAACAACATTTAGAATCAGTCTTAATGATATTTAAAAACTTTTCATTTGTTTTAAATACCATAGTATGCTTTACATTCACATCATTTTCCCATACACTTTCTGAGAAAAAAATGATTTAACGGTTTTAACATTCATGTACTCAACTTGATTTAGATTAGAAATTATTATTATGAGATTTCATTTGATATCCCAATATATTATTTTTTTAGTGATAAACAAACAATTTACAAAAAACTGTAATTAATTAAGATTCACATAATAACTAAGACAAACAAATACAATCAGGGAAAAAAATAGATTTGTAAAATGCATCAGACTCCTCCTTTATGAAATAATTGATAACTGGCAATGTAAGTATTCAGTTTTATTGTTTCTACTTGAACAATATTTTAATAATTTTGGCCAAAAAATGTTTTTCTACAAAACCTCCAAAACACAGTGCTTAATTCATGTTCCTTAAACCCCCACCTTAGGTTTCATTTTATTACATGCAATGATTAATCAATGACTTACTTTATACGTAGATAAATTACATTAATTAATCTAAAAGTGTAATATGGCCCATATAGTATTTAGAAATAGATTTAAATGTTAAGACAAAATGTTGACTAAAATTTTGTTTACAAGATTTTATAATGACCATTCAATATTCAATAAATTTAACTCAACAAAAAGTTGTATTTCTAGGGGTGTGCAAAGCTTTGGAAATAGATAACAGATTTGATAACTATAATAAAGGAAATTGATAAAACTAAAGAAAAAGGAAAAATAAACTACTAAGAATAAGAATAAATTTGATGAAGAAAGCCCACCTAGAGAAAGAGGAAAGATGTGGGAAGAATCCAATGCACAAAGGTGACATCTTCTTCCTTTCTTCTGTCTTCTACTATAGAAGACAGAAGAAAGGAAGAAGATGTCACCTTTGTGCATTGGATTATTCCCACATCTTTCCTCTTTCCCTAGGTGGGCTTTCTTCATCAAATTTATTCTTATTCTTAGTAGTTTATTTTTCCTTTTTCTTTAGTTTTATCAATTTCCTTTATTATAAAATTATCTAGCCATTGGGCCACCTCATTTTTGAAAGATTTGATAACTAGAAAACTATGCCAAAAAAATTGACAGCTAAGCCAAAACATGTTCAAAAATTTTAATAAAAATGCAATATTTGTTATAAAAGATGTGTTATGTCTATTGTTACATAAAACTATGGTATTTAATCCTTTCTTTTTTATATAAAGGAATATCAAAAATATTCAAATATCAATTCAGTTTTGGGAATATTTGATTTACTCGATTCATCTTTGCTTCATAAAAAGTGTACTTTGCTCACCCCTATTATTTTTTAAATAAAACTAATAATTATAATCACCTTAGCATTAATTTAAATTGCATTTATATTATTATGTGAATGAATGGCTATAACACATTCTATTAGATAGTATCTATATTGGCGATCAATTTGACAGTGAAGGTATAACACATTGGAGATGGATAATAATGTTTTACTAATCACATATACTAAATAAATCTATTTTCAAATAAAACTTAAAAATTAAAGATTAATTAATAAAAGTATATGTACATGTGTGAAACTAAAGCTAAGGTAATAAAAAAGAGTGAAATATATATTAGTTTACTAGGCTAAGAGATGTTGATTAAAAATTGCAAGATTAAAAATTATTATGTGCAAGACGATGATTATTTGATAACAAACTTAGTATTCTACTTACCAATAAGATTATAAAAATGTACTTGTTATAATATATAGTCTGGTTAAATGTTTAACAATGAGGAGGCCCAAAGGAATGATAAAAATAAAGAAAATATAAGAAAAATAAAATATTAAGTGCAAATTTAATGAACAGATTAAAAAAAAATCAAAATGGAGTGGTTTAATGTAAAGTGCTTCTTCTTCCTTCCTTTTTTGTTTGATAGAGGTAACAATTCCAAGATATTGCTATATTTGTGTTTATATGTGAATGTAAGACTACTTTTAATATAGAAGATAAAAGAAAGATGTTACCTTTGTTCATCGGTTTCTTCCCACATTTTTTCCCTCTTTCACTAGGTGGGTTTTCTTCATTAAATTTGCACATTTTACTTTTTTTTTATCTTTATTTCTATCAATTTCTATAATTATAAAATATTCTCTGGTTCATTAAGCATTTATTTTAAGCTAATAAATGAACAGAATTTAAAAATAATACTCATTATATAAGAAAAAATTGTACCACACATCTTTATTTAATAAACAGTGAAGGGAGGATCAAAGGCAATGGCCTGCACCACTTACCAACATATGTAGGCCACAAAGTTCACAGTTAAGACTAGCCTCAAACAATAGTAGACAAACATGAAATGTATTGTATTTTAACCAGCGGTATAGGTACTATTTTTGTTTCTAAGACTATAATACACACACACACACACACACACACACATATATATATATATATATATATATATATATATATATAATAAAAGGTATTTAATACACAAGTGGTGATACTAGTATGTAGGTCTGAAATTATATCATATATTTAAAATCAACTGCATCAGATAAGTGATGGTAATGAACGACAAGGAAGAGGATAAGATGTAGTGAAGTTATAAAGTTGGAAGTAGAGAGCGAAGCATGGGGAGTTGTTTTATAAAAATTAATTTCAACCCTACCAAAATATATACCATTCTTATGTGGTGGAGTTAATCATAATCTAAAATATATATCCTAGAGCCTCAACCCTAGGCAACAATGAACAAACTATGATTTTTTTTATACTAAATCATTAATTAATGGATTATATTGTTACTTTATATCAGAGCACCCGGATATTAATTTTAGTAAACTAGTCCAATTTGGATTGTACAATTTTAGAAGGGGTGAATTTATGGTACAAGTGCCATCCAGATCACACAGTTGGCAACACTGCACCGATTGTTCTATGGCTAGAGCTTGATCATTATTATTTGGGTTGCCTTTTCAAAGTTGTGTCTTGATTCTTGAATGTAGAGGGATAGGTTTTTATGCTTATGGTTATGACTGGTGTGGGTAGGCCGTCTTGGGGGGAGGTAGTGTTAACTTGTGTTGGGTTTGGGGAGGAGGGGTGGTCTGCATTGGGTTTTATTATAGAGCTCATATTATTCTGATGTCATAGCACAATTTAAATCTAAATGGCATATTGTCTAGGTTAGTTGGTTGGTACTAGCAATTAAAAAAAAAAATCTATATTCAAGAATTAAAAAACAAGTTTGAACCGGCAGCTACAGATTCCTACCGACAACGATCAACCTTTAGTCATAGTGCAGTCAGTGTTATACACCCTTTTGTTGAAAAAGGAGTATGACGTGGCCCAAAAATTACTGTGATGTATTTTGTTGTGTTTTAATTGAGAACTCCAACAACTAATTATTTTAGGTAAGTGTGTAGGACTTGCTCTTCTAACCAACTCTCAATATTCATTAAATAGTAAATTACTTAGGTTAAAATGCTAGTTCAATTTATATCCAAATTTGAACAAAGTAGTTAATAAGTAATTAAATATGTCAATGATGTTTAGACTACTTGGAATATAGAAAAGCACAATAAATAGTGTTATTAAAATTAGGCCATAGTAGCAAATTTATTTAATTTGAACAGACATCAATTTGCTCACTAAAATCAATGAGCAGTACAATTATTTTAATATATTCAATGTACTTGTAAATACAACAGCTAAATGAAGTTAGTTTGATATACACTCACTGAATATTTGGAAATAAAAAGTTGATTATAAACAAAAAATCATTATTTGCATTGTCTAATAATAATCTATGTATTGTATTAAATGTAATGTGATGATATATTTTTTGTAGAACCATCAAATTTATTCTTAGTAGTTTATTTTTCCTTTTTCTTTAGTTTTATCTATTTCCTTTATCATTAATAAACTAGTAAACTATCATAACTATTTATATCCTAATGAATGTTTATACATAATGATTGCAGTGAAAGACACCGTGATGGTATATATTATTATTCAGAACACTTGGCATGCCAAAGAAACACAGACAATACACACACAGCGAGCAACAACAAAATAGTTGACAAGACCAACAGAAAAATCAGGCAACACATCGGTGTTCCAGAAGTGCAGATTAAACTGGCTCTATCATGTCATTGTCGTCCAATGGCCCGACTCTAGGAGGATCACTATCATACACTAGAAAAAAATAAAATCAAAGAAATACCAATTAAGTTATCCTCAGTGGTTAAATTATTTTATATACACCATTTATTTACTTTTATTTACTATGGGAATGAAATTTGTAAGGAGTATGTTAGCTGTCATGAGGAGAAACAAGATTAGGAATTAAGTTATCCGGGAAAGAGTGGGGTTACAGGGCGGAGAAATTAGGGTGCTCAAACGAATATTTAAATCAACACACTGTTTGATTAAGAGTATTCAAAATATGTAAACTTTAACTATTCAGTTACAATTGGTTTGAACACAAATGATTAAAACGGTTCAAATATAAAATGGCAAAAAAATTTAATGTGAAATTTCGCGGTCCTTTTGTCTGGCAAGTTGCAGGAACATCGGCGTAATGTTTGAACTCAATGCACATCTGATCTGAACTCCGCCTCCAGATTGACATCAACAATTTGAGATCTGTATTTATACTTGATGAATCCCATCATAGAGAACGTTGATTCACACACGCACATTGATCCAAACATGGACAATAATTTTGAAATGCCCGATTTTAAAGTTGGGAGATTGTTGTCAGTCAGAATAGATTTCTACATATCCGTGACTGAAGAATTCAGGTAAATTTTAAAGTGTTCCAGATTGTGAAGAGAAATCAAATCATCTTCAAGTCAATGCTTGTCCAAAGATATAAGGGTGAAGATATCTTTGCTTGAATTTGTAATATCAAATTGGAATGAATGGATTACGCAATAATTCAAATGCTAATTTGAAGGTATTGAAATCAGAGAAATGTGATTCAAATTTATGGGTCAGGTTTTTAATCCAGTTTACGTAGAGTGGCCGCTTCACGTCAGTAAACCACACTCCTCATTTTTTTCTAAAAATATAGTTAGGTTTTCGAAATGGGTCAAATCAACCCCCTCTGAATTTGTTCCAGAATGAAATCCAGTTTTGACTTGAATACTTGAATATGCTGTGCCAGCTCACATATTACTTCACCCTTTCACTGCAGCTTCACCTTTAATTCATTCAAGTGATCCATGATATCGCACAAAAAATGTAAATCATACTGCCAAGAAGAATTCTCAATCTCAGAAAATTTTCCATTTGATGTTTCTCAACAAGAAAATCTCGAGTTTGAGGAAGTAAAATGTTGCATACAAATTCTCCTGATGCAGAATGCAATGGAAGGTGGACAACATGTTTTTAACACAATTCTCACTCAAATACTGCTTCAAACGAGAAACAAATCCTGACTTACTTCCAATCATTGCGGGTGCACCGTCCGTTGTAATAGAAGCTAGTTTTTTTACATCCAGAACACATTTTTTTGACACTTCAAAAAATGTTTGGAGTATATCAGCTCCACAAGTATGGTCTCGCAATCCACAAATTACAAAGATTTCTTCACGAATTTTAAGATCGGGAAGCACAAACTGAACCCAAAATATTAATTGCATCGTGTCTGTAAAATCGGTTGATTCATCCAGTGCTAAAGAAAAACACAGTCATTTAATTGTTCAAGTAGTTGCTCTTCTATGCGTTTAGATAGTTCCAGCACTCGACAAGTAACTGTCCTGCAGCTTAACTGCAAATTCTGCACTTTTTGGAGGATATCACTCTTCACCTTGGATTCATAGTTTTCCATCAGAGTTTCTATCACCATTATCAAAATATCTTTGACCATCTCCGAACGGAAAATGGTTTCTTTTTCCGAGCCAAAATCCAGGCTGCTTTATATCTAGCTAACAACACCAATTCATTCGACGAAATAAACTGTTTCAGGCTTATTTTCTGATCTTGGAACTGTAATTTCAAACGGGCAATTTCACTGACACAATTACATCCAGTGACTGGGAATTTATTGTTGAATTTACTGTGATTATCTTGAAAATGCTTCTTCAAACTGTCTGCCTTATTCTATATGAAACTTTTTTTTTTGCACAGGAGGCACATGAGATTTTCATTTACTTGCATCACTACATATTTTTTATCTTCCAGCTTTCTTGAAAATTTCCGTTATGCTTTTCCATTCCTTGTTTTTTTCTTTTTACCATTAGGTTCCGAATCAATAAATTTGTCTGCTTCACTCACCTCAGCACTATCACCTGCTGCTGGTTCACTTAGTTTTCGAATCACCCACTTGTCCATCTCTCAATAAGAATTTGTGAAAATTTTAAAATGACAATTTTTTGCGAAAAAACATAAAAAAATTAAAAAATAGAGAGGGAGAAAATTGTACACATGAAACAGGTGAAAACACACCTCTTAAAATGTTTGTTATTACCTATTAGACACCACCCATTCAAGGTCAGGGCTAGACTAAAGTGCAAGAACGAGAATTGGTAAGGGGGTCGGCTGTTACCCAAGGCCAGTAGAATGAATCAACCCTTTGTTGTTTAAAAAATGTCTTCTAACACTATTTATTACAAGTATTTACCTTTTAGGGTATTTCCTAATACCCTATATGGATGAAAATTGGTTTATAAGTACAAACTGCTTGTAATAAGATTAAACAAAAATTATGTTTTTTTGTGTTATTTTATTGGGGAGATATGGAGCGAGATAAATAACTGGGGGCCTGCAAATGTAGTTTGTCCAGGGCCCCGTGTCTGCTAAGGGCATCACTGATTTCAGAAAGACATGCAAATTATATATGTTAGTCAGATCCAAACATTATGAAGGAAGTGAAGGACAAAACATAAAGTGCTTATATATATTTTACCTGCGTTTAGAGTGCCTCAACGTGATCACTCCCCGGCCAAATCCTAGGTTTTCCTTGGGATTCCCAAGAAAGGCGTGATCATATCCATTGGCAAAGGGAAAATAATGGTAGAATTCTTCTCTGCAGAGATGGTGTTCAATGTTTGCAAGTAACGAAGCTGCACAAATTACACACATTTAACAGACAAGTCATCAACTTCTTACACAGAAAAATAAATTGATAACGTCAAAGTTGATTAAAAAAATTTGCTAGATTATTTTTAAATAGAGAATTATTCATGGAAGAAAGTAAACAAACATAAGCTGAAAACTATATGTTTCATAGCAAGTTTTAAATTTTGTAATACATGGTTGATACGTGTTTACAATGGGTTCAATAATTTAAGTAGTTTGATCATTTATCCTTTCATGATAAGACACAACAATATTTAGGGCCATTGATAGATTAGTCAATGATGACTTTGAGCCCAGTGAATATAACTATATAGTTAAGTGTAAAAAAAAGGTAAAATAAATCTTGATATTTATAAGAAGCCCACTTTTGACCACTAACATTGATAGAAAGTAAAATTTGGCATTCTAGAAATATATTTTATTTAATCTGTTGGTTAAAAAGTCCATATAAAAAGTGTTCACAAGCTTACAGTAATACTTCCTTTCGAATAACTGTATCTCTTTAAGTGCAATGTTAAAGAATGAGGTAGCCCAATGGCTAAATAATTTAAAAATAATGGAAGTTAATAAAAATAAAGAAAAAGTAAAAATAAACTAATAAGGGTAAATTTAATAAAGAAAGCCCACCTAGGGAAATTGGATTTTACCCACATTTTCCTCTTTTCCTACTAGCTCTTACTAATTTATTTTTCCTTTTTCTCTATTTGTGTCAATTCCCATTATTATAAAATGTATCTCTTTAAGGAAGACCTCTTTTCACTTTTTGAGGTAATTGTATTATATTTGGAAGAATGTATAGGAGAGGTGGACAGAAACATATGAAAAAAATGAACAAAATATGGCTTTTAGAGGGAAAAGAAGAACACAGTTCACACTTTACATTGCTGCCATTGTACAAAGAAGTACTGGCTTTTTCTTGAATTAAATCGATCATTACCACTAAATCCCCTGGCCTTGGATTCATTCTAACAGAACTCATCAGGGAGGAGTGTAAATGTGCAACGCAACGCAACTTTCCCCTCTTTAAAGAAGTTGTGTTGTGCGTTTCACACTTCTCCCTGATGAGTTTTGATAGAATGAAACCTAGGCTGGAGAAATGGACAGTAACGATCGATTTTATTCAAGAAGTAGTAATGTAAGGTATGAACTGTGATCTTCTTTTTATTGTAAAAGCCATATTGTGTTTGTTCCTTTTATATGTTTCCATCCAACTCTTCTATACCTTGTTTCAAATATAATACAATTATTATGAATTACTGTTTAATTTATCTTTCTTAATTAACTAAACATAAAAAGAATATAAATGAAATTGTATTGTTTTTTATTCACACCATTATGGCAACAACAAGTTTCCAGTTTTTAAATTATGGGCTTAATTAGCTTTAACAACAGGTTTAGATTAGTAGTTATTTATTGTAATCTCCTTTAAGGGGTGTAGTATGAAAGGTACCCTGTCGAACATTAATACAAGTACTCTTTCTTTAACATTCTGCATACATTGCCTAGATAAAGGAGTGTGCAAAGTCAATTTTTTCAATTCGAAGTGATCTCGAATTACATATCGGTATTAAATATGTTTGAAGGTGAATTGAAGTTTTAATATTTTGTGTTAGTTGTTTTATGACTAAAAATATTATATTGTGGTTATTTATAAAACTTTATACACTAAAATTACTTGTAAAATGTTTTCTTGCACAATTATTTGTAATAATTTGTTTTGTTCTGATAAATAAAGTTACTATCATAATTTACAATTCATTTACTTAAGATTTTTTTTCAAATTAATATTGATTTGTAATATATATAACAGCTCAGAATGGCACTAATTGAACATAAAGTGAGTATTTTAGCTGCCAATATTTGTATAGATTGAAGCCTTGTTGTAATTGTTTAAGCCAGAAATTTTTCACCAAGTTAGTTCGAACCTGATAATTTTTTTTTTTGCTTTGCACACCCCTAAATAGATATTTCACACACACAAACACATATACCTATTGGAATGTAATGATGATCAGGCACTTAATAGGTCAAGGTTAGTGTAATTGTGTTAAATAAGTGCAATAAATTCAAAACATCTTTTCCCACCAATATTCAAGTTTGCATGACCTAGTATAGTAATGTACCTGCAAAGCAGCTGGGCTCTCTCCAATCACATCAGCTGCCTCCTTAAGGGCCCGGGATGCCTTCATTTCTCCCTCTGCAGCAATGACCTTGGCACGGGCTTCACGGGCTGCTTCAGCTTCTGCAGCCATAGCCCTTTGAAGTTGAACTGGTAGGCGGACATCTTTACTATAATGACGATACAATGCCTCACATATAATATAATAACACAATTCTTTAGGGATTGCAGGAGGAAAGTTTAATTAGGGGACTTTACAAGATCCGGAAATATTGTGTAGACAAGTAGGGATATATAAACAATATAATAAAGTGCAATTACTTTGTCATGCCCGAAAATTGACCGCTAGTACAATATGGAGTATCTAAGATTAATTTAAAATGTTCAAAGTATGAAATAAATACATTTTCAAATATGTTTCAATCTTTTTCAAATAGGAAGACTGTTAAAATTGTATATGTGCTAGAGAAATATGTGTTTGAATAGATAATACAAAGGATGAATGCTCAACACAAAAGTGTTAGCTTTAGAAAGATTTAATTTATGGATAATTATTTATTTTTTTTTTTCATCTGCTGAGCTATAATTGAGGGAGGTGGGGGGGTGGGTGCTTTATACAAGGTCTCGGGTGTCCAAAATTTGAATCCTTATCCAGGATACAAACAGAAAATGTTATTTGATGCCCTATCTTATCTTTTGAGTGAATCCAATTTAATAAAAGTAAAATAAGTTTGTTTTTAAGAATAATTTTGATTGGTTGTAGGAATATAAAAAACACTTCTGGGCTGTATTTTATTAATTTAGGGAACATTTTGCCTATTTACTATTACTTATTCACACCAGTGGTTGTATGGTAAAAGGTATCACTTTCCCAATAGACTTAACTACTGTTGACAAGGCGATATGCGTTTGAATCCTGTTCATGCATACTGAGGGTGGTTTTTTTCCCTAATTTGTTTCACATTCTTCATCCATGCAAATGTGAGGTACATTTCCTATAAATTATACCATCCTAATCCTTACTCAAATAGTGTAAATATGTGAATAGCTCAATAAAGAGGGTTTGAGGGTAATGTATGGGTAGGGGGGTGTAAGACATGGTGTTAAAAAAAAATTATGTTGTACCTTGTTCTCTATAAAATTTCGATTCTATTTTAAAGCTGCATCTGATAATAAACCAAAGTCCCAGTAAAACATGGATATACTCCTACCAATAACTCACATTTCCACACGTTCCACCTTGACGCCCCAAGGATCAGTGGCCTCGTCAAGGGATGCCTGCATGGTGTGGGAGATGGCCTCTCTTTCAGACAAGATCTCAGACAAGTTGCGAGTTCCAAGAACGTTGCGGAGGGTAGTGGCAGCCAGGAGACGAGTAGAGTGGCTGAGAGATAGTTGGAAAAAATATATACATACTATAAAAAAAGGCAAGCATATATAAGCGAAAACTAATAAATTAAATAGTGTGAATTTATAAATAATTAAACCAAAGCAAATTTTACACAAACATAAATGAATGGCAGTTTTTGCTTAGTAATTAAAACCAATGCACAAAATATTATGATAAATAAAGATGTTAATCATTTAATATTTTGAGTGATTATATAAACATTTACTCACATAACTTAAGTCTTATATTTTAAATAATGGAAATAAAGTGTCTACACAAAATACTATTAAACATTATTAATAAATATATTACCAACTGTCAATTTAATCAACTAATTTTGTGTCAGGCCATTTAAAATAAAACCATGATAATTTAAAGTTTGAGTTGGGAAAATTAAAATTAAAAGTTAAAATTTATGAAAACACCATGCTTATAGTTACACAATACTATAAAAAAATATATATTTGAGAGATTAATTAATATGAAATCATGGGAACACTAGATTTAAAATAAACTTGTTAATGCCAAAAATATTAAATCATATATCAAAGTTAGTTTTTTGTTAATTCAAATCACTACTAAATTAATTTAGACTAGGTATGGAGAACAAGAACCTGCGGCCTTTGAGGTATTCAATGCAGCCTTTTTCCATATTTTTTCAATAAATTATATGTTCTAAAATGAAGTGTATTTTAAACAAAGGAAAAATGGCACCAAACAGCTAAAAATTCACTGTTAAAAACACAACAAATCACATAATTATGAAATTTTCAGAGTACATCAGTCCCCTTCTTAAGCAGATGAGAGTAAAACAGTCTGGACAATGGCAGCATGGCCAGAAGTAGATCATGGTCACTTAGATTCTGTTGTTGCCTGTTTCTTAGTTATTATTTTTTGCTTGTATTCTGTAGTTGGCTGTTCAAACTTGTGCCTTGACTCTTGGAAGATGGATATAATATTGTATTAATATTATATTTAATTAGTGAATATATTAAATTATCAGTTATTATATAGGTAGACACTAAGGGGGTGCCTGGATTTGGTTATTTATTGGTGAGCAAGTTCCCACCTACGAAGCATTGCAATTGTGCAACTACAGTAGAGTCTCAGAAACTCAACAACCAGTGTAACTCGACACGCGTACGTGCGCACAGTTGTTGATGCCAGTCATTATAATCCAATGTCATTCAAATGTATAGTCTCTCAGTTTGTTTGTGTAGCTCGAGTGGAACAGACCTGCTGTAGTGTTTTACAAGTTTAACAAGACAAAATAGGATATAAAGAGTTGTCTTAGTGCTTCTTTAATTTCGTTTTACAGTTTCCATGATTACGACGCCATAAGTGTCGAAACATGTCGGAATAAAATATTCCAGCATCTTTCCTAGGCTGGAAATGCACAAGGGTAATGGGACAAGAAAACAGATAAGGCTTACAATAATATACTACGTTATCTACTCCATTTAAACTCGTTTCGTATTTGTTAATCTATAAATTAAATTGTATACTTGTCAACTTTAATTCAAACTTTATTCAAACTTTAAACATTGTTTCATTATAAATGGTATATTCTCAAGTCGTTGTATGGCAATTCTCAATTATTTTACTATAACCTATTTTGCAGATGTTAACTTCTTAACTTAAATTTCATAATTTTATTTTTTAACTTACTTGAGCTTAAACATTGTTTTGTACAACATACTTTGTTATCTATTTATATATATCAGCCTTTTAACGTGTTTTCATTTATTTTAGACATATCATCTTATATATAACTAAAGTGATGATGAATTAGGCTATTCATTTTATGTTCAATGTTTTTAATTTGACAAATTTTTTGAACAATATTTCTATGTCTTAACTTTTAATTTAACAAGCTATGTCAACAACTTTTAAAGGCTTTCACAGCCTGAGGATAACCTAAACACATAATCAAAAGTCAAAGAAATAGAACCCTGTTAAATTAAGAGCCTATCAAGAAACAATCTTAAAATGACATACCACTCACCACCAAGTATTATGAAGGACTAGACAAACCCAGAGTTATTCTGAACACAATCTACAAAATCCTAACCTCATTACCTCTCACACAACATCTTTTAAACAGTGCTAAAATAATCACATTCAACCCCACTACCTCTCCCCCATCTAGGCAATATTTTGGTTCACCCTAAATTGCCTGACCCAACCAAGAATAACAACATACAACATCAGGCCAAAGATTTCTTCCCTTGCAACAACCTAAGATGCATTACCTGCAAAATTCACCAACCTTCCACCTCATTCAACAGCAGACTCACACAAATGGAATACCCCTTGAAAAGACACTATGAATGCTCCACAGAAAATACTTATATGCCAGTTACAATATAACTACTGCATTGCCGAGTAAAGTGACCTCACCACAGGAACAATCAGACAACGAATGAATAGTCACTGTTTTGATACCAACCATGACCCTGACAAATCAGAACTTCATGCCTCAACACATAATGCAGATTTTGGCTCATTTTATAGTACTAGAGTCATACGAGTCCGCCCCAATAGTTGCAATGCTTCCTTGCTTCATAGGTGGGAACTTGCTCACTAAAGTATAATCAAATCCAGGCAACCTCCTAGTCTCAGCTTTAGATAAATATATTTCCTTTTCTTCCAAGCAGGCCTACTCACACCAGTCAGTCATTTAATTACAAACAATAATATAACTGTAATTTAATAATTGAATTATTAAATATAGTATAAACACAACATTTTATCTATCTACCAAGAGTCAAGACATAAGTTTGAACAGGCAACTATTGAATCCAAGAAGAAGAAAAAAATCAAGAAACGGGCAACAGCAGTATCTAAGTGACCATGCATGATCTATATATCTCTAGCCATGCTGCCATAGTCCAGTTGGTGTTTTACTTTCTTCTGCTGAAGAAGGGGACTGATGTACCCCATAAGTTTCATAGTTATGTGTTTTTAACTTTGAACTTTGGGGTCTACAGTTTTGTGGTAAGTGTGTAAGCCTTGCCCTTCTATCATCTTTTCAGAGTGTATTTAATTAATTGAATTCCTACAACAGGATAAAGTGTTTTATTAATTTTTGAGTTGTTTAGTTTGTAGAACTCCATTATTTTTATTTTATATAAGATTTTATAATCCTTAATCCTAATGCTGGTATATTTTTAGATATACTTAGACAGTACATAACAGTTGACTTTCGAAATGGACACAGATTCGTGAAGAAAAAAACAGTTTCTGTCAAATATTCAACTATTCGTTTATTCTATTTTAAAGGTGTACTTCATGAATATATTATATATATAGAAAAAATTTGAAATTTGTCCTCCTTGAATCAAAAGGTTTTCATTAATAAGCTAGAGATTCCTGAAATTGCAGTAATTTATATTTAGGCTAACTCTAATTTTGTCAAACTGTATTGTACATTAAGTGTGTGGCATTATAAAAAATGTAATGCAAATCACCTTATTTAGACTAAAACTTGTTCTGTAGAATTGTTTAATTTAAGTTGTGCAGAAGAAACAATTCTACACATTGAATCATATTGTCATAAATCTCTCAAAGATACAAGGTGAAAATAATTACAAATTCAATTACCTGTAGTTATTCACCTTGACGATGGCGCCAAGTGGTTCATTGACGCGGTAGTAGACAACAGCATCCACAGTTACCGTGACAGAGTCCTTAGTGAGAACCTACATGCACAACATCAAACACAATCATGCACAACTCGATAACAGGCACACTCATGCAACAAAGCAAACCAATTATTAGACGGAGATGACAATCAAATTCAGGATAAATCATTTTAATAAAAATAGCTACAACAATTTGTAAATAAAATATGGCACCCTATTGAGTCTTGATGGAGAAGGAACATTTAAAAAATGTTGAACATTTTCAAATAAAAAGATAGTTGGGTTAACGTCATTCACATAAATACTTTGAAAATTTTATAAAACATTTCAACTTTGGTAAGGAGGGTTAGTTTACTGTTAGGTGTTGGATGATAAACTATTATATTATAAGTATGTTATAAATTAACTTAATTAGGTCTTAATTAATCAACTGTGGTGCATCAATGAGTCAAATATTTACAAAATCTTGAATATTTAGTTCTAAGTACCCTTCGTTTGCCCTTAAAGGTATCAAACTTACCTTGCATTGTTCCACTATGACATAGCTCATCAAGGTAAGACTGCTACCTTTCAGGGTAAATAAAGTGTACAGTTGCAAAAACATTCTCTACTGAGATTTTATTAATATTCGGCTGCTTGACGACTTGTTGCAATAAACTAAGTTAATTCACAACTTATTTATAATACAGTTTAAACTCTTTAAACCGATAACTCCCGTGGTCCAGCACACTTTGAATCTGCTGCCAATAGCTTGATGGCTGGCCACTATGACTGTGCTATTAGTAGTATAAAGGGGCCAAAGTTGTTTACACCTACAGCCGAGTGTTTTGGTTATACATTCTTGTTTTGGCTTATATCCTGGCTGTAATTTAGCCCTTAATTATGTCTTCCAAGAGACCAAGCATCATGAAAGGTGGTGTATTATTTCCTGTTTTAAGGTTTATTTTACCTTGTATGACATAGAAAAAGTATATAGAGTGATATGACAAGACTTGGAGATAGGCATGAGGGCTATAGGGTTCTTAGGAGTCGAATTCTGTGATCTGGTACTTG
Source organism: Timema cristinae (assembly GCA_039000515.1). Taxonomy (NCBI): domain Eukaryota; kingdom Metazoa; phylum Arthropoda; class Insecta; order Phasmatodea; family Timematidae; genus Timema; species Timema cristinae. Next base: position 31,940,441 of record JBCFYV010011172.1, on the reverse strand, counting down.
TCAAGTATCAAACGTGCCAGACTAAATAATTTCTACTTTATAATTATTTCTTAACCAACACTTAATTGCTTACAGATAAAATATCATATTTATAATAGTGATCAACATAAAATGTAAACGTTAACTAGAAGAAATTGATTAGCACCATTGTACCAAGCAAAAGTTAAATGATTTTTACAAGGCAAACACTAATTTTGATAATAAACACTGTAAAACAATTATTTTCTATTTTTAAAATGTTGGGGAGTTGAAATAGTATTCATCAAAAAAATATATTATTATCTGTGATGCTTCGACATTTTGAGTATGACTCTGGATTTAACTAGGATTCGTAGTAGGTATTTGATTAGAAATTCTTACTATTAATATTCAAAAGATTTTAATTGGATTTGAAATGTCATTAGTTAATTTATTTTATCATCGTATCTTACTACCAGTAAAAGCTGTATGCACATATAATTATTACTATAATGGCATAAGGATTTTAGAGGTAATCTCCAGGAATATGTTCAGGAGAGTGGGTAACCATCTAGAAAAAAAATCCTCAATAGACCCGACCAAGATTTTAAACTCGATTTCAACATCTTTAGCAGGCTAATCTAACACTAGCGTGGCACCTTGGACTGTTGGGCAACTGAAACGGATGATTCAAAATTTCTAATTCAAATATATCCTGTATTCAAATTTGATAGAATGTAATCCGAAATTCACAGAAAAACTTTTCAATAATGTACTTTACTATAGAAACTAAAATCAATTTATCAAAATATTGTTAACAATTTCAATGTAACATTTCAGATGAGTCATACGGCGATATTTACATTTAATTTTAATGAATACGCTCACATTTATTTAACTTGACTATAGAAACTTGTGAACTATGTAAAATATAATATTTTTTATTTGAATACAGTTTTGATTACTGTATATTTTTTACTACGCTTGATTCAAAAATAGATAAATCTAATTTGGCTTGGTATTTAGTTTGAATTCAATAGGTACTGTTTCATGATAAAATCATTGATTCAAAAAAATTCCAAAGCTTTATAAGTTTTTTGATTTAGTAATCAAGGATTTGAATTCAATTCAATTCCCGAAATTAAAGATCTTAAAATTACATTGATTTAATTTTGTGAATAATATGTAAGAAAAATACTAACCACGAAAGAGAGTGTCATCAAATGTTTTAAAGCCAATTCAAATAAAAAAATAGCAATACAAAAGTGTAGTTTAACAAAATTAAAATACACAAAATAAATACACTAACGCCATATTATATGGCATATTAATTAAAATCAAAGTGAATGAGAAAAATTATGTAGAATTCCAAAATACTACTGAAAAATAAGTTTTAGTGCTAATTAATAACAATATTAGAGAGCAAATTTGAAAAATGAATTCAAATACATTTTCATAAAAAAAAACATGCCTATTTTTTTTAAATGCACAAAAAATTCAATATGCATAAAATTTAAAAAAATATATAAATAAATATAAGTGGAAAAAAGTTGAAAATATCTCAAAAATTTGCCCTGAAAAAATCTATTAAACTGGAGTGTTGAAATATAGCTGAAAAAAAAAAGTTTTTCACATTCAAGTGATGAAAAATGCAGCCACATCAATTAAGAACACAAGGTGCAAAACAAAAACTTATAAATTTTGTCTGGTGAGCGATGAGTGTAGAAGTGATTTGTCACCTGTAGTCCTCCACGTTATTAGTTGCCATGATAGGGCTGTTGACCCGGTAGAAAACAACAGCGTCAACATTGACGGTGACAGAATCTCTGGACAATACCTGCAAGTACATCGGTCTGCCAGACTAGTGACAGGGTGGAATAACACATTGGCTGGGTTAGTGTGCTGCGGTGGGTGTAAAAAGCGGGAAATACACTAAACCAGAGCATGGAAGTTTGTCACAAAAACACAAATTTAATTATATATACCAAACAAGTGCTAAAAAATTTTTTGGGGGGATTTTTTTCTTATAATTTAACTAGAATTAAAGTTTAATTAAAAATGTTATCATTTATTTACAATCTATTTATTTTTTGTACTAAAGAATTAATATGAACTAACTAAGATTTGAAGAAAAAATAGTACTAATATCAATATGGGAAAGTTAAGCTTATTATGTTTTCTAAGATTCAGATTCAACATATCTACTGAAAGAAATAAACAATTTGAAATAATTTTAGTAAAAAGATAATAACTTTAGATAAAGAGTGTACATATAACCAAACAATTGGCATATGGCATCAGGCCATATGCCAATATTTTTTATATATATATATATATATATATATATATATATATATAAAACCATGCCATATGCCAATTGTTATATATATATATATTATATATATATATAAAACCATCAAACACATGAATTAGAGATCTTAAACAGCGTGTTTGGGTACTTTTGTGGCTGGTAGAAACAAGTGTCCAGCTTGGTGTGTTAGAGAAAGAGAGAGAGAGAATTTGTAAAGTCAAAACCAATGAATACAAAAACTACAGTTAAAACTTCTTTAATTGCTTCCTATTTTGACTATTATTATTAGTAGCATTGGCATGATTTAAAAAAAATTCAAACAGTAATTTTAAGACTGTGCAAGAGTGATAATATTTTATTTTATTTTCCTATTTTTATGGATGTAAAAATTTTTAATATAATAAAAAGACTAAAATAATTAATAATAGAGCAAAATTGTTATGTATTTTTTATTTAAATAGTTATAATGTTTAATTCAACTTATTTATTATTATTATTATTATTATCATCCTCATCTCATCATCATCATCATCTATCTCTCATCATCATCATCATCATCATCACTGTGTCTATTACCGTTCGGGTTATACGCAATTACACTAATGTGTAATGGTAGGGTGATTGTGAGATTAAATGGAGGACTTACAGCTTAACGTGGAATCCTGGCATTCCCCACATTCACAGGTTGTAATTTAACTTAATAATGCCAATTCTTCTCCAAGTATTAAGTAATACAAGTAAAAACCTTAATTTTTTTATGGGTGTACAGATAGAATAGTATTATATGGTAAATATAATTTAAGCATGGTCTGTACCATATTTTCCAAAATATTAATTTTTATTTATAAATAATGAAATTGAATTGGCAGCAGAATTTTGCATTCTTTTATAAACAAATTTCCTAATAGAAAACTAATTTGTGTTTTGAAATTAAATTTAACTTTCCTTATTTAGCAATAAATAATGGTTCATTTGAAGTTTTTCATACTATCATATTTTCAAAACTGGAGAGGAAATTGCCTGAAACTACGTGATTTTCACATAAATAAATACAGCTAAACCGGGCTGTACCATTGAGAACCAAACACATGGGGAAGAAGATCATTAGCAAACTTTTCAAAATCAGCTGAGAACAGTATTGAGGTACAAAAAAATATGAATAGCATGTGCGAGCTCTTTCTTGACAAGCAGTAGTTTCCTCCTAACAGATATAAGTCCCCACTTATGTGTGAGTCTACTCTTAGCATATGATAATCCTATCCTTTGTCCCCTACCAATAACACAGGTTAGCATAGGTGTGTGCAGCGTGAGTGCCATAGCCCCAAAAAAATCAAGAAAAGTTGGAGTGACAAAAGAACAAAGTACTTAACTTTTTTTTTTTAATTGAGTTGATGAATATTCCAAGGGTAGGGTTAATTAATGTAAGCTTAAGAACCTGCAACAATACCTCATGGTCCTGTTCATCGAACAAAGGCTGGCTATGCATAAGGGCTTAGATGACATCATTCACTATAGTTAAAAGAAAATTGTACTTTTCAGTCAATATATGTTTGTTTATAAAATTTGTTTATCAAAGAATAATCTTGTAAAATAAGACATTGGTTCTTTTTTGTTTATAATTTATTGTAATTGTTAAAAAATATTCAAACATATTCTCAGGGGACGGGGGCGTCAATATCATTCCCTTCGTTTTCAAAGTAGCAATCAAATCAACCACACCTTGCGCACGCTTATACATGTTAGTCCTCTCTGATTCCCGCCCTAATATGTAATAGTCACCTTTTAACAAGTGCTAATCTCCTCCCAGTGTGTTAGCATTCTCAACAAAGGAGTTACCAGCTCCAAGCCAGACCAAATTTCAAACTAACTGTGCAGTGCTAACTCCTACTTGCTATTTAAACACATTCAGAATTGAAGAATAAACATACTAGCTTTCTTACTCACTGCAAGGCCTGAGAATCTTAAATCTGAATGATATCACTAACAGATGAAAAAATACAGTTTAATATTGGCAACAAACCAATACATAATATAGATAAATGTATAAAATATAATAAATAAACTTAGGATGACTTGTAATATCAAATATAAGTGTGGGATAGATCAAGCTAAAGTGGGCCAGAAGTTGTCACTAATAGCCTGCAAAATTAATAAATGAGGTGATACAACAGAGCATGACTATAACTAGAAATTAAAAAAAGAACAATAAATGATTGTTCCTCTTTTATACCAATGTTAAGGCCGCATTACAAGTAACGACTTCCCATAGGCTTCCTTGTGGGGAAGTTGGTATGTGTAATGCAGCAACCATGTGGGGAAGACCATATCGATCTCCCCATGAATATTGAATGCTTGGATATTTTCAAGAAGCCCATGGGAAGTTGATGCGTCTAGTAACAGCTTGGGCTTCTCCACGTCAACTTATTCCATTGCGCATGCAGCAGTCTCTGATCTCACATGTTTTCCTGCAGGCTCTTATCAGTGTATATAACTGCAGGAATAGTTTTCTTGTTGCTATGAGGCAACTTGTAGGTTTGTGATTGATCATTTTTCTTAAATATGACTGATTTGCATTGTCACACTAAAGAGTTTCTAAGTAATTGACCTTTATAAAACTATGCCGTGTTTTCTTCCTTACTATCAAACATCTGTCACTAACTAAACAGGCAGTAAGACTGACTCACCAATAAACCTACTCTTAGAGAAAATGATGGGGAAGTTGCAAGTGTAATAGGTAATGACCTGCAGTAGCTTCCCCATTAGGAAGCCCATCTTAGGAAGCCCAAAGGGAAGTTGTTACATGTAATATGACCTTGAGTGACATATTAGCTGTTTATTATGTTTATTTGCATTGCCAAGAACTAGTGTGTTGCATGGTTGTTAAAGTTGTCAGAACTTGACTAATTGCCACTTCTATTTCTACTGTATCTAATGAACCGTTAGAAATATTCATTAACCTTCCATTACAGGTCACTACAATGTGTATAGCTCACCAAAATAATCCATTATCCATACTTTCTACTTCCCTTCAATGTATATTGAAGTGCTATACTCCATGACCTTCCCTCATGAAACGTTACATATCCCTTGATAATTTGATGGTTGGTTTTGTTTTAATTAAATAAGAAACATACTTTTTAATAGGCTTATTGTATTTTAAACTAATGTGGTTTATTTAAAATATTAAAGCCCATATACCACACTGAAAAGCATGTTGTCTACTTTAAAGATTCACCAGGAGAATACCGACCGTGCTGAGAAACGTGTGGTCTACTTTATAACTTAACAAAGAGTGCCCAAGGTAAAGAGTGGTGCATATTCGTGTTGTCTTCCCCTTCCATGATATTTCTATCACAGCCCTTTATATAACCTATCAGAGATGGATAACTAGTCACATTCGACTTACAGGGAAAGCGAACTAGGTCGAGCTGTATGGTGGCTTCTCCAAAGATATGCTGAAAAAAACATGTCTACTGTGTCTCAACATTTGAGCAGCTCCTTACTAAATTAAATTTACTTTAATGTGAAATAAAATTTATATAGGAATTAAATCAAATGTGTGTTAATTTATAGGCCCAGTAACTAAAGGATGAAAACAGTGTTATTACACGATAAACCAACAAAACCATCTACCACATGTTCTCCCTCTACATCCATTCAATTATATTAACCATCAGAATCATCCATTATTCAGTTTGTACAGCTACTGACCTCTTGGGGTGGAACGTCAAAGGACACAGTTCTGAGGTCCACCTTGCAGTAGGTGTCTATGCATGGCAGCACAAAGAATATCCCTGGGCCTCGAGCTCCGCCCTTACGAAGTCGGCCGAGCCTGAAGATAACGGCTCTCTCATATTCCTGCACCACCTGGGAAATACACAAGAGCAGTAGGAAGCGCATGTGTGTTAGTAATAGGATAGGACATGTACTAGCCGTGAGTGTGTAGCTATTCCTTATATGAAAATCGAGGAAAATTATAAATAATATAAAAAAATATTTGCTGTAGAGTAACTAACATTGACAAGCTATAATTATATTTAGCTTCCAACCATTAAAATTGACAACTGCTATAAAAAGTGAGAGCCGAAGAATACTTCCCATGACAAATAGGTGCAAATGTGCAAAGGAATAAAACTAGTAACGTTTTAATCTATCAAAAAAAGTTCAACTCTCCAATTGAATATAGAGAAAATAAAAATAAATAAAGAAACTAAGCATAAAGTATTAAAATATAAAGATTAGGATGCATGGTCACTTTCTTGGTCTATAAGATAGCCCTTACTATGCTTGATAAATGATAATGCATACTTGTGATGTGGAAATTGTTCTCATCACTCAGTAGAATACTTATTAGTTATTGGTCAAGTATGAAAACCTTCTCATGTACGTAGGGCAGAGCATATGTGTATAGTTGGTCAAATGAAGACACAGTGGTTAAGAACATAGCATTATTACACTTCATTTACCAATTATCTGGAATGTAACGTTTACTAACATTTTCAAATTAAATTTGGAACAATACCTCCCAAATAAAAGTTGCAAGAGATATTGAGATTCAAACTAAACTGTTTCAACATTTCTGAGAAGGAACAAAATTTTTGATCCCATATATTTGAACGAATATGGGGACTTTGATACCGGTACTTGACATTTCTATTTGTCCCTCAATATAATTGATTATTCTTATCAACTACAGAGATAAATAAACAAACAAAGGGATATAATTATTCCAAACAATGTCTGCTGTTATGTTTATGACAAAATTATTTTTAGTTGTAGTTAAAGATAATTTGACAGTGACTCGCATTGGTGGTCATGTGGTCTAAAAGTCAGGCTCGTTGTTGGTTGCTGATGATGAGGTTGGGGTAATAATCATGTTTGGGTTTACTTAAGGTGTTAAGTAAATGAAAGCCAATGCTAAAGCTATAATTTAGGTCAATGAGGCAAGTGCTAGTTATAACTTAGGTCAACAATCCAGTGCTAGTTATAATTTAGCTCAAATAACCAATGCTAAGGTTATAATTAAGTCAGAGACAGTGCTAAGTTATAATTTAGGTCAAAGAGCCAAGTGATGGTTACAGTTTAGGTTAAAGATACAATGCAGAAGTTATAATTTAGATAAAAAATCCAGTGCTTAAGTTATAATTAGGTCAAAGAGATAGTGCTGGTTGTAGTTTAGGTTAAAGAGCCATTGCTGAAGTTATAATTTAGGGCAAAGAGACAGAGATGAGGTTATAATGTAATGCTCTTAGCCCAGTGAACGTGGGGGATAGTACTTACCAACACCCCACATGAATTTAAGGAACATTATTTAAATAAGACAACAAATCAAGACTCGATAATTCAACTGGTGGTATTGTATAGATTGCCCATGCATTTTGATCATTTTTTAAATTTACTTTTATGTGCACTTGTGTCTTAGTACTCCATTGGGCTAACCCCATATTTACACTAATTAGTAGGTATGGATGAGGAATATATAATTCAGAGGAAATTTACCTGCATTTTGTGTAATATATACCCATTCAATCAACATAAAGAATTGAATAGCTTAGTTTGGAGTTTGGTAATAAAAAAACATAGATATCTTCCCAACTCCAGATGACTAATAGCAAAATAAAATGTGCATGAAGCAGTAGCTAACCTTGAAGCTGAAGCATAGTGAGAACGGGAAGGTGAAGATCAAAATAAGAATGGAGCCCAGTGTAGCGATGATCTCCACGCAACCCATGGGCTCCGGCTCAGCTGGAACAAGCAACAGTTATTATTATTATTATTATATTAATATTAATATTAATACATTGCTCTCGCATTTTATAAAATTTTTGTTTATAAAATTTTGTTAAGAAAATATTCACCTCTGCAATTTATGACAATTATAATCCATTACTAGAGGATTTTAAAACATTTCCTCCAAAAAGTTAGTTGTATTTACATCCCTAAACCAATATTGAAGACAAAATTTTACTCCTGTGTAGTGATAGTTTAAACGTGGTGGTTACCAAAGTGTTATGTACTGCCCCTCAGGAGATTACCTAAGAGAGGAGCTAAGAATCATGGGGGTTGCAGGAGGGGTACTAGAGGTGGTGGTATTATACTCCTGCTAAATAACTTTGGGAAACTGGAATCCCTTCATCAAGCCCATGCATTGCTTTAATAATTTATTGGACAGTAAAGTAGTTACTAAAAGTGGTATTTAAGAGACTTGCTATGTAACCATAAGACTTTGAAAAGTTGGTATCACAGAGTGAATCTATCAATTTTGTTAAATTAATTAAACTAAATAATTTAAATTAGAATTTGAATTAATGTGTCATAGAATGTTATAGTTTTGAATTTTTAAATCCATCAATATTGCTAAATTAACTATCTTAAAAAGCTTTAATTGGAATTTGAATGATTGTGTCATTAAATGTTATTTTTTGAATTTTTTAAATCCATCAATTTAGCTAAATTAACCAAACTATAAAAGCTTTACCATAATTGGAGTTTTAATAAATGTAACATTAACTGTTATTGTTTTGAATTTTTAAATCCAAAGATTTTGCTAAATTAATCATACTATAAAGCTTTAGTTGGAATATGAATAAATGTGTCATTAAATGTAATGTTATACATTTTATTGTGTTATCTTCCTCAGTTGGTCTTCTAAACCACTACTCTGAATAATGTTTTTTAAAGAGTAAGGTAGGGGAACTTGGGATGAGTTTATGGAACCAAGGGGGTGATGGCCTAACACACCACTGGTTTAAAATATTGTCTGACACCTTAGTTCAACTTCAATCGATTATTATGTGAGTTTTTTTGCTATTTATTTTAGCACAGCATCTTACTACCCTTTCAGGCTATATACTCTTTGGTACTAATTAAGCTAATGGTTTTAAGGGATGAGGAAGATTATATTTAAAGGAAGTTTACCCACATTTGCATGGAGGGAGAGTAGAAAACTATTTTGAAAAAAAAAAAAACCTCACTACACTTGACCAAGATTCAAACCTCGATCTCATAACCGGCATCTAGTCCACTACGAGAAAGACCCTTTAGACTATGCGGCCATCAAAGCGGGTATGTATATTGTTGTATTGGCTTAATCCCAATCTTGGTTCAATTACCTGCGAGGGCCTAATATTAATAAATGTTGTGAAATAGGGTTTCTAAGAGGTAAAATTGAATCATGCTGATGGCCACACAGTCAAAGTCATTTAGTCTGGTTTGGCTTGAATGAGGATTTTGGGGCTCAAATCCTGGCCAAACCTATTGATAGTAATTTTCCCCCCCTAATTGGTTGCCCAAGCTTCTTTCAAGCAAATGTGTGTACATTTTTTAAAACTTTATCTTCCTCCAGCCAACACATTAGTGTAATTAATATACATGCGTAAACCCCCCTGTACCCCCAAAAAAGGTAAAATTTTCATTAAGGTCTTATTCTTTTACATAATGTAATTAAAATTAGATTAGTCACTATTTCAATGAATGTATTAAAAACAATTACACACGAGTATAAAACAAAATGGAGATGAACCTGTCCTGTTATAGATCATCCTGTCACCGCAAGCAACCAAGGCCTGGGGATGAAAGAATGCAGTCCTGAGTTTTTGGTTGTGGGAATAAAATCGTTCAACAATCTGATGAACATAGTGGATTTCATAAATATATACTAAAACAAACGTTTTCATGCCATTCATTTTTATTTCTTAATTTCAAAGTAAACACAGAGCTTTGAAGCAAAAAGAGATGTTTTATTCTAAAGCCTATAAGACATTATAAGTTGATATATTTATATATTCTCGCGAACCATAAGATAGAGGAAATATCTAGTGTTCATAAAAAATAAAAAAAATCGAGAATTTGAGGGATGGTGACGTTTCATGAACACCTGAATCTGAAAAAATAGTTTTTTTCTGTTATCTGTTATGTGTGTATCTCAGCCTAGAGTCTAAAACTGTTCACTGGTTGGGCTAAAACTTGGTATCTATAGTTTTCATAAGGTTCTCAACAGAGGTTTTATGGATAAGATATTCAACCTTACAATTTAGGATAATTTATTTGGGAATGGAAAGAGGAAAAAAAAATCAATTTTCTAAAAATTGGCCCAAATGATTTTGATTAAAATTTGTATCTGCGCACTAATTAACATTAAAGACGAAAGGGTGCATCTAATTTTTCATGAAAAATTACTTAAGAAAATACTTTGCAAAAAAGGTGATCTCTCCAATTTTGAACATGTCTCCACAAATCTTTGAGATATGAAACAAATTGTCATTGCAAGGCTGTAAGACTTAAAAGGTGACCTGGTGGTCTAGGGGTAAGGTGTCAGACTTCTATGCTGGCGGCCGGGGTTCAATCCTCGGTCCCGGCAAAGATTTATCTGATTACCAAACCCTTCCTCCACCTCTGACAAGACATCTTGTGAATGTGGGGAATGCCAGGCCTCCACCGTGGTTCGGATTCCACGTTAAACTGTAGGTCCTCCATTTCATCTCACAATCACCCTACCATTACACATTAGCGTAAGTGCGTATAACCCGAATAGGTAGTAAGACGCGGTGCTGATAATAATAATAATAATAATAATAATAAGACTCTTAAAAAAAACTTCAATTGAAATATATTTTTAGAGTACTAATAGATTCCAAGCTATAAGCAAATATATATATTTTGAAATTGAGGTCTGGAGAATGGGGGAATTGATAGTTATGCTCTTAGATAACCCCGATATGTCCCTCTTTTCTCAGTATATTTCTGTAAAAGAGTTTATGCTCTTTGGTGGACTGTACCATTTATTTTATAGCTTGTCTGTACCAAACAAAAAAGTTTTTTTTTGGTCCACGCTCTTACTTTCCATCCTGACTATCCGTATTAAACTATGATAGCGGGTTAAGGATAGAGAAGGTAAGATTTTGAGGAAATGTACCCAGAATTTGAATTGAAGGTGACTGAGAAACTATTTAGGGAAACTTACTTTTATGTATCCCACTGGGATTGGAACCCTGACCTCCCATTCTCACCATAAAAACAGGCAATACGAGCTACACGCCTTTGTCCATTTAACCACCGGTGCGGGTCTAACTATAATGGTGGTGGAAGTCGTTATAAAATTGGGAAAAAAATTAATGACGCCAAGCGTATAAAAACAATCGAGTAACTTATATATAACGTTGACGTCAGTGGTCTTGGGGTAAAGTGCTCGCCTCAGGAACCGATGATGGTGGGTTCAAACCGAGCTGGGGTCGACGGATATTTGTTGAAAGGTAAAAATCCGTAGCACAACTTCCTTCGGAGGGGAAGTAAACCTGTCGCTCCCGTGTCGATTGTTGTATGTAAACTATCCCTGGAGAGTTTGTTTAAATATATTTTCTGGCAAAATCGGTAGGCCCTTTCGCGCTCGTAGAAATTCTTGTGTGCTGATATAATCAGACGGTTCGGAAAGTGCACGTTAAATACCTCAAATAAATATATAACACTAGATAGCTGTTGCCCGCGGCTTTGCTCGCGTGGAAGTTGATTATATACAAATACGAAAAATATACATATGTATTTACAATTAATTTAAAATATTACGTTACGTTGATGACCATAACTTGACCTCAGATCAAAAATAATGCAAGTCCGATACAAACTTTCACCCCCTTTTTCATCCCTTATTAAATAAAATTTCCAAAATTTCTGAAACACGTATTTATTTGTTTTACGTCAATAACCGAAATACAAAATTTTGTTATGAAACTTTCAAATGACGGACTTTCATACATATTATCATCCCCTATTTTGACCCTTTGGGGTGGAATTTTCTAAAATCCTTTCTTAGTGGGTGCCTACATAACAAAATGAATATACAGTCCGAATTTCATGCTTGTAGCCTTGATAGTTTGCGCTCGGCGATGATGAATCAGTCAGTCAGTCAGGACATGTTATTTTATATATAGATATATAAAATATATAATATATTAACCTACAGTTAAACACCGACCATCCGAATTTATTTGTGAGAAAGGTTATTCAGATGGATGGACATTTGAATTAAAGGGAAAAAACATAATTTTTCATCCAAGAATAAACATTATTAATATTTAATAAAAACCAGAAAGTTTTTAAAACAGAATAACCACAAAAAATAACTAAATTTAGCTATAAATTGAATAAGAATGTACATGAATAACGACCCCTGACTTAGCGAAAGTAAAGAAGAGGAATCCGGGGTTATAAGCACCTAAATAATCACCAATTGGGTAGCTTGGCATTGGTTGAGTCAGTATACAAATAATAAACATTAGTATAGCTTGGAATCGAACCAGGTCCTCTTAAAACTTGTGGCCCACCACACTGACCAGTTAATAGAGATAGCCTAGATCTACAGTCAAGGGCACCCATGGGCTTTTCCAAATGGGGCAGTTTAGAATTTCATCTGCAGGGAGTGTGGCAACGCCCCTTCCCCATCTCACGAGAAAATTTCACGAATTTAACCTTGTGTGAGGGAATTTTAGAGCATCTGAACATAATTATAAGTTTCAATAACAAATTATCGCAACAGCAAAATAGTTTCTGAAAAATTAACTAAAAATAAAATTTATATGTAGTTAAAACCCATTGAAAAGAAACACTATACTTTTCACAAGTTTATTAAACAAAATAAAATGAAAAGAAAGCTGTTTAAGAAGGAATATGAGGAAATCTACATTTTATAATATTGTTTGTTATCTGTTAACTCGGATACTGATTGTTCAAAGTTGTTAGTAGAAAATTGAATCCAAATCCTGAATGCACTATTTTATTTTTTCATAAAAATTAACAAACAAGAAAGTGAATACTGCAGAGTGATAAGAGGGGGCTGGAGCCTCCTTTATGGCCATTTATGGGCACCCATGTCGAAAGTCCAGTTTTCATAGGAAAAACCTTATTTCGACAGTTAGAAAAGCATCGCGCATTCTTTTCATCAGGCCACGTGATTTGCAGCGAGGCCAAACAACGTGTGTGTTTTGGTGGGCACATCCCCCAATTGCTGGAGGCTAGAAAAAAAATCTATATATTTAAACACCTCTAGAAGCTCTCTAAAGTGTTTTTTTTTTATAGTAAACACAGGCTGCGCGAAGGTTAGGAAAAAATTATAAATATTAAACACCTCTAGAATCTACCTGAAGTGCTTTTTATAGTAACATAGCCCCCTAATTTGTATTTGTGCCTTAATTTTTATGTTGTTTAACCATAAATAAAGACAATATTTTGTTCATAAAATTTGGGAGGGGGGGTTGAACCCCCAGATCCCCCCCATGACCCCCCCCCTCCCTCCCGCTTGACTACGGCCTTGTTTTAACTAGATTTAAGTTTAAAACTAAGTGGACGACGATTATTCTCCATGAATATATGCATGTACTATTTAATATAATATTCATTTGTTCAGGGCTACCTTTAGCAGATGTGGGTGGGGCTCTGGGAAAACTACGTTTGCCGGGCCTCCCAGATATTTGACTCACCGCTCCCCCACAAACAAATATTATTATTATTAGCACCACGTATTACTACCCGTTCTGGTTATACGCACTTATGTAATGTGTAATGGTAGGGTGATTGTGAGATGAAATGAAGGACCTACAGTTTAACGTGGAATCCGAACCACGGTGGAGGCCTGGCATTCCCCACATTCACAAGATGTCTTGTCAGAGGTGAAGGAAGGGTTTGGAAATCAGATAAATCTTTGCCGGGACCGAGGATTGAACCCCAGCCGCCAGCACAGAAGTCTGACACCTTACCCCTAGACCACCAGGTAACCGACCACAAACAAATAAATTAACTAAAAAGCATAATTTATGTTTATTGTTCTTACATAATTTGCATCTAGATACCAATTTTTAGCCGTTTTATATATTAGGAAACACCCTTTTAAAGGTAAGTACATGTAATAATTAAAGCTAAAAGCCATGTGTTTTTTTAAAAATAAATATAAGGGTTGATTTCTACTAAACTCTTCGTTTGATTTTTTCCTCCAAAGAATTTGATTTGTGTAAAAGGTACAAAGAACAACAGTGCCTAGGTTGAATTAAATCGGTTAATGCGTTAAAAAGTTATCGTGAGACATATCCACTAAAGACAGACAAAATGCAAATCGGTGGAGTTAAAACGTAGACATCGCATCACTCGTTCAATAAACCAAACCACATGATTATGTTTTTCCATTCTGAAAATATTTGAAATATCGCCCATACAGGGAGCCAACTATTCAAGTGTGCAAGCAAAAATTTCTCACCCCAACTTGTTTTTCCCTTCTAATACCTATCAAGAGCGGAGCTCCCCAAATCGCGGGGTTTTGTGCAGCCGCACCATTCGCATACCCCTAAGGGCGACCTTGAATGTTTTTTCTTTATATAACTTGATCAGCAAGGGAAAATATCAACTTGAAATTCCAAAGAGAAATCTTAAAGACTTTAATAACGATAATAACATTATATAATTCTTAAATGGACCCTAATATGATAAACCAAGAATTTTTTTGGACGTATGGAGCGAAGTATTTTGTTCATAGAACAACTAGTTATTAGACATATAAAAATAAAATATTACAAACTATTATTTTACATGGTTGTTTTACTTATGACAAACAATTTATTTCTAATAAAAACCAAAGTTGTAGGATATCAAAACACTTTCACCAGGGCGTCATATTTAGTTTTTGTCTTTTCACTTTCCATATATTTTTTTTAGCACCGCGTCTTACTACCCGTTCGGGTTATACACTTAAGTACAAATTAGGCTAATGGGTTAGGAGTTGAGAAAGTTGAATTTTAGAAGATGTGAGCTTCCATTTGCGTGGAGGGAGAGTGGAAAACCATTTAGGAACCCCCACCCCCCCAGTTCACTCGACCGAATATTTGAACCTCAGTCTCCCCATCCTGGGTAGTCAAGCTCAACACGAAACTAGCGCGTTAGCCAACTACGCCACCGAGGCGAGTACCTCCATATATGTATATGTATATGTGTATATATATATATATATATATATATATATATATATATATATATATATATATCCTATAAAGTGAAAAATGACCCGGACACGGAAATCGAAAATCGAGCTAGTGTCCCGGTTGTCGTTTTCTCCTTTAACGAATTTGTTTGAACTATTAATTAGTTAATTAGTTTTCTATTGATAAGGTTTATAAGGAAAGGATGAGCTGCAAAAAAAAAAATGTGGGGAAGGGAGCGAATCAATAAAAATTTCGAAAAAACATTAAGGAGAGAAATTACACGAGTTACGTGAAGCGGACGAATAAGGCCAGTTAGAAACCAAACCTATTTTGAAATTACACGAGTTACGCGAAGCAGGTGAATGAGGCATAAACCAGTTCTAAGCCAAACTCTATCTAAACTCACGAAACTCGATGGCACATTCCAAACCTCCCGACTCGGTCCTGATACAATCGAAATCCATCCACCGGTCACGAACTGCACCACGCCGAGACTAGCGGAGTCCGGCGAGTCAACTACCGATAAACCACTTCATCTCGCGCTCTTTCAAACGGACGGACGCGATTACTACCAGAGAATCTTGCAAACCGCAAGAGGCAATAATTAGACCGGCAGAGGGAGCTATAGGGAAAACACGTTAGGAAGGTACAGTCTAACTTTAGTAGGAAGAGGGAGCTATAGGGAAAACACGTTAGGAAGGTACAGTCTAACTTTAGTAGGAAGAGGGAGCTATAGGGAAAACGCGTTAGGAAGGTACAGTCTAACTTTAGTAGGAAGAGGGAGCTATAGGGAAAACACGTTAGGAAGGTACAGTCTAACTTTAGTAGGAAGAGGGAGCTATAGGGAAAACACGTTAGGAAGGTACAGTCTAACTTTAGTAGGAAGAGGGAGCTATAGGGAAAACACGTTAGGAAGGTACAGTCTAACTTTAGTAGGAAGAGGGAGCTATAGGGAAAACGCGTTAGGAAGGTACAGTCTAACTTTAGTAGGAAGAGGGAGCTATAGGGAAAACACGTTAGGAAGGTACAGTCTAACTTTAGTAGAAAGAGAGAGCTATAGGGAAAACGCGTTAGGAAGGTACAGTCTAACTTTAGTAGGAAGAGGGAGCTATAGGGAAAACACGTTAGGAAGGTACAGTCTAACTCTAGTAGGAAGAGGGAGCTCTAGGGAAGATGCGTTAGGAAGGTACAGTCTAACTTTAGTAGGAAGAGGGAGCTATAGGTAAAACGCGTTAGGAAGGTACAGTCCAACTTTAGTAGGAAGAGGGAGCTATAGGGAAAACACGTTAGGAAGGTACAGTCTAACTTTAGTAGGAAGAGGGAGCTATAGGGAAAACGCGTTAGGAAGGTACAGTCTAACTTTAGTAGGAAGAGGGAGCTATAGGGAAAACACGTTAGGAAGGTACAGTCTAACTCTAGTAGGAAGAGGGAGCTATAGGGAAAACACGTTAGGAAGGTACAGTCTAACTTTAGTAGGAAGAGGGAGCTATAAGTAAAACGCGTTAGGAAGGTACAGTCTAACTTTAGTAGGAAGAGGGAACTATAGGAAAAACGCGTTAGGAGTACAGTTAACTTTAGTAGGAAGAGGAGCTATAGGGAAAACGCGTTAGGAAGGACAGTCTATCTTTAGTAGGAAGAGGGAGCTATAGGGAAAACACGTTAGGAAGGTACAGTCTAACTCTAGTAGAAGAGGGAGCTATAGGGAAAACGCGTTAGGAAGGTACAGTCTAACTTTATAGAAGAGGGAGCTATAGGGATAAACGCGTTAGGAAGGTACAGTTAACTTTAGTAGAAGAGGGAGCTATAGGGAAAACGCGTTAGGAAGGTACAGTCTAACTTTAGTAGGAAGAGGCAGCTATAGAGAAAACGCGTTAGGGAGGTAGTCTAACGTTAGTAGGAAGAGGGAGCTATAGGGAAAAACGCGTTAGGAAGGTACAGTCTAACTTTAGTAGGAAGAGGGAACTATAGGGAAAACGCGTTAGGAAGGTACAGTCTAACTTTAGTAGGAAGAGGGAGCTATAGGAAAACGCGTTAGGAAGGTACAGTCCAACTTTAATAGGAAGAGTATTTCAGAAAATACAAAGCATTTTTTCTTTTTTGAAGCCAGCATTGATAACGTTTTGCTTTATTATTACTATTATTTTACCGCAGGTGACCTGGCGGTCTAGGTGTAAGGTGTCAGACTCCTGTGCTGGGGGTCCGGGGTTCAATCCTCGGTCCCGGCACAGATTTATCTGATAACCAAACCCTTCCTTCACCTCTGACAAGTCGTGTATTAATCACAACTTGTGAATGTGGGGAATGCCAGGCCTCCACCGTGGTTCGGATTCCACGTTAAACTGTAGGTTCTCCATTTCATCTCACAACCACCCTACCATTACACATTAGCGTAAGTGCGTATAATCCGAACGGGTAGTAAGACGTGGTGCTAATAATAATAATATGTTACCGGAGAAGAAAATTTATATATATTTATTTAACGGCGGGTGCCTCTTTGGTGCCGAAATGGCCCGCTTAGGGAGACAACAAACTTATGGTCAAATTTATAATTGACTACACAAGTATTGGACCAAAAATTCTTGCGTTAACATTAATTTGGTTTACCTACAATATTTTTTCAAATCACGAAAAAGTATTTTAACTACGAGTAACCCGCCTCTGTGGCATAGTTGGCTAACGCGCTTGTCGTGTTTAGCTCGACTGCTGAGGACGGGGAGATCGAGGTTCGAATCTCGGTCGGGTGAACTAGGGGTGGTTTTTTCCTAAATGGTTTTCCACTCTACCTCCACGCAAAGTGCGGGTTCACTTCCTCTAATTAAACCTTCCCAATTCCTAATCCATTAGCGTGTTTAGTACTTAAAGCGTATAACCCGAACGGGTAGTAAGACGGATGCTAAATATTAACTACGAGTACGCCTTGATTTCCTCAACTCACAGTGGCTGGACATAAGGACATATTATACCGTGGGTGCCATGGAATATAGGGGATTCATCCAAGGTACAGTCCTGGTTGAAAGTCGGGCACATTCGACTACTAATAGCCCCGACAATCGCTCTAATTAATGATGGAGGCATTTCTTCCATCTACAGCAGTGGTTCCCAAACTTTTTAGAGTCACAAACACTATTTTTTTGGAAAGACACATTTTTGCGACCCACCTAGTGTTAATGGACATGAGGTGGTTTTTAGTTTGATTATTCCTTTATTGATTTTTAGTTATTAATATTATTATTTTACCACCGTATCTCATTACCTATTTATGTTTTACGAAGTAAGCTGCTCTTATGGGGTAGAGATGAGGAAGAAGGCATCTTAGAGGTAATATACCAGCATTTGCGTGGAAGGAGAGTGGGGAACCATTTAGGGAAAACCACCCTTAGTAGACCCGATCAGGATTCGAGGCCGACCTCCCCGTTATCAGCAGGCCAATTTAACACAAGAGTGACGCCTTAGACCATTCGGACATTATAGTAGGTTTAAAAAAAGTTATATAATTTTACAAAAAAAGAAGTTAATGCATTTATGATAAAGAGGCGTGTGTACGAGGGTTGTGCCTATTTCCGGGTTCTGTTGATGAAGTCATTGGTGGTCCACGCCGCAAGCACCAACATAAAACACGATTCCCGTATATTAAGAGCTTTATTTTTTCCCTTTTGTATTTTTTTTTCCTTTCGTTTTTTCACTTTCTAATTTTTTCAAATAATCACAAAATTTTCCTATTTACAAATTTTTTCGTGACCCATCAAAAACCTACCCAGTGAGTAGGCCTATATTCATATTCAATTCTTGGAGCATAAAATTGCCAACACGTTTACTTGACGTCGTGATTTATATAACACAAGTAACTTTTTTGACAGTTATATAAATAAACTAAAACCATTTTTATAGATGTTATATTTAAAAACCAATGTTATACGCAACTGCCACTTTTAATAGATATTATCAATGAAGTAAAATGACTCATTGTGGACCTCAAAAAAAAATGTCAGTATTTTCTAAACGTTCCTTTCTGCCAGAATTACGTAGACTATTATAGCTGGCCTAGTGACCAATCAAGCATCAATATTACAATTACAGCTCTCAAAATGTAGTTTTTGTTTAGACATTCAAATTGGAAATTCATTTTATCAAAGTCTAATTTTAATTCTAAATTAAATATTGAATATTTTTAAATGTTAAAATTTTTTTTTTGTGAAAGTGAAGCCTATCCTCTATAGTCTTGTATGAAAATCAACGTAGGCTTTTTCACGTTTAATTTTAATAAATAATGAAAATATGTTGGGAATTATTGTCAAAAAGAATCACCTCACGTTTTAAATAATATCGATTTATTCAATATAAAGAGAATAGAAGGTAGCACCAGATGGACAAAATACAACTTATCGAGCGTGTGACGTCACTCAGTTCACAAGCCAGCGCGTTACATACACAAAACTATATGACCGACAAATTAAGTTGTTAAAAATCAAGTTACATTGTGGAACTTTAAATAATAAATTAACCTTTACAATCCACACCCATGTCCAATTAACGTCAATTAATACTCTACTTTTTTTTAATACATGAATGTGTGTCTGTTTATGTATTAAAATATAACAGCTGTGTACTGGGTGACATAACCAATGGCATAGTCAAATTCCTCCTCTTTATATTGGACTAGATAGCTGTTGTCCGCGGCTTTGCTCGCGTGGAAGTTGATTATATACAAATACGAAAATATACATATGTATTTACAGATTAATTTAAAATATTACGTTACGTTGATGACCATAACTTGACCTCAATCAAAAATAATGCAAGTCCGATACAAACTTTCACCCCCCTTTTTCATCCCTTATTAAATAAAATTTCCAAAATTCCTGAAACACGTATTTATTTGTTTTACGTCAATAACCGAAATACAAAATTTTGTTTATGTAACTTTCAAAATGACGGACTTTCATACTATATTATCATCCCCTATTTTGACCCCTTTGGGATGGAATTTTCTAAAATCCTTTCTTAGTGGGTGCCTACATAACAAAATGAATATACAGTCCGAATTTCATGCTTGTAGCCTTGATAGTTTGCGCTCGGCGATGATGAATCAGTCAGTCAGTCAGTCAATCAGGACATGTTATTTTATAAGTATAGATTTACCAACGTAGCTATCTATCTATTTCTGGCCTTCACTGATGAATAATTTATTAACCTATATTCACAGTGAACAATGAAAGCTGTATCAAATTTTCAATACCTGTTATTTTAGTCGTCTTTAACTTACGCCTAGTTTTATGTATTATATTCAACCTTTCTTAAAATTTAAATAATAAGATTTATAAATCCTACATACAACTGGACATTTCATTTCAATTACCGAAATAAATTCATGAGACCCGTTTAGTATATTAGAGGTTAACCCTTTAATGATGCTTTATAAATCCTCCTTAGTTATGGAAATGAGGAGGGAGTTGAAAGGAAGGGGGGGTGGGGGGGATCAAACTCAAATCAAGTTTAAAAACTGACTCAACGACCACCCTAGATAAAAACAAATATGCTGAGCTCGGAAGTAAATTTAGTTTTGATTTACGATGGAACACACCTTAAAAGTTGCAAACACGTGAAATCGTGTTTACATACTAAATCACTGAATTTAGAATTTCGTTCAGACGTTGTGTTTTACGTTCAGGTTGATTGGCGCGTTTTAAAACATCACTAGGTGATTTGTTGGCTTTCCTTCTCTTTCAAACTGACACTAGCCAGAAAGAACTTAAAGGCAATACCTGCCTGAAGGGAAACATCCCCACAAACCAGGGATTCTTTAGAAAGCTTGTTATGTGAGATTTTTTAAATAAATTATATAAGGAAGTATTTATATCTTTCATCTCCTTTTTTGTAGTGAGCCATATTTAAAAATAACAAATCCCTTATTAAAATTAACATTTAGCACCGCGTCTTACTAACCGTTCGGGTTATACGCTTTAAGTACTAATTACACTAATGGATTAGGAATTGGGAAGGTTTAATTAGAGGAAGTGAACCCGCATTTGCGTGGAGGGAGAGTGGAAAACCATTTAGGAAAAACCACCTTCAGTTCACCCGACCAAGATTCGAACCTCGATCTTCCCGTCCTCAGCGGTCGAACTCAACACAAGCGCGTTAGCCAACTACGCCACCGAGGCGGGTAAAAATCCCTTATTAAATAACGCGGTATTTCTAAACGTCAACGCGCCAGTGGATGGTATACTTAAGTTGATTCTGAGTACTATAATTATGTAATCCGCCTCTGTGGCGTAGTTGGCTAACGCGCTAGTCGTGTTGAGCTCGACTGCCGAGGACGGGGATATCGAGGTTCGAATCTCGGCCGGGTGAATTGGGGCTGGTTTTTTCTAAATGGTTTATCACTCTCCCTCCACACAAACGCGGGTTCCACTTCCTCTAAATTAAACCATCTCAATTCCTAATCCATTAGCGTAATTAGTACTTAAGCGTTAACCCAAACGGGTAGTAAGACGCGGTGCTAAATAATAAAAATATAATTATGTATAAGTCCTGTTGAAAGTAGAACAATAACTATCGATCCATACGAGACCAAAATAGACACGTCTTTTTCCTTCACTACAATAGATAGCTTTGTTCGGGATTGTCTCAACCAATATAGGCCTACATTATATATAAACTAACGATCGTTACATTCTCATTAATTTTGACGTTGATGGTGGTGCTGTTTAATCGGTCACCATAGCAACTGGGTTAATGGAGGTCAAAGTAAGAATTAACGCCACAGTCACAGCTAGTCCACCAAGAACTCTGGCTGGCTATCACAAATTAAAATAATATTACTGTAAATATATTAGTCCTTTAATTACTATTATTTGAGGTATTTAACGTGCACTCTTTGGGCCGACTGATTATATCAATACACTACTTATAAAGTAACTTAAATACGCAAACGACACAACATCCAGCACCCAGCCGTTAATTCATCACTGTGAAAGGGGGGATCCGGTATCTCTTATGTGTTAAGTTTTTCGACTATGCCGGTAATCAAACCCGGAACACTAACTCAGTAGGAAGACACGCTACCGACTGAGCTTAGGTGATGAACCTAACAAGTTTTTTTTAAATAATAAATATTATTTAGCACCACGTCCTGCATACCAGGTTATGTACCATGTACCATATGTACCAATTACGCTCATGAGTTAGGGATGAGCAAGGTTGAATGTAGAAAATGTGTACCCACATTTGTGTGAAGGTAGGATGGATTTTTTTTTTAAAACCACCTTCATTATACCTGACCGGGATTCGAGTCCCGATCTCTCTGTAACCGGCAGTCTAGTCTATCATGAGGGTGACGCCTCAGACCATGCGGCCACCGAATCAGGTAACCAGCTAATTAAAACAAAACATCTTTCCAGACAAATATCTAATAAAATGACATGTTTTTGTGGTTTATTTTCCTGTGCTACTCGTCTGTGTACTCGTTCGGGTTGTTCGCATTTTTACACTGATGAGGTAAGATTTACGAAAGTAAAATTAAGAGTAAATGCACCCGTATTAGCGTGGAAAGCTCATGGGAAACCATTAAGAAAAAAAAAACTCAATACTTCCTTCTCGGATACGAGCCCCTACCTTTTCGTGATCGGCAAGACGAGAATGACGACTTTATCCGTGTGCTCACTGGTACAGGAAAATTTGTTAAAGCCTAAATTACATCTGAACAAGGATTTTAAAACACGCATCACTTATGAGTTTTAAAAAAACACGTACTGGTAAGCACACGGACAAAGGCATTAGTCTCGTCTTGTCAAATTAGCCAGTGACGGGTAGGTCGGGATTCGATTACCAACTGGGTGTACTGAGATATTTTCTTTCTATATTGTTTTTTCCTGGAAGTAAAGGCGAGTTAAAAGCAGTGTTTTGCCATTTTTTATAGAAAAACTTTTTTTAGCCAAATAAATAAAATACTGCTCCAGTCAAAACATAGATTTTAATTTTCTTCACATGATGATATCAACAGTTGTTGAATATCTGTCATGAGCAGAGTGGTATTAGATGACCAACTTTTTAAATTAAGATAAAAATCTTTCATTAATATCTAGGACATTCTTGATAGATATTCAACAACTGTTGAGGTCAACATGTGAAGAAAACTAAACTCTTGTATGTTTATATTTGAGAATTACGGTGCACACGAATTGCTGAATTCATTCAAGCTCGGTAATACCCTTACACCAACTGCGGAGTAAAAATTAAATTAATAATGACTTCGTTCAAAATGGAACATGGAGTTATGTTAGGTTAAATTAGGTTATATTAGGCTGTTAGGTTAGGTTAGGGGTTGAAAGGAATTACAGGCTATTCCGCAATTCGTGTGGACCGGCTGACATGTATACCTTAGTCCACAATTCGAGTGCGCCCGGTAATTATTTGATTTCTTTTGTCCAAAAAGACGTGTTAATATAAAACTGCAGAAAGATTGCCCATAAACTAACCTTCTTTTCCACCCGACTTTAACGCAAATACGAGCCATACCTCCTCTTAACCATACCTTCCTCATTCTTACCCCATTAGTGTTTGTATGCGAGTAGAAAGGCGCATAAAAATAAAAATAATAGTAACAATGCTTACATCTTCCCCGGCTACATGGCCCTCCACAAGGATTGTTGCAATTCAACATGGCGGTAGAAATACGTCCGCCGGACGAGGAGTCCCGCCAATAACATCCAACTTCACACCGCGGACTCGACCAAACTCGACCTACTAAAGGTTTTCGTAAAACAATCCCCCTGGCTCTATATATTTGTAGTTCATCTCGATGCCTACCTCCCATCCACATAGAGATCTGAAAATAGTTGCCAGTTTATCGCGCACTTCCAACAAACGAACTTAACTGCCGTTAGGGCTAATAAAACGCTCTGAAAGAGCAGCTGGAGACGCCAGATGTATCCATATTGTCTCTCTGAATTAGTCAATAGTAGGTCTTTTCTCGTTCCATAAATAGACCCATCCCTCGGATTGATATAGTTGTGACTTTTTTCGATAAGTTTGGCGAGTGAAGCTATTACGATAACTATTTAAATTTAATGAATGCAATGCAATAAGAGGAGCTTAGGAAGGAGGAAGATTCAAATATTGGATGACTTGAAGGAAATAAGAAGATTCTAGGAGTTTAAAGAGGAGGCAGAGGACAGGGCACATTGGCGGTCTAAGTTCACTGACAAAAGGAATGGACCTGTCGTAAGACAGAACACAGAATTAATAAATATAATCAATGTAACCCAAGTTTTAAATTAAGTTATCCAAATAACGTTACACGAGGCTATCAAATACCCACTTCAGTGGCCGAATGATCTTTAAGACGTCAATCTCATGTGGCCTGCTGACGACTTGGAGATCGGGGTTGAAATCCCAGTCAGGTCTACTGAGGGTGGTTTTTCCTAAATGGTTTCCCACTATCCTTCCACGCTAATGTGGGTAGATTACCTCTCAAATTCTTCTTTCCTCATCCCTACCCCATTTGAGTAGTTATCAAAACATAAGTATAGCCTGAACAGGTATTAAGACCTGGCGATAAAAAAAACCTATCTAATAGGATAAAATAAAGCAATAACAACGATTGAAGTTCTCTTCTCACACTAAAGTATCGACTACAGCGCTTGGTGGTTGAATGTGTCACTAATATCGGAACCATTTATAAAATAACGATACTTGAGTAAAGAAATCAAACCCTTTATAAACACATTTCTTCCCATGTGATTCAATTATATGAAATTTAAACGCCTGAGAAGGTGTTTTGAACTATTTTTAACATTTTACTTGCTGTTGGGAAACCATTTGTATTATTTTAGAACAAATATTTATTATAATAAAATGAAAATGAAGTCACAACAAAATCACAAAATGCTAAAGACAAATTGGGGACGAGTAGCCTTTAAGCTGGAATGGAAGGAAAAAGGAGTTTTTGCTCTTTTATGAAAAACATATTTTAGGCAAAATAAATAAAATATTGCTTGAGTAGATAGATTTAATTTAATTTTCCACACATAGGATTCAAATATTAGATGACTTGAAGGAAAGAAGAAATTCTGGGAGCTGAAGAAGGAGGCAGAGGACAGGGAGTATTGGCGGTCTAGGTTCACTGACAAAAGGAATGAACCTGTCGTAAGACAGAACAAATAATAAAAACAAATAGTTAACTCATAGGCAGTGCGTTATTTGACCAGTATTTTCTCTATTTCATTTTTTTAATCACTGCGTCTTACTACCTGTTCAGGCTATACACATGTATTATAAATACCCTAATGGGATGAGTAAGTGTTTGAGAGGTAATCAACCCGCATTTGCGTGGAAAGAGAGTGGAAAACTATTTATATAAAAAAAAACCTCGGTAAACCCGACTGCAATTCGAGCCCCGATCCCCCCGTCATCAGAAAGTGTTTCCGAAACTTTTCTGATTGTAAGCCTAAACATAATATTTTTCAGGCCTTGCGACCCAAAGGGCTTCAATTGCCTGTTATAATTATTCATAGTATTGTTTATTAAATTAACTTAAATTAATTAATTTAAATAACAAAAAAATAAATAGTTTCAATAACTTTATATTTAGACAAAATGTAAAGCACCCTTTTTTTTTTAACGAGAATGTAATTTTTATAAAATGTTCGGAAAGTGACCAAAAAAATACTATTTCAATGACCTATAAATATACCGTTTCATTACTGTGGCGACTTCTGAGTTTTTATTTTGTATCGATAAATGATATCAGCCAAAATCAATCAATTTCAGTAACTTTTTAATTTTACAAATTGAAAATACCATGATGTTTTCTCTTTAAAAATGTGATACAGTTGCCCAAAACGTGTTACGTGAAAGAAACAGTTTTTCAGTGACTATCGTGGTGCTGTTTCATTTTGTAGTTTGAGTCTTTGTTGACAGAGAGAGTACATCGCAAATAATTTGTGAGGATCCGGGCGATCCCTTGTTTTAGTCTTGATCTTTACATTACCTAAATATCCACATTCACAAAGGTAGGGCTATATTCGTCAGAAGAATAAAAAGAGCCTTTTCAAATTCCCGAGTGAAAATGGTCTTGTCCTTGAACTGGGGCCAAAATTACAAGTACAGGAGGGTTTCAAAACGTTTCAGCACTGTTGCTATTGCCAATATTGCAGTGACTCTTCAAAAGTCCCAGTTTCATGAAGTGTTAGTAATTTTTAATCATTCATTTTCGAGAGAGAGAGAAAAAAAAATCAGGACCTTTCCACGCAGGACCCTTGTGACCCTGAGTTTGGGAACGTGGTTCGATCCCAGTCGGGTGTACTGAGGGTGGTTTTCCTTTAATGGCTTCCCACTCTCCACGCAAATGAGGGTACACTTTCTCTAAAATCAACCTTTCTAATCCTTAGCCTACCATCGTAATCAGGCATATAACTCAAACGGATAATAAAACGTGGTGCTAATAAAAAAAAAAGCTTCAAAGATTAATGTATGGAGAAAATTTAACTAAAAGTATCTATTGAAGCAATATTTTAAACATTTCAGTAAAAAAAGATTTTGTCATGAAAATTCAAAAAATATGAACATTAATTCGAGTTCCCTTCCATCCCATCTTAAAGTTATTCTCTACAACTTTGTGTAAAGGTGTTTTTTTTTATCTAGGCATAAGGTAACGGAAATGAGTCAGGGGGTGGGACTTGTATTGGCTTACCCGATTAGAGTGCTTCCTCCTCCAGCCCCCATCCGTAAACACTTTTAAAAAAAAGAGGGGTAGGGGACTTCGATCTGCTTCACTCGCGCCAAAATAAACAAGAGGAAATGGCGGGGTCACCGTTCGTACCGACATCAATAAGAGACAATAATGGCCTCTTAAGATCCGTCAGATTCGCGCGAAGACCTAACTCATATGCAAAGAAGTTGTATTCAAATTAATTCTAAACTAGTAGTTCAAACGGAACTGTTTTTCTAGCTGAAATATTCAGCTAAATTATTATTATTATTTTACCGCGTCCTACTACCTGTTCGGGTTATACGCACTTACGCTAATGTGTAATGGTAGGGTGATTGTGAGATGAAATGGAGGACCTACAGTTTAACGTGGGATCCGAACCACGCTGAAGGCCTGGCATTTCACACATACACAAATTGTGATTAATACACGTCTTGTCAGAGGTGAAGGAAGGGTTTGGCAATCAGATAAATCTGTGCCGGGACCGAGGATTGAACCCAGGACCTCCAGCACAGAAGTCCGACACCTTACCCCTAGACCGCCAGGTCATCCATTAGAGCTACAGTTTGAGCTTTGTAAGAATCCCGTTTTTTTTTTAAACTGGACATTCATGTTGACACAGTGGCGGGAGACAAAAAAAAAACAATTAAATTTACATTCTCAGTTTATTAGTGATGTAAAGAGAAATTATAACGTAATCCATAAGGAAGTATTTTATTGGAAGTTTTTGATAACTTTTTAGACGAATTCTATATTTCTAGAATGACTAATTTTAGTGACTTTCAATCAATTTTGGTGGTCAAAAGTGAGTTTCCTATAAATATCAGGGCTTAGTTCATGTCCTATACGTGAAATAGCTCAAAATGAACTACAAGATGAAGCGATACAAGACAATCGGGATACTTAGTCCGATCTTAGTCACAGAAATGGAGTGACAAGAAATGTATTTAAGAATATTATATTTAGATGCAGCTATAGTCGTAATCATCTACTAATATAAAAGCTTTGCTATTTAATCCATCATGATTTGCGCATTCGTGCAGTTGTCATTGTACTATTGGCAACATGAATCCCTCCTGAGTCGAGGGTGGCTGCGTTATCTGATGGCTTGTGATCTTGATCACACATTTGTAGCCGTCGATTTCCACACGTCCATTACAGACTCTACCTTAAAATATGAGTGAAGAACGGCCCCGGGCACTAGATGATTCTCGGATAGCCCAGTGGTAAGAGATAGATATGAAACATTCTCGGGAAATTTTGAAAAGGAGAATTTTCTGCAGTGGCGGCTTGAGGTGGTAGGGTTAAATTATAGAGGTGGAATTTATAGCCTATTATACTTTAAAATACAGTGGGTTAAGAAAAGGGGTGAGCAGGTACGGAAGTGGGGGAGGGGTAGATAAGAAACACGTAGAATGGGGGGAAGGGGAGGAGAGAGAAAAATTTCGGGCCAATCTTAAAATTATTTTAGTTGACTTATTGATGATAAAAAAATTGAAGTATGATTTATGAGCATGACGTGTCTACAAAGGATCGCATTCATATTTTTCTTTAATAATAATAATAAATAATATACTTTAATGGCAAAGATAAGGCTACCGCCTTTTCTTACACTTAACCAATACAATTAAAATGAAGTTTAACAATATGATATACATAAAAAGACAAAAAATGTATAAAAACTAGAGCTTAAATACACAAGGATTACGTAATATGAAAACGCACGTGCACGTGCACACACAGATTTTATCAATGTTGGCCACAAATAAATTTTTGAATTTTGTTAATTGTTCTTCCAACAAAAATCACGGTATAAACTTATATTTGTAATAATACAACAACTTTACAATGATAAGTAATTCTGTACTTCAAATAGTTGCGGAGATAGGGAAGATAAGAGTTGAATTACCCTTTTTTTTTATAATTTTAAACAGTACCTAGATACAAAATTTAATCAAAATTGTTAGAGCTAATTTGGAGAAAATCAATTTCCCCTCCCCCTCTCTCCCCCCCAATGTATACTGTCTAGGAGTTTAGGGCTAGATGTATAATTCCAAAAACCACCCAGGGGTTTATAAAATATTTGTAATATATGAAAAATATGTTTGATGAATCGTCAAAGTTACATAATATTTCTTTAATCAAAGAACTTTACAAAACTTGTATAGAAGAAATATAAGACGATAACAGGGCTATATTTTATTTGAACAGAGTGTAGTAGCTATTATATTATTGATGATTTTGTACTAAAACAAACACGGCGATTAAAACGAGCTCTTCCTTGTTCGGTCAAAGCGTCTTGACAGCTTATCAATACACATTCAAGTTGCTAAGGACATAATACGTGAAAGTTGCGAGCAAGAACCAGCCAAGTCACATTATAAAAGTTGAATAAACCATCTTGTGTCGACTATATACAGCCCTTTTTTTTGTATAGGAAGGGCCTTTTAGAACATGCATATTTTTTGGGGGGTCGAAATTGATAACAATATACAACTAGTGTTATTTTATAGGTATTAATGATATTCATAAAAAGTGAAGTTTCAGATCGAATGACTTGAGGTATGAATAGGCCTACTTTCAGTCAAATAGGTCCCTCCCACCCACTTCAGTGGCCGCATGGTCTGACGCGCTACTCTCGTAGTAGACTAGGCTGCCAATGACCAGGAGATCGAGGTTCGAATCTCAGTCGGGTGTACTGAAGGTTTTCCAAAATGTTATCAACTCTCCCTCCTCACAAATTCAGGTACACTCTCTATAAAATAAAACCTTTCTCATCCATAAAACAACTAGCGTATTAAGTATTACATAAACGTTTAACCCAAACGAGTGGTAAGACGTGATGCTAAGAAAAAAAGTCCCTCCTAAGAAAATAGGACTGTATATGACCGCGTCTCACTACACGTTCGGGTTGTATGTATATTTTAACTACGCTGTGCTAGGGACGAGGAAGGCAAAACTTAGAAGAACTGTACCTCTATTTGTGTAGTTAGAGTGGGTAAGCAAATAGGAAAATTCAACTTCTCTACACCCGACCGAGATTTGAACCTCATCCTTCCCGTCACTGGCAAACCAGACTAGCTGAGCTTTACATTCAGACCACGTGGCCACCGATGCGTGTGGCGAAATATATATATATTTTTTAAGTGTTACGTGATCAAATGCTCATTTGAAATATGTAATAATTTTTTAAGAAAACTGGCCTTTATTGAAATTATTAACGATTTTTATATGAAGGAAGAGCTAGTCTCACCCCTTTGAGTACGCCACTGAAAATAGTAGTCGCCTTAAAAAGGCAGAGATAAACCAACAACAATCACAGTGCGTAAAGCAGCTTCCAGCACGGATCCAAACCCTTATTCCCCGAAAAGTTCTGAATCAGCGCCGATCCTTCCAGTCGAACTCAGTGCACCGAATTAAGTTCTAGTTCCAGTACTGACCGTTTTCAACTTGAACTATCTAATTCGCATCGGTGGGCACACATACTAAGGAATCAGTCTCATCTCGTCAGTGTCGAGATCAGGCTTAAAATCTCGGTCGAGCGTATTGAGATGTTTTTTTTCCTTCACGGAGGGGCGGGTACATTTCCTATAATTCTGCCCTACTCATCACTACCCTATTGGTGTAAATATGCTGATAGCTTGAACGGGTAGTAAGGCTCGAAGCACGAAAAACAGCACAAACGTTAAGTAAATATTTTGATTAAAATTTTAAAACTAAAAACCAAAGTCTAAAGTGAACATTCCAATGATTATTTTTTGTTTTAAAACAATGTGATCTAGCTCTTTGATCGCCTCCCAAGTGGATTAAGGCTTGTCAACGCACGGAAGACATTTAATAAATGTACATAAAAGGAGAGCTTGTCAAAAGAACTAGATCTGTAAAGGGATAAAGGAGTGCGTTATTTCAAATGAGCGTGCAAACACACACTTTACTTTGGCACATAAAACAAAGTTAATTAAGAGTACCAGAAGTCGGACACGTATCTCTTGACTTTATCGTATAACATGCCTTCATCTCACTCTCACACATAGTATACTGTATACATAACCCTACCGCCTCGGTGACGTATAGTTAAAGCGCTGGTCTTTCCTAAATGATTTTCCATCCTCCCTCCACGCAAATGCGGGTTTACTTCCTCTATATTCAACCTTCCCAATTCTTAACCCACTTAGCGTAATTAGTACTTAAGCGTATAACCCAAACGGGTAGTAAGACGCAGTGACGAGACGGGACAGACCGGAGACGACGGACGGTTTCAGTTACAGTTAGAAGGTTGACTTCACTGTACGAGGATCAATTTGGCCCCCTTAGAGCTTAAGCAGGGATCGCGCCAACAGGGATTATCGAACCGCCTCAAAAGCGCTGCGATGGCCTCTTCAAGGCCCCAGCGAGTGTATTAGGTAAGTGTTTTCGCCCAGTGCTACAGGGCTCTAAGCCCGACATTTGTGCTTATACCGTTTGATTTTTTCATAAACTTCATTGAAAATAAGTGTTAAAATCTTCGGCCCATTTAGGGCTAAAAACCTATTATAATTTTTTCGCGTGTGCGGCGAACGGCTAGTGAACGGTGTGCCGGCCGGTCGGACGCTTAAAGCGCGTGAAAGTTCATATATTATCAACCAAATTCGCAAAATGTCTTCAGAATCCGAAGTAGACGTGACCGAGGAGGAGGACGACGACACCATGTCAGAGGTGTCCCAAGATGGGAGCACTGACGCTCAACCCAGGAGACCAGGCACAATAGACTCCCAACAACCTGGCCACTCAGAGAATGATAAAGGTAACC